>JANAVB010033618.1:270000-727500 GCA_029216955.1 Iris pallida | reverse complement strand
AAAATGTGAAGACTAGCAAGAGTTCAGTCATACATAATCAATCCTAGGATTTGTCAATCATGTTACAGCCCGTAGGCAGACAGTAAGTGAAGTGTAATCGAGCTGACACGTGCTCGTCGGCTAAATGCCTCTAAAGAATATTTTTACAATAGAGTGGGAGAGAAAAAATAAAACCCACTCGTTGCCAGGATTATGCCTGGTTGTCACCATCTGGCTGAAATGTAGGGAGATCCTCTGGAGCTACTCCGGTATCTGGCTATACAAAACCAGCTGGGTCAGATCCCAGAAAGAGCTAGTACCACAAATGAGGCTTCACTTAGGAACTAAAACCAGCAATTAGCACAAAAAATAATAATATAATAAAACTGGAGATTTGATCAATCATGATGATATACGATAAGAAAACTATGGGACTATTCAGATAACCAAGTTAAAACCCTTAAACCAAACAAGGACCGGGGTTGTAACCCTTCATCAGAACGGAACTTGGTTTTCTACCATTTATCGAAAAGTAAAGCACAAGCATTCAGGTCATGTAACAATCTTGTACAAGAACATGACAAGACTAGACTAGGTTAGACTCCATCCACTCAAATCATGGCTAAACAATGAGTACGGCCTGATACTTTAACTAACTAGGATTATCACAGGCCCAATTACTAACAAGATGCAATGAGATTATTCTACAGCCACAAGCCCTACAGACCATCCAGGCTATCCGGACGCAAATTAGGGGTTGAATTCATGTAGGTACATTGTCCAAAGAACATATGTACCCTTAAGTAGCTTGAAAGGTGCAACACATGACAGTGTGCTGGAAATGTGCCCTACTCGATGGCAGGCTACAGATCCTATGATGGGGCGCCTAGATAACAGAATTACCTATAGTTGGGAAATCTCTTTATGACTACTGGATTATTCTAGTTATTAGCCTTAATCAGTTTAACTAGGTACCCCTGACTGTGGTACTCAGGGATCCCTGCCCTAGACATGATGCAAGACCATACTGGTTCACTTGTACAAACATAATCGTCCATGGTGTCCAGGCCATTCATTCTTGTCATGTCATGCTAGCCGTTGCAACAATATTCAATAGTTTCCATCATGCTTGCTTGTCATATCTTGTTATGTCATGTTTTTTCTTCATACCATACCGTGTACAATTATCATTTCAAACATACTAAAAAAATTTGTACGCTATAGGGACTCAAAGTCTCTACGCACGTACCTCTATGCTAGGCCAAGCGGCCTCAAGCGTAAAGTGGCTTACGCTAGCAAGAGCAAGGTGAGATAGCTCTATGCAAGCAAGGGTGCATGTGAGTGGGGTTTTACGCGAGCTAGGGCTTTACGCTAGCAAGCCGTAGGCAAGCGAGGCTCTACGCTAGTTTAACTCTATGCGAGCAAGCTCTACGCGAAGAAACACTCGAGCTAGACTTTACGCATGCGAGAGTCTGCTCGAGCCAGGGTCTTATGCTAGCATAATTTTATGCGAGCGGAAGGGCCTCGAGCGTAAAATTCGAATGAACTCAGCATAAACGGAGTACGCTGGCATGCAAATGCATGTGCGTAAAAGGCTGATTAATACGCTGTCACGTAAAATGTCGTAAAGGCTAAACACTACGCTAACACGTTAGAACGTGTGCGTAAAACTTCATCTTCTCCCCATGGCCAATACAAGTATGCGTAAAAGCTCACGAACTCAAGCAAGCCCTGTCTTGGTCAAGTCTCGATGAAATCCAACCATTCCAGAGCCAAACTTGCGTAAAATCGAAATCCCTACTATATGGAACTCTCCATTTTGGAAACAACTAAGTTTTAGAAGATCAAAACCATGAAGATCAAAAATACTAAAACTTAGATCTACATGAAATGAGCCATGGAATTCGAAAATAGTAAATACTAAAGTAACTTAGAATCTCATGAGGAAGACAATGGAACAACAAAATCTGAGTTCCTCCATGAAGTAAGTTGCACTTGCCTAAGCCACTCTCTCTGATCGGTGGAGAGAGTTAATGGAGGAAGGAAAAAAGTAAATAAAGAGAGAGAATGAGTTGGTGGGTTAATAAATAGAGGGGATGGTGGTAGGTAGGGGTTGGTCCACATGCAAAATCGAACCAAGCCGAACCAAGCAACCGAAATGCCAAAATAAACTATAAAATAAAACATACAATATGAGTCAAAATACGTACACGTATACCAAAATACGTAATACGAACTACGGGTGTTACGACTCTACCCACCTTAAATGTATTCCGTCCTCGAAATTTAATTAAGAGGCTAGAGAGGCAAGGACAAGCTATACTAATCACATGCAAGTTATAACTAAGCAATCGATGAAGCAATCATTCATGCAAGCAAGGAATCGAGAGCATAAGGCATAAGAAAGACATTATACCTTATGAGTCATGCAGGTCAGGATATCAAAATAGGATATCATCCTCACGCTTCCACGTTGACTCATCCAAAGAGTGATGACCCCAAGCAACATGGACTAACTTGATAGTCTTGTTCTTGAGTATCTTCTCTCTTCAGTCTAATATGGACACGAGTTTTTTCTCATACGAAAGGTTGGTACCAACAACCAATTCTGAATGATCAAGGACATGACTCGGATCCGGGATATACCGTCGTAATTGGGATACATGGAAGACATCATGCACCTAACGTAACGATGGTGGAAGAGCGAGACGATAGGACACATCTCCTATTCACTCTAGAATGTCAAACGGTTCTATATACCTAGGACTAAGCTTTCCCCGCACGCCAAAACGAATGATGCCACGGGTAGGCGAGATCCTCATGAATACATGGTCGCCGACAGAAAACTCAAGGGGACGCCGATGAGAATCGACCCAATGATGCTGGTGATCTTGTGCGACGCGAAGATGATCTCTAACTTTTCTGACCACCTCAACTGTCTAAGTAATCATTTTCGGACCGAGCATCTGCCTCTCTCAAATATCGTCCCATACTAGCGGCGATCTGTACTTTCTACCATAAAGTGCCTCGAACGGTGCCATCTGGATACTGGCTTTGAAGCTGTTGTTATACGAGAATTCCACCAGGTGCAGGTGATCCTCCTATGAACCATCGAAGTCGAGTGTACATGACCGCAACTTATCTTCCAAGGTCCGTATGGTATACTCTGACTAACCATCTGTCTGCGGATGATAAGCTGAGCTGAACTGGAGGCGAGTTCCCAAACTCTCTTGCAGACTGTGCCAAAAGTGCGACGTAAATCTTGAATCCCTGTCCGAGGTAATACTGGCTGGTACACCATGAAATCTGACGATCTGTCTGAGGTACATCTCTGCTAGCTGAGCCGTCGACTGACCAACTCTGAATGGAAGAAAGTGAGCCACCTTGGTAAGCCTGTCGACTATAACCAAGATAGCATCTCTCCCAGCTGGGGATCTAGGTAATCCAGTCACTAAATCCCTGGTTATATGCTTCCACTTCTATTCTGGAATCGACAAGGGCTGAAGAAGTCCAGTCGGTCTCTGATGTTCAGCTTTAACTTGTTGGCAAACCAAACACCGAGAGACAAACCGGGCTATCTCCCTCTTCATGCCATTCTACCAGAAATACAGTCAAATATCTCGGTACATCTTCGTACCACCGGAATGAATTGAATACTAAGAACTGTGAGCCTCTGCCATGATCTCCTGTTAGATATCACCACTAGGTACACAAAGACGCCTTCCATGCCGAAGTGTACCGTCTTTATATATATATAACTCTGGTCTTTGTCCTGGTACACATTCTGTCCTAAGCCGCTGAAGCTTAGAATCCGCTGATTGAGCTAACTTGATCCTCTCAACTATGCTGGACTGAACTTGCATACTGGCCATCAATACCACATGGTAGGAAGGACAACTTCTAGATCCATCTTCTGAAGATCTGCTAATAACTCTGGTTACGCTGTTAGAAAATAAGCTCCAGCTCTCTTGCTCAATGCATTTGCTACTATGTTGGCCTTTCCAGGATGATACTGTAAGTTGATGTCATAATCCACGAGTAGCTCTAGCCATCTCCTCTGACGCATGTTAAGATCCTTCTAAGTGAATACATACTTCAGGCTCTTATGGTCGGTGAAAATCTCCACCCTATCTCCATACAAGTAATGCCTCCATAGCTTAAGTGCAAACACTACTGCTGCCAGCTCCAAGTCGTGGGTCGGGTAATTCTTCTCATGATCACGAAGTTGATAGGTCGCATAAGCTATTACCTTCCCATGCTGCGTCAAAACACATCCTAAACCTCCGCCTGAAGCATCACAATACACTAAAAATCCTCCAGTCCCATCTGGAAGCGTGAGAATGGGTGCCGTCATCAAGCCTCGCTTCAATTTCTCAAAAGATTCCTGACATTCTGCTGTGCAGGCAAACTACACATCCTTACGGGTCAACTGGGTCATAGGTGCTGAAATCCGTACAAAGTCTGAAACAAATTATCGGTAATAGCCGGTCAAGCCAAGAAAACTACAAACTTCTGCAACTGTACTGGGTACTGGCCACATCTCAATGGCCACGATATTCTGGGGATCCACTTCTACTCCACCTCTGGTGATGATATGACCCAAGAATGAAATGCGATCAAGCCAGAACTCGTATTTACTGAACTTGGCATACAACTGGTGCTTCCTGAGAATCTGAAGAACTACATGGTGATGCTGCTCATGCTCCGCCTCACTCTTGTTATATACCAGGATGTCATCTATGAACACAATCACGAACTGATCTAAGTATGGCATGAAAATACAATTCATGAGGTCCATGAATACAGCTGGCGCATTGGTTGCTCCAAATGGCATAACAAGGAACTCCCAATGCCCATACCTCGATCTGAATGCTATCTTCGGGATGTCCTGCTCTCTGACTCAGATCTGGTGGTATCCTGACCGTAAATCAATCTTCGAAAATACGGATGCCCCTTTGAGTTGATTAAACAAGTCATCTATCCTCGGAAGAGGGTATCTGTTCTTGATTGTCACTGAGTTCAAGGTATGATAGTCAACACATAATCTGGATGTGCCATCCTTCTTTTTTACAAGAAGCATCGGGGTCCCCAAGGCGATCCACTAGCACGAATGAATCCTTTGGTTCTAAGTTCCTCAATCATCATGTACAAGATCTCCAATTCTGACAGCGCCATCCGGTAGACTCTCTCCGACACTGGTGCCGACCCGGGAATCAAATCTATGGCAAACTCGATCTCTCTCTCTCTCTCTCTGGTGGCATACCTGGAAGCTCCTCTGGGAAATATCAAAAAATTCTTCTACAATTCTGGAAAACTGAACTGCTACTGACACTGCCATCCGCATCACTGGAGGTGAAGGTTCTACTCCGCCTGAGAAGAATGAAAACTCTGGCTCACCAGGAATACTAAAAATAATCTTGTCGATATGGCAATCTATTCTAGAGTACTGGTCCCTCAACCAATCCATCCCTAAGACCACATCATAATCGGCCATCGAGAATTCTATCAACCTAGCAGAAAACTCTCTACCGCTAACTACGATCTGACACGAGGGAAACACTTTATCCACTCCTACAAGACCGTTACTAGTAAGTATATTGAGCCTTACTGATAATGACTCGGGCTCCAGTCCTATCCGTGTCGCGAATCGTGCAGACATAAATAAATACGATATAGCAGAATCAAATAATGCTGATGATGGAAAGGAGTTGACGAGAATAGTACCTGCCACTACCTCACCTGATGCTAGCCCCTCCTACACGGTCAAAGCCATCACTTGACCGTGCCCTCGGGGTACTGGTCCACGCTGCTGGAAACCTCTCTGGCGGTTCTGGGTCTGAACTTGGACTTGTGCATACTGCTGGGGGTTCTGCTGCTGAAATGCTTGAGCCTGAGGCGGTAAGGGCCTCAGAAACAAGTACTGCTGCTGCTGCTGGACTGGTACTTGGGCTGGTCCCCTAACCGAAGGACCAGAAAAGGTCGAAGAAGTGGAACGCTTCCTATTCAGGAAGTTTCCAACCCAGTAGTCTGGTGCACCACAAACCAAGAACAAATCCTGTGCTCTGCGACACTCTGACACCACGTGCCCGGGCTTCCTACAATGTGTGCAACCCATTGCGGAAGACTGCTGCTACTGCTGCTGGGAAGACGCCGGGGTCGAATGATGAATCGACGTAACAGAAGCCGCCCGCCTCGGAGCTCCAATGGTCAAAGCCCAAGCTGCCGGGGCTGGTGCTGAAGACTGGTTCATCTGGCCGTGAGACCACTTCTGACTCCCGATCCGATCCACAATCCTCTGGGAGGTATACTCATGCCTCCTTACTGTCCTCAATACTGCATCAAAAGTCTGATGCTCAAACTGCTCCATTGCCAATAAAATCTCCAGGTGGAGTCCCTGCTAGAACCGCTGAGCTCTGTCGAACTCGGTCACCACCAAGGTGGAAGCAAACTGACTAAGTCTAGAGAACTCGACCGCATATCCATCGACCGTCCTGGCCATCTGCTTCAAATTAGTAAACCTTGTCTGTAGTTCGTTTCGAGCTACAACGTCAAAATACTTAGTCCAGAATCTCTCACGAAATACCGTCCAAGCAATAGATGCCACTAATCCATCAGCCTGCGACGCCCACCAGCTGCGGGCTAGATCCAATAACTGCAGGCACACTACGGCCACCTTCTCGTCCTCGGGGGTCTTGGCTGCTTCTAGAATAACCTCAGTGTCCTGCAGCCAAGCGTCCGCGATAATAGCATCTTTGCCGCCATCAAAGAAAGGAGGGTTCAAGCGTTTGAAGCTGTTGGCCGCAATGTTACCTGGATGACCTCCTCTGCTCAAGGCATCCTGTACTGTCTGGTGTAATGCATCACCCCGACGATCCTGTGATGCAATCAACTCTCGGATGAGTCCAACCAAGCCTCCATTATCCTACCTTGCAGGCTGGGCTGGCTGTACTGGGGGTTCTGGACCTCCGGGAAGCATGACTCGGAAAGCTACTCCTGAGTGTTGAGCTTGATCCTCTTGTTGCGTGAGTACTCATTGAGCTCCTTCCGATTGATTGGCAGGTCCAGGAACAGTGCCGCTGAAGAAGACGACACAGGGAACAATAAAGAAGGACCAGGACAGATCAAAGATACAAGCATGTGATCAGGTCAAGATTTTAGGGATTTAGAGGATACGAGCAGAGATCAAGGGCGAGTACTGATTGGACACCTATTCGGTAAACCCTCACATGTCTTGATTCACAAGACCTGCATGGGCCACCACTAAAACCATGTAATGCCCCAGAACCAGAATACTGGAGAGCAGGGGCGGACATAGCCAGCTACGTATATTGAAGTGCAACCCACCTCGCTATACGGTCACGACTGTCTAGATATATGAGGGTTTAACTACAAGCCATCGGTGTTTTATGGTCATGAACAAACCTATTATCTCAATCTCATCCAAGTAATAGCAGTTACAAGATGTCAGAGCACCAAATATACAATAGTAAGGTGTCCCATACATTACATATTTGGATGATCATGGATATAGTCATAGAAAATGTGAAGACTAGCAAGTGTTCAGTCATACATGATCAACCCTAGGATTTGTCAATCATATTACAGCCCGTAGGTAGACAGTAAGTGAAGTGCAATCGAGCTAACACGTGCTCGTCGGCTAATTGCCTCAAAATAATATTTTTACAATAGAGTGGGAGAGAAAAAATAAAACCCACTCGTTGCCAGGATTACGCCTGGTGGTCACCATCTGGCCGGAAGGTTGGAAGATCCTCTGGAGCTACTCCGGTATCTTGCCATACAAAACCAGCTGGGTCAGATCCCAAAAAGGGCAAGTGCCACAAAGGAGGCTTCACTTAGGAACTAAAACCAGCAATTAGCACAAAACATAATAATATAATAAAACTGGAGATTTGTTATATTATGATGATATACGATTAGATAACCATAGGACTATTCAGATAACCAAGTTACAACCCTTAAACTAAACAAGGACCGGGGTTGTAACCCTTCATCTAAACAGAACTTGGTTTCCCACCATTTATCGAAAAGTAAAGCACAAGCATTCAGGTCATGTAACAATCTTGTACAGGATTATGACAAGACTAGACTGGGTTAGACTCCATCCACTCAAATCATGGCTAAATAATGAGTACGGCTTGATACTTTAACTAACTAGGGTTATCACAGGCCTAATTACTAACAAGATTGAATGAGATTATTCCACAACCACAAGCCCTGCAGACCATCCAGGATATCCGGACGTAAATTAGGGGTTGAATTCATGTGGGTACATTGTCCAAAGAACACACGTACCCTTAAGTAGCTTGAAGGGTGCAACACATGACATTGTGCTGAAAATGTGCCCTACTCGACGGCAGGCTACCGATCCCATGATGGGGCACCCAGATAACGGGATTGCCTGTAGCTGGGAAACCTATTTATGACTACTGGATTATTCTAGTTATTAGCCTTAATCAGTTTAAGTAGGTCCCTGACCGTGGTACTCAGGGGTCCCTGCCCTAGACATGATGTAAGACCATACTGGTTCACTTGTACAAACATAATCGTCCATGGTGTCCAGGCCATTCATTCTTGTCATGTCATTCTTGTCATGTCATGCTAGCCGTCGCAACAGCATTCAATAGTTCCCATCATGCTTGCTTGTCATGTCTTGTTATGTCATGTTTTTACTTCATACCATGCCGTGTATAATTATCATTTCAAACACATTAAAAAAAATCTTATTATCAAGTTCATGACAAAAGGGTAATGGTGTACGCCATAGGGACTCAAAGTCTTTACGCGCATACCTCTACGCTAGGCCAAGGGGCCTCAAGCGTAAAGTGGTTTACGTTAGCAAGAGCAAGGTAAGAAAGCTCTACGCGAGCAAGGGTGCATGCGGGTGGGGTTTTACGCGAGCCAGGACTTTACGCTAGCAAGCTGTAGGCAAACGAGGCTCTACACTAGTGAAACTCTACGCGAGCAAGCTCTACGCGAGGAAACACTCGAGCAAGACTTTATGCACGCGAGAGTCTGCTCGAGCCAGGGTTTTATGCGAGCACAAATTTATGCGAGCGTGAGGGCCCCGAGCGTAAAATTTGAATGAACTCGGCGTAGAACGGAGTACGCTGGCACACAAATACATGTGCATAAATGGCTGATTAATACGCTATCACGTAAAACATGGGCGTAAAGGCTAAACACTATGCTAATACGTTAGAACGTGTGCGTAAAACTTCATCTTCTTCCCATGGCCAAAACAAGTAGGCGTAAAAGCTCACGAACTCAAGCAAGCCCAGTCTCGGTCAAGTCTCGATGAAATCCAACCATTCCAGAGCCAAACTTGCATGAAATCGAAATCCCTACTACATGGAACTCTCCATTTCGGAAACAACCAAGTTTTAGAAGAGCAAAACTGTGGAGATCAAAAATGCTAAAACTTAGATCTACATGAAATGAGCCATGGAATTCTAAAATGCTAAATACTAAAGTGACTTAGAATCTCATGAGGAAGACAATGGAACAACAAAATCTGAGTTCCTCCATGAAGCAAGTTGCACTTGCCTAAGCCTCTCTCTGGTCGGTGGAGGAAGTTAAAGGAGGAAGGAGAAGAGTAAATGAAGAGAGAGAATGGGTTGGTGGGTTAATAAATGGAGGGGATGGTGGTAGATATGGGTTGGTCCACATGCCAAACCGAACCAAGCCGAACCAAGCAACCGAAATGCCAAAATAAACCATGAAATGAAACATGCAATATGAGTCAAATACGTACACGTATACCAAAATACGTAATACGAACTACGGGTGTTACAACTCTACCTACCTTAAAAGAATTCTGTCCTCGGAATTTAATTAAGAGGCTAGAGAGTCAAGAAAAAGCTATACTAATCACAGGCAAGTTATAACTAAGCAATCGATGAAGCAATCATTCATGCAAGCAAGGAATCGAGAGTATAAGGAATAAGAATGACATTATACATTACGAGTCAAATAGGTCGGGATATCGCGATAGGATATCATCCTCACACTCCCATGTTGACTCATCCAAAGAGTGATGACCCCAAGCAACACGGACTAACTTGATAGTGTTGTTCTTGAGTATCTTCTCTCTTCGGTCCAATATGGACACGGGTTTTTCCTCATACGAATGGTTGGTACCAATAACCAATTCCGAATGATCAAGGACATGACTCGGATCCGGGACATACCATCACAATTGGGATACATGGAAGACATCATGCACCTCACATAATGACGGCGGAAGAGCGAGATGATAGTACACATCTCCTACTCGCTCTAGAATGCCATATACCATCCTAACATCCTAATTAACCACAGATGTGTACAGGGGAACATCCCAGTGTGAAAATCAGTACGAAAATGATCAAATGCAAGAAAATTCAGTTCTCAGAAATCCTAAACCCAACTGACAGTTCAAGTGAAATCAGCCTTTGTAGTTAGCAATCAAAAATCAAATTCGAAACCCAAGTCCAATTACAAATCACAAACTAACATAATGATTATTCATTAAACATGTAGGTGAACCTAATTTACTCATTTAACATCATTAGTACAGATAATTAAGCAATTAAAATCTAGAAAATTCAAATCAGTGCAGTGTATCAGTCGGGAATCAGATTTTAGAGAATTTCCATGATTCGAATTCGATTGACATAGTAGAATGCTAAGTAATGGTTGGTAAACCTAGATACACATGTGCACGTGTCCTTCGAGTCATTTTGTGTCCCACAAACACGATGCAGATGTGTCCATATCAATTCAAACACATGGGGTGCACCCAGTGTATCACAGTGTCGTGCACGAGTGCACACTCGTCTAGGACACGACACATGACTCTTCGTGTCACGTACACACACCCACGTGTTTGCCTAGGATAGATCTACATGATGGGCAGCCTGACACGTGTCCACAACATGTCCACAGTGGACACGAGCACGTGTTTGCGTGTGTCTGTGCGTGTCTCAGCTGTCAGCGCACGACAGCGCGTGTCCAATGCGGGTCGAATTACTCCCTAACCAGTCAATAAGATCCTACAAAATTTTATAGGCCTCGTGTCAGTCATCCAAGGAGTGTCCATGCCAAATTTCATGTCATGAAGTGGCGTGTCCAGTGCAAACCAGGACACGGGCAGCAGGACACCCAAACGAGCCTCGTGCTGCGTGTCCAAGCACAAAATTCGACACAAATAGACACGAAATCAATTTAAGTCTGCATAACAATTAACATACACACCTAGATCTAGAGATCTATGTAATTAGATTTTCAAAACAAGAAAATAAATTCCTAAGAGGCATTTTAACAAACACCTACCTATCTATTATGATATGTGTCCGATACGGACACCAAATGGACACGAATTGTGCCCAAATTTCAAGGACAACTAGGGGACTCCTAGATCTAGCCCTAAATGTAAAGAAATCAGAAAAAATAATGGGTTTGAGTTGTTTACCTAATAAGTGTCAAACTCAAAGAAAGTCCCAAATGGAAGCATTCCAAATAGCAACTCCCAAGCTCCAAATGGCACAAAAACTGAGATGAGCCTCGAAAAACAATAAATACATAGTAATTAGATCCTAATGCAAAATACTAGGGTTAAAAAGGAGTTGAAATGAATTTAATAGGATTTAAGGAGAATGGGGATTTACCTTTCCTCCAAAATCTAGGTCAAGCACAAAAGAGGCAAGAACAACTTAATAAAATACTTATAGGCAAGGGAAAACCCTAAGTGTGGCTGCCATGGGTGGATTGATTGGGCTTTGTGCTTAAGTCATGGGCCTATGGCTTAATTACAAGTCATGAAATTAATTCTAAGTCATAGGTCATGTACCAAATCACTAGTCTTCCTATTCAAACCTTGATCTCTAATGACTAACCTAGATTGACTTAACTTAGACTAGGGTCTCACCATATTAACCTAGTCACCATGGTTAGGGTCAAAACCTAGGTTAGTCTACAAAGTCTCAACTTAGTCAAAGTCAAAATCACAATCACCAATTAAATAAATTAAATAAATTTCAAAAAAATCACAAATGACCAAAATACCCTCAATCTAAAATATGGTAGTGACAAATCTACCCTCCATAAAAGAATTTCGTCCTCGAAATTAAAAGGCAAAACTAAACTGATGAGAAGGATAGATAATCATACCTCAAGGTCCAAAAAGATAAGGGTATCGCTCCCGCATCTCATTCTCCCGCTCCCAGGTAGACTCTCCTAGAGAATGATGCCTCCATGCGACGCGAACCAAGGGTATCACCTGGTTTCTCAGCACATTCTCTCGGCGATCCAGAATCTCCACTGGCTGCTCTGGATAACTAAGTGTAGGCCCTACCTCAATCTATAAATGATCAAGTACATGGCTAGGGTCAGCCATGTACCGTCACAACTGTGATACGTAAAATACGTTGTGGACACCCACTAGTGCAGGTGGTAAGTCTAGCCTCTATGCCACGTCACCGACTCTTCCGCTGATCACGAAAGGTCCGATGAAGCGCGGGCTAAGCTTTCCACCTCCACCAAAATATATGGTACCACGAGTCGGAGATATCCTCAGAAAAACTATGTCTCCGACCTAAACACAAGCAAGGTCTCAAGTTACTAAATAGTCAAACATGATCAACAACACAACAACAACCTGCTTCTAATCCTATCTCCAATCAACTAAGTCAAACATAGACAATGGTCAACTACTGGTCAACAACTAGTCAATTTCTTAGGATTTCACCTATGCTAGCTATCTAGGTGTTGGCAACTAGAGACTAGCAAAAGAAAACTCTATAATAGACTAACTCTTAACTTCCCAAATCCTATCAAGTCACCCATAACTAAATACCCATAATCTAAGCACACAAATCCCAAATACCACATATATATAAGCTCAAGAACAACAACCCATTACATATATCCTAAGTTTATCATACATATATATATATATATAAATATATATATATATATATATATAAAACTGATAGCTATATATAATATATATATATATATATATATATATAACTGATCATCAAAGGGTTAAAGTAGACTAAACTTATAAGGGACTGAAATAAATGCTTAGAATTTAGGCTAAGGACGAATGGTCTAAATCATCAGTGTAGGCAAAAGGGAATGATGCTAAGGAGACTGAAATTATAAGCTAAAGGACAGGACATTTGGGTCCACTTGTAAAGTTAAAGTAAAAGAAAACCTACATGGTGACTGAAACATGCCTCTAGATCAACCTGGCCTCTCCTCTCTATCTGGCTGAACTAACTACATACAGGACAGTGGTCTGAAAGAAGTGAACCAAACTGGTGTACAGGGAATGCAATAGGCAGTATACTGCAAATGAGTGCAGGCTACACACCAAATCAAAATACATATATATGCAAACTATATTTATATTAACCTCTCATCACCTCAACTCTACTCAAGGTCTAATAACACACACTCCCTACCACATGCCTATCACTCTAATGTAGGGGTCAGATACTGTAGGGTGTATTGGGACAGAACAGTGAACTGTTCCAAGTGGTGAGTGCAGACCTCAAGTATGCATGATACTGACTCTCCAGATATACAGAATATGATAAGTGGTTGATGGTTATATTAGTGAGTCAATAATTGGGGTCTGAACAATGGTCCAGTGAAATCTATGATACAACATGGTAGGTAATGAAGTATTGAGTGCAGTGAACCACTTGCACAAGTCTGAACCAAGGGGACAGGATATCTAGTGAAGGGTCTGCACACTGCCTATAAAGGTTGATCAAACATGATTGAACTCAACACAAAGAGAACTTAACTAAAATAGAAAACTGAACCAATTATAGGCTAAACAAAATGTCAATACCCTATACAACAATAGCCTATAGATACCAACCAACCCATATCCTATATGCTAATATCATCTGCAATCTATCTATATATATAAACCTCTCAATCTTAGGTGAAACTACAACTATACTCAAGGACAGGCTCTGGTCATGGGTGCCTCACTAGAAAAGGTAAGGGAAAATAATAATAATCATCAAGACTGTAAGGCATACTAACATCCTATATGTAAACTGGTTGGTATTATAAATAACAAGGAAATCATCTATAATAGGTTACTATTCTAATACCAATACTAACTATCATCTCTAGGGTACAGACACTCTACAAGTCATCATATCATTACAATATAAAAGAAATACATATGAATAAGCTCAACAAAACTAAAATATCCCTACTCTTAAGTTATTTATAACAACAGAAGGGTATGATAGAGATGATATGTTTAAAAATCTTCTCAAGATGCAATCTGATAATCATATACGTCTGTCCAAAATCATATTGTTCAGAGTCTTCGTCATGCTAGTGAACAAGGCTACGATAATCACAGAGTCCTTGACTAAGGTACATACCTCTAGGTTCATGGTATTTAAAATTTTTGCATTGTCGTATGTTTGACAGCGAAAACCTTAAATTTCCACACCCGAGAAATACGTCCAAAATCTGACTATATGTCTTCACTATGCCAGCTAACACGATTATCGAAGATTTTAGATCCCATAACTGAGGTGACCTAGCCCATATGATTTTTCTCAGAAGAAAAACAAACATAACACAAGAACAACAGAATAAAATTGATCAGTCAACAAGGAACAGATGGAATCGAGTTTCAAGATTGTTATAAGAGGAAATTACAAAAATAGAATTGAGAAGATCGGAACCTGCAGCAAGATCTCCTATGGCCTGTACATCCTCGACTGTCCTGGCAAAAGCTCGCCCTTGCTGGTTTCCACTGGTCTGCTGTTGATGCTGCAAGAACCGCTGCTGCTGAGAGAATCAGGAATGACAGGGAAAGGTCTCTGTACAGGCGGAGGTGCACCTCTAATGTAGTAGAAAATGCCAACCTGAGTCGGCACAACAGGAACTGCTGTCTCGAGGCCCTGCTGAACATGATTAGAGGTGGCCAGCCTCTCGATAGTATTTTTCGGATCGGAGCGATGAAATCGTGTCTCCATAACCATCATGAAGACAAATCAAAACAAGAAGCAATTACTGAGAATGAATCAAAAAATTAAGGGAGGATAGTTTATATTCAAGGAAAGACAATAAGCAGCAAATTTAGATAAAGGAATCTGATTGAGAGTTTTTCCTAGTGTGATTGAGTACCCTGAAAATATTCTAATCCTACTGCAGGCTGTAGTGATACTCTAGTTCGAATACCACTACATAAACTCGACCTGCATGGGCCACCACTAAAAATGTGTCAGGACCCGCACCCTAGAGTAAGGGCACAAGACGTGGGTACGTCCAGCCTACGCCAAAGTGTCGGCGATAGAACGCTGTCCTAGGTCAATCATCTAACAATATATAAGGTACCTGTACAGTATATACACTCGGAATGGAGGTGACATAGCAATACAGTCTCAATCACATCTAAGGTAGAATACGATAAAAAGATAGATAGATATGGAACGAAATGAATCCACAGAGATACAATCAGATAGAAGTCTAAGATAACATCTCCACAAACATCAGATAAAACAACTCCCAGTATATACAATAATGTATCAATGAGAAAGATAAGGTAAGAGTCTAAGCTAGCAGTCTAAACCACTGGTGGTAGATCCTCTACTGCAAGTGGGTCCAAGTCACAAGTGTTGTCTAAAGCTGCACCATAATGGGTAGACAACAGAGCCTCATCATTCTCTGTAAAATTTTCAACAGGTCCAGTCAGGACAGGAGCGAGCACAATACATCTCAACAAATCATAACAGGATAGGAAATATAATCATGCTAGAGAGTAAGATACATGAAACTGAAGAACGGTATAATATAAAAGAGAGACTGTAAGTAAATATCTACAATATAATAGAAAACTAATTAGTGACTAGTGATTCAGAGTACAAGATAAATATGTGAACAACTGGAGGGTGATTCATGACTATACTAAAGAGGTTATTCATGACTATACTACTTTGGAATTATTCACATGTTCATTTATACTCACCCATCCCCAATCAATATACAAGGATCCAGTCAAGTTACGTTAAAGTTCATGACTATACTACTAGACCATAAAGGGTGATTCTAGAGTGATTCATAAAGATTCGTGAAGGCTCTGTGATTCATGAGAGTACAAGAATCACAAGCTGATACATGACGGTTCATGATAATAGAAGCATAAGATACATGATGTAAGTGAAACACACGAGACAAGAGTATCTGATGCTCCCTAGGGGGATAACTTCTCATGAAGGTATCCATATAGTACCAATCCGTGTTACCAACGTGTCAGCATCAAGTAAAGTAATCTAAAGTAGGAAATATAATCCTAAACATGATATAAAATGATCAGAGAATGTACTCGTCTGGTATCCTGAATATCTGAAGAGAATATACTGTCTGAGGAGTGGTGTCTGTCTCCTATAGAACAGTACAAGTTACTACATGTCTAGAATAATAAAATAGACTGCTACAATGCATCTACATGATGTTTGGGGTCAATCTAGGCTAAAGTCCACCTTTGGTTAACTCTAGTCAACTCTGACAGTCAAACTAGGTCAATTTTAGTCTACTTAGGTCAAACAAGGTCAAACTAGTCTAGGTTGGTCTAATATAGTTTTAACAAGTCCATCTAGGTCACTAACCTATTAGCCTAGCAAGCACAGACCATTCAAGTCACACTAGTCTACAATACACTAAACTCAAGTGTATATATTCCATAAGCCATAGGCTATTCTACCTAGGCCATGAGCCATATACATATATAGGTCATACACCCATTTACCATATGTCTATATACACATTAATTGTATATATCCATAGCAATATCAATTGCATTACACATACCATATTAGGCTATATATATTACACTCATATATATATATATATTTTTTTTATATATATATATATATATATATATACTACCTCGGGTCGCCCCTTCCTCTGCCCGGCGTCGACGGCCCTGGGTCTCCGCCCTATCCCCTCCGCTTTTCTCCAGCCTTGGCCATCCTCCCCGCCTTGGCGGTCCGGTGATCCGTCCTATCAGCCACCGTCGCCGCTTCCGCCGCGACCCAGGTCCGTCGTAGCCTTCGCGTCCCCCAGCGGCGCTTCCCATCCCCCGTTGGTGCGGGTGAGGGTCTCGAGGACCCCTAGGGCCCAGCGCCCTACCATCGGGCTACCCGCTCCCCTTCGGGTCCCGTGCGCGGACCAGCCCCCTCGGGCCCAACAGCGGCTTGCTACGTGCCCCCCCTCCCCGGGCTTCATGCATTTTCAAATTTGAATTCTTTATTTTCTGGTCTTTGGCTTTTGTGTGGGCCCGGGTTGGCTTCCTTTCTTTCAATCAATAAAATTTCCTTTGTTGCAAATATATATATATATATATATATATATATATATATATATATATATATATATATATATACATAGGGAAGCTATATATATATATATAGCTTCCCTATAGGTATATATATATAGCAAAAAAAAAATATATATATATATATATATAGGGAAGCTATATAGGTACTAGATTACATATCTATATATATACATGTAGGGACATACATGTGTTCTGAGGGTAGATAAGTGCGACAGGAAACCAACAGAGTGTTGTGTAATGTGTGTCCATAGGTGAATGAAAGTGTAGGCTACAGTGTTCAGGTTTGGGTGTGTGTGTAAATATATTATATGTGACAAGAAAACAACAGTGTTGTGTAATGTGTGTCCATAGGAAACAGTGTAGATGTGTGTGACTGAACAATGGGTTAGATTTGTGTGTGTACATGAAGGAAAACCTGTGTGAGTGTGTAGAGTGTCTTAGGAATCAAGTGACAGTGTAGATGTGTAACATTAGTTCTCAGGTTTATGAGTGAATAACAAAACAGTGTGTGACAGCAAGTACATGGGGGACATATCAATGTGAAATCAGTGTCCTGTGTGTGTCATAAAGGGGTATGTCAAAGTGACAGGAAGCTAATAGGTGTTCTCAAGAATTAAGAGACAATGCTTATCAATGACAGGAATGTGTGTGTAACAAAGAGGAGAAAACAGTTTGCATTTAGCAGCTATTTGATACCAAAACCCCATTCGAAAACCTATAATCCTTTATAATCATGAAATCTAACATGTAACCAAGATTCAGTCATAGGGGAACCAATCATGTTAAAATTTAACAAAGGGAAATCAGTTTTGAAACTTATAAATTTCAGAAAAACCAAACAGTGAATGTATCAGCCTTGACAGTTTATTCCCAATTAACCCTGTGCAATATGAACTAAATCCTCTGCCATATACCATCCTAACTTCCGAATTAACCACAGATGTGTACAGGGGAACATCCCAGTGTGAAAATCAGTGTGAAAATGATCAAGTGCAAGAACATTCAGTTCTAATCCTTTGCTTGGTTGCTTTTATCAGTGACGATTGATATATTTCAACATTCTAGGTTGAGTTTCTGAGGTGTTTTAAATTTTAACAAGTTACTAAAGGACAATTGAAGGGGTTTAGGATTTTAGTGTTGATAGAAAGAAGCCTGTCTGTCCCTGCTAGCTTCCCTACAAATTTTTATGCATTTGCCTCCTTTTCTCTCTTATTCTTTTCTTCTTACTATTCCTTCTGATTTTCCTTTTCCTATATTGTAGCTTTTCTTTTTCTTCTCCCTTTTCTCCCATGAGGTACAATATTTATCATACAAGAGGACTTTTGTTTGTCATTCTACATAGATACAAGATGTCCTTGACTGATAGGGCCCATCTACACAATTAGAGCTTTTGAGGTGTATATCATTAATTGTCCCCTGCCCTGCTACCCAATTCATATACCAAAAGCCCACCGGTGCAATTTTTAATGTTGTGTGGAAAAAAATGAGTGTTCTATTTTTGTTTATTTCCAAATTTGTTTGTGTACTTAAGTGTGGTGTTAAGCTCCTATGAACATTTATATGAGATGCCAACATGGTCATTGCAAGTATATACCAAAATGTTGTGCTAACAGTTTACCCGTTTGCATGTATAAATTTAGAGTTATTAAATTGTCTGATACTATAATATTCTTACCCTATTTTTTAGCTTGTTGCTATGGATCCAAACTGTAAGGCTAAAACATCTTAATGTAATGAGACATAATTGCAATGAGATAAGAATGTAAATGATGTTTCAGTTGGTTGAATGAGTTTCCAAATATAAGTTACTTCCACAAGTTTGGCTAATAGTTCAATCAATTATTTGCAAATGTTTTATTCTCAAATGTTTTACATGTAGTTATCTGATGGGATATATGTTGAGAGGTTGAAACTGATACAATTGATGCTCAAACTCTCAGCTAACAATGCTCAAACTCTCGGTTATAATACAATTCATTAAACAATACGAGGGCAAGTTATCTTATGATAGACTTTATGTATCCTTCAATACGATGCATATCAGCTGATAAATTGTCATCTGATACTGAAATTACCAAGTTAACCTGAATTTTAATGAGATAAAGACGACTCTTAATTGGTCTAGAAATTAATATTTGTATAACCCGACTATAATTCGAGAACTCAACATGAATACCCATATAACCCTTTGTAAAAAAATTGTTAGAAACATGCTTCAGTTCTGAGTGCAATCCTTCAGTTCTGAGTGGTTTAAAAATGGACTAATTAAACCAAGGGCTGCAAAGAAAGCTTGACTTTCTTCATAGAAATAGTAGCAAGAAAGAAACATTACATCAGAAAATACTCAAATGCAATAACAAGAGAACTCTAAACATCACAACAAATAACAAAATTACTCTTACAGAAAAAATAAATAACAATGGAATTTTGAACATCACAATAAACAAAATTACTCGTCATCAAAATTACTATCAAACCCATCATTGTCAAGATCATCCTCTAAATTGTCATCAATGAACTCCTCGGATCCATCACTTATAGAGGCATTCAACTGATCTATATTGACATTAAAACTTTCAGGCTCAACATCATCTCTACAAAGGATAGGATTGATGTCTTCAGGTTCAGCAGGATACACGTTTTGCTCAAATTCTTGTTGTTGGAAAGCATCTTCTTCTGATGATGATGAATCATCAATATCAGTTGAATTCCCATCCTTCTCATGTAGTGGTGGCACATGGTAAAGATCACGAGGAGTGGTTTTAACAACAACAAGCCAATCAGTAGCAATATTGTCTTCGACGTAAAATACTTGTTCAGCTTGAGAGGCTAATACAAAAGGCTCATTACTGTTTAAAGACCCATGCACATTGACACTTGTGTAGCCATATTTATCGACCTTATATCCTCTTTCAAGTCGTCCCACATTCCACCATTGACACCTAAAGAGAAACACTTTACGGACTCCTACATAAGATAGTTCAAAAATATCTTGTAAGATGCCATAATACTCTTTTTCTGGGGAAGAATCATCCCCTTTTACTAGAACTCCATTATTTTGACTTATTCTCTCCGTGGCTCGATCTTTCGTGTGAAATCAAAAACCATTAACAATATATGTGGTATATCGATGAGTCATTCTTAATGGACTTGTTGCTAAACTTAGGAGCTCATCTGTTGCATGCCCATCTGCATGTAGCTTTGAAACCTATTAGCATAAAGGACGGTAAATTAATAGATGGATACAATTCAGAGGAAGATGCTATATATATTTGATAGCATAAGATACTTACATGACGATAGAACCATGTATGAAACTCTTTGTTGTGCCTATCCAATACATTTCTTGAGCGATCCATTGAAATTTTAGTTTTGTGCTCCCTAAAAATTAGCAAATTGTTTAGTCAACAATTCCTTGGACTATTAACTAGATTCTATTTTAAGTTGTTCAATAACTTACTCAATAAAAGGCTATACTTCATCACAGTTTTGTAGCACGTACATACGAGCTTGGTCATGTTCTTCAAAACTTAACTCGTACAAGACATAAGCTCCTTTTGGACGGCCGATTTTTTCAAAAACTGATAGCCCATGATTTGAGATACGACCATCATCATTTCTTGGTGCCTTATTAAGTTTTGTCTCCACACTATTAAGGTACCTTGCACAAAATATAGAGCACTCATCCAATATATATCCTTCAACGATTGATCCTTCCGGACGAGCTTTATTGCGGACATATTTCTTAAGCGTACGTAGATACCTATATAAAATGAATTACTTTTTATTTATAATTCAAATAAAAACAAACCATAAAAATTGAAAATGATATAATATCAACAAGGGTTACCTTTCAACTGGATACATCCATATATAAGGCACAGGCCCAGCAATTTTAGCTTCAGTTGCCAAGTGAATTGGCAAGTGGATCATAACATGAAAAAAGGCCAGTGGAAATATTGTTTCCAACTTGCATAGTGTTGTAGGGATTTGTGCTTCAAGTTGCTCTAGATCAACAAGTCGTAGTGACTTTGAACATAAGTTCTTAAAAAAGTTACTTAGCTTAGTCAATGGCTCACACACCTCTTTTGGTAGTAACCCCCTGATAGCAGGTGGAAGTATTCGCTAAAAAAGTATATGGTGGTCATGACACTTCAAACCATGAATTTTCTTCTAACCAACATTGACACATCTTTATATGTTTGACGAGAAACCATCAGGAACTCTTATGTTTGCCAAAAAGTTGCAAAATTTAATCCTTGCACTTGGCGGTAAGACATAGGAAGCTGCAGGCAGTATTACCTTGTTACCTTGAATACGAGGATGAAGAGATTCTCTAATACCCATGTCCACTAAATCATAACGGCTCTTAATTGTGTATTTTGTCTTTCCTGCCACGTTCATTATAGTTCCAAGCACATTATCTGAAATATTACGTTCAATATGCATAACGCCAAGATTATGACGTAATTTAAGAGTTTTCCAATAAGGAAGTTAAAAGAAAATGCTCTTCTTTCTCCAATTGTAGACATTATTAGAATCAGTGCGCTTTTATTTTTGATCTTTACCAAATATGACGCCTTCAAAGAAGCATAATTGATCTAATACTCCATCTCCTGACAATATTTGAGGTGCAAGCCAATCCTTAATTTTTCCATTGAATGATCGCCTGTTACGTCTCCAAGGATGATTAGTTGGTAAGAAACGAAGGTGGCCCATGTAGAAAAGCTTGCTTCTGATTGAAAGAGGGCTAGTGTCTTTATGACAACACGGACAAGCTAGTTTTCCTTTAGTCACCCATCCAGATAAGTTACCATATGCTGGAAAATTATTAATGGTCCACAATATAGCAGCATGTAACTAAAAATTTTGTTGTGCATATGCCTCATATGTATGAACCCCAACCTCCCAAAGCTCAAGTAACTCTTTGATCAAAGGTTGTAAGTAGACATCTAAGTCATTTCCAGGACATGTACACCCTGGAATAAGAAGTGACATCATGAAATAAGGTTGCTTCATGCATAACCAAGGAGGTAAGTTATATGGAACTAGTACGACTGGCCAAATACTATACGAAGTGCTCATGTTCCCATAAGGGTTGAACCCATCACTTGCTAAACCAAGACGTACGTTCCTTGGATCTTCATTAAAGGACTTGTGTTGCTCATTAAATGATTTCCAAGCAATAGAATCTGCTGGATGTCTTAATATCCCATCATCAATTCGCTTCTGATAATGCCATCTCATGTCCTTTGCAGTATTTTTTGACATAAACAACATCTGCAATCTCCCTTTAAGTGGAAAATAATGCAAAATCTTATGAGGAATTTTACGTTTACGACGAACTACCTTCCATCTAGATAACCCGCAAACTAGACAACATTGTGCATCTTTATGTTCTTTCCAATACAGTACACAGTCATTCTTACAAGCATCAATTTTTTCATAGTCTAGACATAAATCTCGAATGATGGTACGTGTCTCATAATAAGAATTCGGAACCAAAGCATTACCAGGTAGAATCTCCTTGCAGAAGTCTAACATAGCATCTGCTGTATTGTCTGTCAAATTGTGAAGAGTCTTCAAGTTTAAGAATTTTACAATAAAAGACGGTTTGGAGACTTTAGAGTTCGGATAAAGTTCCACAGTAGCATCTTTCAGTAGCTTATAAAACTTACTAGCCTTATCATTCAGGGTTTCACCAAACATTTATTCCTGTATTTGAGAAGAATTCACATTTTCAAAGGCATAAGCATCATGAACTAGCCCAATTAAGTCATCAACATCATCCATTTGGACTTCATCGTTCAAATGCTCATCATAATTAACATTGGAAGTTTCAGTTGTGTCCCTTAATTTTTCTCCATGAAAAATCCATGTTGTGTAACTCTTATGGAATCCATTTTTTAACAAGTGCAACCAAACTTCAACTGTAGTTTTGAATTCGGTGTTCCTACATTTATTACAAGGACACATAATTCTTCCATTAACTCCTTCCTGACTAGATGCTACTCCAATAAATGAAGCAATTCCTTCTCTATATTCAGTAGACACTCTATTATTACTTTTTATCTACTCTCTATTCATCATCGTTCCTCTGTATTTTTATAGTAAGTAAAAAAACAATCATAAGTAAATCACAAACTTCAAAAAAAAATGGCAGGTGTTGTATCAAAGTTGGTGTCATGAAAGGCTGATACAATTAATAGATAGAAACAATAAATCATGAGAAATTATCATTAGTCTATGTCACAATAAAAATAGGGTATGATGCCATAGGAGCTCCTTGGCCTGGAAGGATTGACCTTACATGTTTCACAATCGTGCAAGTGTTGAGTTAGACTTTTTTGGGCCAGCCCATAGGCCATCTGGTTTGCTAATAATATGGTTTGCCAGTTTCCATGTAGTTAGAATGCTCAATAATATGGTAGCAGGTTAGTGGTAGTGCATATTTAACATAAGGTAGGTTTCCAAAAGTATAAGGTAGCTTTGGACAGTGTGTTAAAGCTAGTATTTGGAGGCATGAACCATAAAAAGCTGGAAGTTTTACTAGCTTTCAGAATCAAAAATCATTTTGATCCTGGATCAAAAATCTTCGAGCATTGAGTACTTTTACTAGCTTTCAGAATCAACAAAAAGCCTTTTGATACTCTGATGCAATAACTGCTCGGGCAATGTTTAAAACTAGGTAAAACTATGGGGAACTTGGTTATGAGAGTTTTCATGGTTTGAAATTGATTCCTAGTACTTCATCAGTTGCATCTTGAGAAGCATCAAGCAACAGTGAAATGCAGATGCTGCTTGTGGAAATGTATGCCAGAGTTTAAGATACTTGCCCTCAGCTCTGTTACAACTAGCCTCTTATGCACCTGATGAGATGTTCATACTTCATCAACAACCTGATGATTCTCCTTCAAGTTGAAAGAATAGCCTTCTATTCGAAAGGCATTGTTCTTAATTAATTATAGCGGTTTGTAATCAATCTGAAGCTGTTAAAATTTTTTGGTCCTATAGGTTCATGTCCTGGTAGAACTGTGCATGGTTCATGTCCTGGTAGTCCATTTGGCCGGGGTGTGACAGTATAAACATAATAACCTATTCCATTATTGTGTTGGTGAATTTTTCCTGTTATAACTGACTTATGCTTTTGGAAAAGTTGGCATGCCTCCGAATACTAGCTTTAACACACTGTCCAAAGAATAATACTTCTTCGATATTATGGTGAGTTTCTTAACCAAAATTTTGAATTTTATATAATCATAAGAAAATCAAAATTATATTCTTAAAGGGAAAAAGCTGGCATGTATTTAGAAAGTTGAAGTTAAATTTTTTGCAATACAACAGAAAGGCAAGTGAAAGTTATTTTTTCTTTCATGAGATGAGATTATTTTAAGTACTTGACTAGTTACATCTCCATGTCTAAATTCTGTCTTTTGACTGACTGGTACTCTCACTCCAATAGCTTATATTTTTCTATCTTTTGTCCAATTCTCAAGCACCTTCATGTCTGAATAGTACAGATTCTGCTTGTATATCGAGCTATTATAAGATTATGCTAACATTCCACTCGATCATATCATAATTTATTGATATTTATTATAAAATTTGGATCTTTATTTGATATGTTGTTTCAATCGCATAATTATAAGATTATGTAGCACATGTTCCCATTGTAGTGTGAATTTTTTTTCTTTTCTAGCCTTTAGTAGGTATATCAGTTCAAAATGTTTGAATTTTTGGTTGGCCTTTTCTAAAGCCAGAACCTTGTATAGCTAACCCTCACCAGTCCTACCGACTAAATTTGTATCCTAGCGTATATGATAGACCATAACATTCAATACATTTGGATACATCCAGGATACATGTTTGTTTGTATCCCAATCTTTAAATATATATTTTTCTATCCGAATGAAATCAACGCACTAGCATCCAATATTTGGGGAGAATATATCTATGAATGTTGATAATTGATGCATACATAATTAACTACCAATTCAATTATACAAATCTGTGGTTTTACTGTTTCTTTATGTAAGACAATTGTCAAAATAAATACCATGTGATAGCCCTACTTGTATCCTTTTATGCTTTCTAGACTACTATGTATATAGATGTTATTTTTTGATTAATTATTGACTATGAATGTCGATGTTTAAGGGTCATTCATTGACCTTTTCATTTAGATTTACTTAGGGTCTAGTATAGTTTTGGGAATTTGTGGTTTGTTGTGTTATTTTGTCGGATTTGGTAAAGTATAGAGAACATTAAGTTCAGTTTCACACTAGCTATTATATCACTCCCTCTAATAATTAATAGCACTTTAATCATAAATATGAGAAATTAGAAAAATCCAAGTAGATCTAATTTCTTAATTCTACGAGAATATTGATAGAATTTGCAATAATTCTTAATTATATTTCTTAATTCTGTTTCTATCTGGGAGTATAAGACTTCCATGAATCTCCAATAATTCTATTATATGCCCTATATGTTGTAGTGCTTATTGAACAAGGTTTTTTTAAAGGACACTATGCTGCTGTTCTTTGTGTTGATTCCTTCTTAATACAGAACGTAATTGCAAAGATCGCATTTTATGTGGTAGGTTATCTTCTAAGTTGTCTAGGATTACTATTGCTAGTTAATACAATACTTTCCTGACCTAATCAAACTTCAACATCAATTTACTATAACAGTTTGGGCCTTTAATGAGATTAATAAAATACTATCCTGACCTAATCAAATCCAAGTGTGGATTTAATCTAACAGCTTGGGCCTTTGACTGCTAGCTAATACATGAACAAAAATAAAAACACATATAATATAAATTTATAAAGAGAACAATATATATAAGTAGGGTGCAGAACATCGCCTTGCCTCGGCCAAAACTAAGCACAATCTTAAGAATTTGTAAAGAAAACAATATATATGTAGGGTGCATACACACGCACCTTAAGAATTTGAATTTTACGATGTTGGTAATGGCTATTTGTCCTCCTCGAGCAGTAGAGCGGCTTCCGGCTTCATTTCGGGAACGATTGCTGCCGAACGAATGATTGATGCAACCGTACGATAGACAATGGAGGTCGGTCCAGAGTGTAGAAGAAGTTTAGGGTTCAATATCATTCAAGGATAGAAATTTTTTTTATATAAGTGAGAGAGAACCCATACCTCTTCTTCAATTGAATCTTTTTTTTTTTTGGGGGAGAATTTTTGAGAGGTGTCCTTCAGAGAATAAAGAGGGGGAAATATGTAGCGGCAATGGGGGAGGGAAATTTGGCAGCGACAAAATCATGGAGAAAAAAGAGGGCGCAGGATTTCTATGGCTTTGATTTCGTAGGAAAAAAATAGAGGGAATCACTAGGGTTCTGTGGGACGGGATGAAAAATTGGTATTTATGAGCAATGGGGGAGGAAAATTTGGCAGAACTGAAGGCGCGGGTGGCAGCGACGAGGGCGCGGGCGCGGGCGCGGATTGCTAGGCTTCTGTGGGACAGGGAATAAAAATTTGATATTTATGGATATTTTTTCATATATCTTGACCTAATGAGATTAATACTAGGTTCTGTGGGACAGGAAATATATTTTTTAGGGAATTACTAGGGTCCGGTTGGAGACTTACGAATATTTGATGATTTGTTTTATATACAGCCGGATTATAATTAGGATTGTGATATTTGATGTGAAAATTTTTGGTATAGTCAAATCTTGTTATAATTTAAATAGTAATGTCAAAATAGTATCAAAATTAGGATATATTTTTTATTTAACTTTTTAAATTTATTTAAAGTTTTTGTTACAAAAATAAATTTCTTCTTTGTGACTAATACATTTGTGTGACGTACAATTATTTGGTAACTAAAAAAAATTTTTAAGTGACAAGAATAAAATTTTAATCTTGTGGCTAATACTTTTATGTGACAATAATATTTTCTTGTAACTACAACAAAAACATTTAGTGACAACTATTTACCTTATCACATATAACTTGTCTCTAAAATCATAATTTTATTTCAGTGACCACATTAAGTGACGACCAATAAAAACATGGTCACTAAATGTTTTATTTTTGTGACGGACAATATCAGTTGTCACAGAAACAAATTATGAGTGACAACAAAATTTATTTGTCATAGAAATATCCCTTTTAGTGACAAGTTTTGCACTTGTCACAGATTACTTGTCACGAAAACCCGGACTTCTTGTTGAATCAGTGTATTCAAATGGAGCATACAGACTAACAAAACCCATTGGAGATTTGCTGATGATGCTTATTAATGGCAAGTTTTTTAAAAAGTATTACATCTAATCACAAGTGGGCAATACTTTGTATACCCCAGCAAGTTTTGTACAGCGATTACATTTTTTTCTGGAGTAATGAATACTTTATGTGTTAACATCTATTTCATTTTGAACCATTATTTTTATCCTAACAGTTTTCGGATAAATTATAAATAATGGTTCCTCACAAATTTCCTAACGGAACCACCTCTTTCTTTTAAAAAAACTTTCTTGTAAGAGAAATCCTCTAAACAAATTGTCAAGTTATAAAAACTCGTCATTAAAGACAAGTTGTTTGGATGACATCCTATTTTAATTCTCTAGTCGGAATTGGAATAATATGTTGTGTCAAATGAATAATCATGTTCATATTACCTCTGAATTATTCTACGACACTTATCTTCTATAGATATTCACGAATTTGTCATGTCCATATTAACTCTGAGCAAATTTTCTCCTAAAAGAATATTCATGTCCCTATCACCTCTGAAATATTCTATACTATCGACTGTCTTTATAGAACTCTACAAATCTGTTATGTCCACATCACCTCTGAACAGATTTATTTCATAAACATTTATCACGTCCATATTACCTCTGATGAAGTTCCTGATCATCCCCATTACTCGCATACAGTCGAATGCGTCACAAGTAATTGGTCCACCTATCATATATCATGTCAATATTACTTCTGATAGTGGTTAAAATCTTACTTTGTTATCTATACCTAATTAGGTATACTAGAGATAATAGATCCACCCATCATCTATCATGTCCATATTATCTCTAATAGTGATTAAAATCTTACCCTATTATCTATACCTAATCAGGTATGCCAGAGATAATAGGTCCACCTATCATCTATCATGTTCATATTACCTTTGATAGTGATTAAAATCTTACTATATTATCTATACCTAATCAGGTATGCCAGAGATAATAGGCTCACCAATCATCTATCATGTCCATATTACCTCTGATAGTGATTAAAGTCTTACTCTATTATCTATACCTAATCAGGTTTACCAGAGATAATAGATCCACCTAACATCTATCATGTCCATATTACCTCTGACAACAATCAAATTTTCATCTATTATCTATGCTTGAAATTAAGCATATTACAGATAATAGGTTCACACAATCAGAATATTTTATAAAAATTCAAGTAGCTCCAGCAACATGAAAAGTGTTATTTACTTACAAAAATTCAGTGAGGATACAGAACATTTCATCCATTAACTACAAAAGAAAGAAAGAAGAAAGGGTTACAATAAATTTTTTTCTATTTTGTCTCCAAACAAGATGCATAATTCCTAAAGGCAATATGTATCTAATGTTATGTACAACTTGGATGATGAATCTGCATATCGAAGTCAAAACACCAAGATTGATCTTCAGCCAGAAAACTTCATATGACTATTTTTTCTCCTTAGATCATAGGAGACGCATAAGAAGAACCTATGCGGTTATTTCCTTTTCGGGACATAGGAAACTCGTAAGGAGACTGGTTGTGTGTGCGTTTCATTAATTTTTTGAATCCTATATCACTATCAAGATTGTATGAGAGACACTTAGATATTTTATGCGTCGAGTTATCAACTATCTTCTATTTTGATACTTGTGAGTATGTTCTTGCAAACTGAGTAATAAATTATCCATAACAACTTGGCAATATAACAAGTTCATTACTAGCGATAAAAGGTTTACAAAATATGGCTAAGGAGGAAGCCAACAAAACCCGAAAAGCTAATAAAACCCTAAACAATTAGGGGAAAGAGCACTCAGAATCACTAATTACATCTGCAAGGTCTTGAAGCGACCGCACACCCAAAGAATGAAACAGTCGACGAAAAGAATCCATGCCTCCCTATATCATTTTCTCTTCTTGGCTCAAGGGGAGAGAATCAAAATCAAGTGATGCACTTAAGGGCTTAGCAATATCATCCATGGAAAGACCCAGCACGTCTAAAACTTCCTGAGCCATGGAAAGCTTTGTCGCAGCCAACTTCCTCTTCCTTGAGTCAGAAGAAGGTACTGGAGTGGAGTTCACAGCAGTTGATGGAAGTGACGAAGGGGCTGCAGTAATACCCACAACAGGCATTCGTGGAGGAGTAGCTCGCTTCAGTTCAAGGGTAGTCTTCTTGGAAGCCATTGAGGAAGCAACACAGAAATAGTGGTTCTCTATGGCTATTATGTAAGGCAATCTAATGACTCTTCGTGTCCTTCAAACGAATGCTTCGGAAGACGAAAAAGCCCTGGAAGAATGCAAACGTCGGCTTATTAAAGATGATAAACCTATTTAACAAGCGCTAAGTTATTATAAAGAGCCCATTTTTCGAAGAAGTGTTCAAAATCCATAAATAGATGCATGAACAGAACTTGGACTTTTGTAGATCAAGCCACGTCACTCATATACTGATATGATAGAGACACTTGAAAAGACGCATATGCAGTAAGCATCTTAAAAGAGAAAAATTCTATATGCATCATTTAGAAATCAAATGCGTCTTCCCAACAACATTTCTTAATATTAGTAAACCAGTTCCTTGTTAACTTGGAGAGTTTTTGCTATGCTTCAGATTAATAGTCTCAAAGATTATTCATCTCAAAGGCAACAAAATCCGAAATGTTATGTGACATTTATACAATGCATCAGTTTTGGTTTGATATTGAGAAGTTTACAAGTAAAACTATATGGGCTGCGTCTTCCGCCTAAACAAAGACTCAATTTTTGTATATGATGACTTCATGCGTCCAGTTAACGGGAAGAGCCTTCACATTCTGATTAAATTATTGTCATGAGGGATCATACTTTGTGGCAGGGTCATATAGCCGAATTCTTCTCATAGATTTGTGCATCCAAGATTTCTTGATACATTTAAGAAGTTTCATACATCATAGGCAGTTATGCGTTATCATGAAGAAAGTAATTTCTTCAGAAGTGGAGCAAAAGCTTACGTGACATGATCAAAATTACAGTGAAATTCAAAATAAGAACTCTAATTTACAAAACCATGATTACATATGATAGAGATCTATTACATTCGAGATTTTTATTTTAAAGATGTGATCATATCTGATGGAGATCTATTACATTATTGGTCTTCCATCAGGTCCTCTATCAGTGCAAGCCATAAGATATGGAAAATGTTGCACTGAAGGACAACGTAGAGAGGGTGAGCACTCCCATAGGCTAGGTAATCTAAACCTTGCATTCTTGTGGAAGTATCGAACTTGAGTCACATGCTAGTGAATCTACCAGCATGGGCTTCCCTCTACGTTCTTGGCAGTTCGCTTTGGCGGAAAGACACAAGATCGGACGAAGACGCAGGACCTTCTCTGTCTGCTTACCTCTCATGGCCCTGTCGACTGCCGACATTATCCATCATCGACAGTATTTTAACTGGAAGGCCCAATCTAATCACAGATGCTATGACAGTAAAACCAGCCAGTTGCAAGCCTCATCAGGTGGATGCAGATAGCTAGCCGAGTATAAGGACCGTAAAGGTCCTCCACGAAATGTGTTAAATTATGTTGAATTATACATGTTATAATGTTCTTCCAAGCTCTATCTGAGCTCCAGTCTTCTATGGAGTATCCTGAAAATATGATAAGTTCAAATGGGGTTAGACGCATCATGGTCACATTAAAAATTGAGATAAGTTTATGTGCCTAAGAATGGCAGCATTACTCCTCAAATAGCACAACATTGGCAGTTGTAATGCCTGTGGTTCGTATTACGTATTTTGGAAATACGTGTACGTATTTTCTTGTATTGTTCCTTGTTTAGTTTTCTTGGCTTGGTTTAACTCTCGGTTTGGGTTGGCTTGGTTTGGCCGGCTGGTTGCTTGGTCCATCATGGACCAAGGTGAACCCCCTACCTACCACCAACCCATGATATTTATTTCCCCACCAACCTTCTCTCTCCTCCATAACTCTCATTTATTTCTTCTTCTTCTTCTTCCTTCCTCCCCACAACTCCCCAACCCTTAGGCAAGTGCAACTTGCTTCCATAAGAGAACTCATTTTTATGGTTCCATTAGCTTCTTCTCATGATTCTAAACCACATTAGAACTTGTCATTTTCCATTTTGAGGCCTTAATTCTTGTAGATCTAGAGTTTTGCTATTTTCGGATTTTGGTGTTTTGATCTATCAAACTTGCTTGTTTTCAAGTTCTTATGGTTTCATGTTGTAGATAATTTTATTCTACCCAATTTTGACCTTTGGAAAGTTGGATTCGAACTTGTTTTGACCAAGATATGGACGATTGAAGCTTAGATTCAACTTTAGAGTTCTTGCTGTTCTTGCCATTTGGAGAAGACAGTGAGCAGTGAGCTAGCTTTTTAGCTTATGCCGCTGAGTCGTACGCTGCTCTTTAGCGAGCGTACGCTAGCCTTCGTACGCTGCTCTTTAGCGAGCGTACGCTAGCCTTCGTACGCTGCTCTTTAGCGAGCGTACGCTAGCCTTCGTACGCTGCTCTTTAGCGAGCGTACGCTAGCTTTCGTACGCTGCTCTTTAGTAAGCGTACGTTTACCTTGATACGCTGCCTGTTGGCAGCATGTCTTTTCGTACGCTAGCCTTGATACGCTGCCTATTGGCAGCGTATCTTTTTCGTACGCTAGCTTGAGCGTACGCTAGCTTGAGCGTAGGCTAGCTCGAGCGTACGCTAACCTGTAGCTCGAGCGTGCCCTTGTGTACGCTGACCCTTGCGTACGCTTCCCATTGGAAGTGTATGGACCCTTTGGTACGCCAGCTTGAGCGTACGCGTGCCTTGGTACGCTAGCTTAAGCGAGCAAGGCGTACGCTGGCTTTGAGCGTACGCTGGCTTGAGCGTACGCTTGCCTATCTTGTCACCCTGGTTCAACCCGAGAGCTTTGTGACCCCCATACGCTGCCTTTTGGGAGCGTATGCTTACCTGAGCGTATGCTTACCTGAGCGTATGGCCTTTGGCAGACTTGATCTTATATTAGCTTGTCAGTTTGTTTTATTTTCCTTATCCTGGATCTTCTATAGCCCTGTATATTGATATTTTATTAGATATTTTACGTACATTTTATATCCTTATGCCTTTTGACCTGAACTTGATAATTCTCGAATTTACTTGATATGTTTGGAATTGATAACTGAGCCTGACACGATAGTGACCCGTAGTGGTGCACTCCCGATATGAGTAACCTGACATGACCTGATAGTGGCCCGTCGTGGCGTACTCTTGACTAGTACACTTGACATGATGACCTGACATGTTATATCTTGATAAGCTATTGCGACGGTTACCTGACATGACATGACCTGTATAAAAATATGGACACCGTGGGCGATTGTGCTTGTACAAATAAACCAGTCCTGTCTTGCATCATGTCTAGGGAGGGAGCTCCTGAGTACCACGGTCAGGAGTACCTATTGAAATGGACTAAGGTTAATAACTAGATTAACACATTAGTCATGAAGAGATTTTCCAGCTACAGGCAATCCCGTTACCTGGGCGCGCTTGGGATCTGTAGCCTGCCGTCGAGTAGGGCACATTTCCAGCACACTGTCATGTGTTGCACCCTTCAAGCTACTTAAGGGTACATGCGTTTCCTGGACGATGTACCCACCTGAATTCAACCCTAATCTTTCGACCTGGGTAACCTGGATGGTCTGCAGGGCTTGTGGCTGTGGAATAATCTCACTGCATCTTGTTAGTAACTAGGACTGTGATAACCCTAGTTAGTTAAAGTATCAAGCCGTAGGTCTTGCTTGGCCGTGAAATGATTGGATGGAGTCTAACAAGTCTAGTCTTGCCCTGATCTTGTTCCAGACTGTTACATGACCAGCATGCTTGTATTTATTTTCTCGATAAATGGTGAGAAACTAAGCTCCGTTCAGACGAAGGGTTACAACCCCGGTCCTTGTTTGGCTTACGGGTTGTAACCTAGCTATCTGAATAGTTCCATGGTTATCTCGTCGTATATCATCCTGGCATGTTTTTCTTATTTCCAGTTTTTACCAGTTATTTATATTTCCTGTCTTTTATTATATTATTTATATTCCTGTGCTGATTGCTGGTTTTAGTTCTTAAGTGAAGCCTCCTTTGTGGCACTTGCTCTTCTGGGGTCTGACCCAGCTGGTTTTGTGTGGCCAAATTTCGGAGCAGCTCCGAAGGATCTACCGATTTTCCAGCCAGATGGTGGCCACTAGACGGAACCCTGGCAACGAGTGGGTTATTTTTGGCTCTTCCACTCTATTGTAAAATTATTCTTTTGAGGCGTTTAGCCGACGAGCACCTATTTAGCTCGATTGCACTTACTTACTGTCTGCCTACGGGCTGTAACATGATTGACAGATCCTAGGGTTGATCATGTATGACTAGACTCTTGCTAGTCCTAACATTTTGTAACGACTAGCTTCATGATCAGCTGAATATGTAATGTTTGGGACGCCTTACTATTGTATATTTAATGATCATACATCTTGTAACATTTACTTACTTGCTTGTGATTGAGACAGGCTTGTTCATGACCTTAAGAGACTGTTGGCTTGTAGATAAACCCTCATGTATCTAGACAGCCATGACCGTATAGCGAGATGGATTCCATTTCATATACGTAGCTGGCTATGTCTGCCCCCGCTCTCCAGTATTCTGGTTCTGGGCGTGACATGGTTTAAGTGGTAGCCCATGCAGGTCTTGTAAATCAATATATGTGAGGGTTTACCGAATAGATGTCTCAATCAGTATTCGTCCTTGATCTCTGCTCGTATCTTCTGAATCCCTGGATTCTTGTCCTGATCATATGCTTGTATCGTTGATCTGTCCTGGTCCTTCCTTATTGTTCCCTATGTCGTCTTCTTCAGCGGTATTGTTCGTGGACCTGCCGACCAGCAAGGCGGAGCACCTCCCGCGGACCAGCAGCAACCTGGAGATCAAGCCCAGTATTCCGGAGTAGCCTCCAGAGTTGTGCCTTCTGGCGGAGAGCCACCAGTCCAGCCAGTTCAACCTGTAGCACATGATGACGGCACTTTGGTAGGACTCGTCAGGACCTTGATAGCTTCCCAAGACCGGCGTGGAGATACCTTGTACCAGGCAATGACGGATGCTTTGACCTGGGGTGGTCATCAGGGTAACAGCGCGGCCAACAGCTTCAAGCGCTTGAACCCTCCATTCTTTGATGGTAGTGAAGATGCTATCGCCGCAGATGCATGGCTTCAGGACACAGAGGTGGTTCTAGAAGCAGCCAAGACTCCAGAGGATGAGAAGGTGGCAGTTGTGCGCCTGCAGCTATTGGATCTTGCCCGCAGCTGGTGGGCAGCACAAACAGTTGGGTTAGCAGCACCCATTCCATGGGCAGTATTCCGGGAGAGATTCCAGACCAAGTATTTTGATGCTGTAGCTCGGTATGATCTACAGACAAGGTTTACCAATCTGAAGCAAGGTGACAGGACGGTCGACGGATATGCGGCCGAGTTTTCTAGACTCAGTCGGTTTGCTCCCACCTTGGTGGCAACCGAGTATGATCGAGCCCAGCGGTTCCAGCAGGGACTTCACCTGGAGATTTTGTTAACAGTCGAGCAGTTTGAGCATCAGACTTTTGATGCAGTCTTAAGAGCAGCCCGGAGGCATGAGTATACCTCCCAGAGGATTGTGGATAGGGTCGGAGGTCGGAAGAGATCTCACGGCCAGATGAATCAGTCTTCAGCACCAGCCCCGACAGCCAGGGCTTTGACTATTGGAGCTCCGAGGCGAGCGGCCTCAGTGACGTCGGTTCAGCATTCTACTCCGACGCACCCTCAGCAGCAGAAGCAGAAGCAGTCTTCCGCAGTGGATTGTTCTCATTGTGGGAAGCCAGGCCATGTGGTGGCAGAATGTCGCAGGGCACAGGGATTGTGTCTGGTTTGTGGAGCACCAGACCATAGGGTTGGATCCTGCCCGAATAGAGGTGGTTCATCATCGTCCAACCTTTCTAGCTCTTCGGTGAGAGGACCAGCTCCGGTCCAGCAGCAGCAGTATCCATTGCCGAGGCCCTTGCAGCCTCAGTCCCAGGCGTTTCAGCAGCAGAGCCCCCAGCAGTACGCATAAGCCCAAGCCCAGAGTCAGAGCAGGCAGCGAGGATATCAGCAGAGGGGACCAGCACCCCGAGGGCACGGTCAGGCTATGGTGATGACCATGGAGGAAGGATTGGCACCAGGAGAGGTAGTGGCAGGTACTATTCTCGTCAACTCATTTCCAGCTTCAGCTTTATTTGATTCTGGTGCGTCGCATTCTTTTATGTCTGTACGATTCGCGACACGGGTAGGATTGGAGCCCGAGTCATTATTAGTAAGGCTCAATATACTTACTGGTAACGGACTTGTGGGAGTAGATAGAGTATTTTCCTCGTGTCGGATCGTAGTTAGCGGTAGAGAATTCCCCGCTAGATTGATAGAATTCCCGATGGTCGATTATGATATGGTCCTAGGGATGGATTGGTTGAGGAACCAGTATGCTAGAATAGACTGCCATATTGGTAGGGTTGTTTTTAGCATTCCAGGAGAGCCGGAGTTTTTTTTCTCTCGAGGTGAGGTTGAGTCATCTCCTCCAGTATTGCGGATGGCAGTAGCAGCAGTTCAGTTGCCCAGGATAGTGGATGAGTTCCCAGATGTTTTTCCAGAAGAGCTTCCAGGTATGCCTCCGGAGCGGGAGATCGAGTTCACTATAGACTTGATTCCCGGGACAGCCCCAGTGTCAGAGAGAGTCTACAGAATGGCGCCGTCATAGTTGGAGATATTATACAAGATGATTGAAGAACTCAGAACCAAGGGATTCATTCGTGCTAGTGGATCGCCTTGGGGAGCCCCGATGCTTCTTGTAAAAAAGAAGGATGGTACGTCTAGGTTATGTGTTGATTACCGTACCTTGAACTCAGTGACAATCAAGAACAGATACCCTCTTCCGAGGATAGATGACTTGTTTGATCAACTCAAGGGGGCTTCAGTATTCTCGAAGATTGATTTGCGCTCAGGTTATCATCAGATCAGAGTCAGAGAGCAGGACATCCCGAAGACAACTTTTAGATCGAGATATGGGCATTGGGAGTTCCTTGTTATGCCTTTTGGAGCAACCAATGCGCCAGCAGTATTCATGGACCTCATGAATCGCATCTTCATGCCTTACTTGGATCAGTTTGTGATTGTGTTCTTGGATGACATCCTGGTCTACAGCAAGAGTGAGGCGGAGCATGAGCAGCATCTTCGTGTGGTTCTTCAGATCCTCAGAGAGCACCAGTTACATGCCAAGTTCAGTAAATACGAGTTCTGGCTTGATCGCATTTCGTACTTGGGACATATCATCACTCGAGGATGAGTAGAAGTGGATCCCCAGAAGATTGTGGCTATTGAGTCATGGCCAGTGCCCAGCACAGTTGCAGAGGTTCGTAGTTTTCTTGGGTTGGCCGGCTACTACCGGCAGTTTGTTTCAAATTTTGCTCGAATTTCAGCGCCATTGACGCAGTTGACCCACAAGGATGTACAGTTTGCTTGGACAGCAGAGTGTCAGAGTTCTTTTGAGCAGTTGAAGCGAGGCCTGTTAACAACTCCTATTCTCACGCTTCCAGATGGGACCGGAGGATTCTCAGTGTACTGTGATGCTTCAGGCAGAGGCCTAGGATGTGTTCTGATGCAGCATGGGAAGGTAATAGCTTATGCGTCACGACAACTTCGTGATCATGAGAGAAATTATCCAACCCATGACTTGGAGCTGGCAGCAGTGGTGTTTGCACTTAAGTTGTGGAGGCACTACTTGTACGGAGACAGGGTGGAGATTTTCACCGACCACAAGAGCCTGAAGTTTGTTTTCACTCAGAAGGATCTTAACATGCGTCAGAGAAGGTGGCTGGAGCTTCTTGTGGATTATGATGTCAACTTGCAGTATCATCCTGGGAAGGCGAATATTGTTAGCGGATCTCCAGAAGATGGGTATAGAAATTATTCTCCCTTCCAGTGTGGCCTTGATGGCCAGTATGCAAGTTCAGTCCACTATAGTCGAGAGGATCCGGATGGCGCAGTCGACAGATTCCAAGCTTCAGCGACTCAGAGCAGAGTGTGAGGCAGGACGAAGACCAGAGTTATGTATTCATGAGGATGGTACACTTCGACATGGTAAGCGTCTTTGTGTACCCAGCGGAGATATCCGGCAGGAGATCATGTCAGAAGCGCACAGTTCGCAGTATTCCATCCATCCCGGCAGTACGAAGATGTACCGTGATATCCGGCAGCATTTTTGGTAGAATGGCATGAAGTGGGAGATAGCTCGGTTGTCTCTCGGTGTTTGGTTTGCCAACAAGTTAAAGCCGAACATCAGAGACCGACTGGACTTCTTCAGCCCTTACCGATTCCAGAATGGAAGTGGGAGCATGTGACCATGGATTTTGTGACTGGATTACCTAGATCCCCAGCTGGTAGAGATGCTATATGGGTTATTGTTGACCGGCTCACGAAAGTGGCTCACTTTCTTCCATTCAGAGTTGGTCAGTCGACGGCTCAGTTAGCAGAGATGTACCTCAGGCAGATTGTCAGATTGCACGGTGTGCCAGTCAGTATCACCTCAAACCGAGATTCAAGATTTACGTCGCACTTTTGGCGTAGCTTACAAGAGAGTTTATGAACTCATCTCCAGTTCAGTTCAGCATATCACCCGCAGACAGATGGCCAGTCGGAGCGCACGATCCAGACTCTTGAAGATATGTTGCGATCTTGCACACTTGACTTCGGTGGTTCATGGGAAGATCATTTGCACCTGGTGGAATTCTCGTACAACAACAGTTTCCAGGCCAGTATCCAGATGGCACCGTTCGAGGCACTGTTTGGTAGGAAGTGCAGATCCCCGCTAGCCTGGGATGATGTTGGAGAGAGACAGATGCTCGGTCCAAAAATGATTGCCCAGACAGTTGAAGTGGTCAGGCGAGTCTGAGATCATCTTCGAGTTGCCCAAGATCGCCAGCGTCATTGGGCCGATTCTCATCGGCGTCCTCTCGAGTTTTCGGTCGGCGATCATGTATTCCTGAGGATTTTGCCTAACCGTGGCGTCATTCGTTTCGGCGTACGGGACAAGCTTAGTCCTAGGTATATAGGACCGTTTGACATTCTGGAGCGAGTAGGAGATGTATCCTATCGTCTCGCTCTTCTGCCGTCGCTAAGCGAGGTGCATGACGTGTTCCATGTATCCCAATTACGACGGTATATCCCGGACCCGAGCCACATCCTGGATCATTCGGAATTGGTTGTTGGTACCAACCTTTCGTATGAGGAGAGGCCCGTGTCTATATTGGACCGGAGAGAGAAGACGCTCAAGAACAAGACTATCAAGTTAGTCCGAGTTGCTTGGGGTCATCACTCTTTGGGGGAGTCAACGTGGGAGCGTGAGAATGATATCCGATTACGATATCCCGACTTGTTTGACTCGTGAGGTATAATGTCCTTCTTATGCCTCCTGCCTTCGATTCCTTGCTTGCATGATTGATTGATTGCCTAGTATAGCTTGCTTGTTATTAATGTAGCTTGTCATTGCTCCTCTAGCCTCTTGATTAAATTCCGAGGACGGAATTCTTTTAAGGTGGGTAGAGTTGTAATGCCTGTGGTTCGTATTACGTATTTTGGAAATACGTGTACGTATTTTCTTGTATTGTTCCTTGTTTAGTTTTCTTGGCTTGGTTTAACTCTCGGTTTGGATTGGCTTGGTTTGGCCGGCTGGTTGCTTGGTCCATCATGGACCAAGGTGAACCCCCTACCTACCACCAACCCATGATATTTATTTCTCCACCAACCTTCTCTCTCCTCCATAACTCTCATTTATTTCTTCTTCTTCTTCTTCCTTCCTCCCCACAACTCCCCAACCCTTAGGCAAGTGCAACTTGCTTCCACAAGAGAACTCATTTTTATGGTTCCATTAGCTTCTTCTCATGATTCTAAACCACATTAGAACTTGTCATTTTCCATTTTGAGGCCTTAATTCTTATAGATCTAGAGTTTTGCTATTTTCGGATTTTGGTGTTTTGATCTATCAAACTTGCTTGTTTTCAAGTTCTTATGGTTTCATGTTGTAGATAATTTTATTCTACCCAATTTTGACCTTTGGAAAGTTGGATTCGGACTTGTTTTGACCAAGATATGGACGATTGAAGCTTAGATTCAACTTTAGAGTTCTTGCTGTTCTTGCCATTTGGAGAAGACAGTGAGCAGTGAGCTAGCTTTTTAGCTTATGCCGCTGAGTCGTACGCTGCTCTTTAGCGAGCGTACGCTAGCCTTCGTACGCTGCTCTTTAGTGAGCGTACGCTAGCCTTCGTACGCTGCTCTTTAGCGAGCGTACGCTAGCCTTCGTACGCTACTCTTTAGCGAGCGTACGCTAGCTTTTGTACGCTGCTCTTTAGTGAGCGTACGTTCACCTTGATACGCTGCATGTTGGCAGCATGTCTTTTCGTACGCTAGCCTTGATACGCTGCCTATTGGCAGCGTGTCTTTTTCGTACGCTAGCTTGAGCGTACGCTAGCTTGAGCGTACGCTAGCTTGAGCGTACGCTGACCTGTAGCTCGAGCGTCCCCTTGTGTACGCTGACCCTTGCGTACGCTTCCCATTGGAAGTGTATGGACCCTTTGGTACGCCAGCTTGAGCGTACGCGTGCCTTGGTACGCTAGCTTAAGCGAGCAAGGCGTACGCTGGCTTTGAGCGTACGCTGGCTTGAGCGTACGCTTGCCTATCTTGTCACCCTGGTTCAACCCGAGAGCTTTGTGACCCCCATACGCTGCCTTTTGGGAGCGTATGCTTACCTGAGCGTATGCTTACCTGAGCATATGGCCTTTGGCAGACTTGATCTTATATTAGCTTGTCAGTTTGTTTTATTTTCCTTATCCTGGATCTTCTATAGCCCTGTATATTGATATTTTATTAGATATTTTACGTCCATTTTATATCCTTATGCCTTTTGACCTGAACTTGATAATTCCCGAATTTACTTGATATGTTTGGAATTGATAACTGAGCCTGACACGATAGTGACCCGTAGTGGTGCACTCCCGATATGAGTAACCTGACATGACCTGATAGTGGCCCGTCGTGGCGCACTCTTGACTAGTACACTTGACATGATGACCTGACATGTTATATCTTGATAAGCTATTACGACGGTTACCTGACATGACATGACCTGTATAAAAACATGGACATCGTGGGCGATTGTGCTTGTACAAATAAACCAGTCCTGTCTTGCATCATGTCTAGGGAGGGAGCTCCTGAGTACCACGGTCAGGAGTACCTATTGAAATGGACTAAGGTTAATAACTAGATTAACACATTAGTCATGAAGAGATTTCCCAGCTACAGGCAATCCCGTTACCTGGGCACGCTTGGGATCTGTAGCCTGCCGTCGAGTAGGACACATTTCCAGCACACTATCATGTGTTGCACCCTTCAAGCTACTTAAGGGTACATGCGTTTCCTGGACGATGTACCCACCTGAATTCAACCCTAATCTTTCGACCTGGGTAACCTGGATGGTCTGCAGGGCTTGTGGCTGTAGAATAATCTCACTGCATCTTGTTAGTAACTAGGACTGTGATAACCCTAGTTAGTTAAAGTATCAAGCCGTAGGTCTTGCTTGGCCGTGAAATGATTGGATGGAGTCTAACAAGTCTAGTCTTGCCCTGATCTTGTTCCAGACTGTTACATGACCAGCATGCTTGTATTTATTTTCTCGATAAATGGTGAGAAACCAAGCTCCGTTCAGACGAAGGGTTACAACCCCGGTCCTTGTTGGCTTACGGGTTGTAACCTAGCTATCTGAATAGTTCCATGGTTATCTCGTCGTATATCATCCTGGCATGTTTTTCTTATTTCCAGTTTTTACCAGTTATTTATATTTCCTGTCTTTTATTATATTATTTATATTCCTGTGCTGATTGCTGGTTTTAGTTCTTAAGTGAAGCCTCCTTTGTGGCACTTGCTCTTCTGGGGTCTGACCCAGCTGGTTTTGTGTGGCCAGATTTCGGAGCAGCTCCGGAGGATCTACCGACTTTCCAGCCAGATGGTGGCCACTAGACGAAACCCTGGCAACGAGTGGGTTATTTTTGGCTCTCCCACTCTATTGTAAAATTATTCTTTTGAGGCGTTTAGCCGACGAGCACCTGTTTAGCTCGATTGTACTTACTTACTGTCTGCCTACGGGCTGTAACATGATTGACAGATCCTAGGGTTGATCATGTATGACTAGACTCTTGCTAGTCCTAACATTTTGTAACGACTAGCTTCATGATCAGCTGAATATATAATGTTTGGGACGCCTTACTATTGTATATTTAATGATCATACATCTTGTAACATTTACTTACTTGCTTGTGATTGAGACACTAGGCTTGTTCATGACCTTAAGAGACTGTTGGCTTGTAGATAAACCCTCATGTATCTAGACAGCCGTGACCGTATAGCGAGATGGATTCCATTTCATATACGTAGCTGGCTATGTCTGCCCCCGCTCTCCAGTATTCTGGTTCTGGGGCGTGACAGCAGTCTTGCTTATTTATGCAATATAATTCCTATTTTCTTAGTACACCTTTCTATAAGTGTACCTATGTGCTTTAAAGACATGTTGAGTTCAGAATATGATCAAATAGGAAATCGCTGCTATGAGACTTAGCGTGAAAAGAAGTATTTGATGAGAAAAAGTATACTTTAGAAAAGTTTACCTTTTGAAGATCGATCTTTCTCCTGACTTTTGGCAAGACCAAAGAGCACTATTCTCAACAAGGTGAAGCTCACAAGTCTGCACAAGCTCGCTGAAGTGATAATCAACAAATGCATGGTTAAAAGTGATGATGACAAATCCTGTCAAAGTCTCATCCTATTTATTGGACATTTATTGGACAGAGACTTGCTATACGGCGAGGTGTTATATGACTTGATTTTGGATGAAGAGGTCAGCTCAGCATTAACTATCGCGTGATTTTTTGATCCTGAAAATACGGGATTAGTTGACTTAGCCTCGATCTAATTGCCAGAAACGGCCACCTCAAATTTTGAAGTCTGTTCGTATTTTGAAGGATTCAGTCAAAGCAAGTGACAGCGTGGCAAGTGACCCAATGCGTCCAAAGCTCTATATGATATTATCCTCTCTTTCTTTCATGTTTCATGTTCAAAGTATTTCAAAACTTGTTCAAGTTTTAAAAACTTTGAAGGAGGTCCTATAGAATCATGAAAAATATCAAAAAGAGGCACCTAGGCTTTATGCGTCCAAAGTCTAAAATGTTCTTGAGTTGGAAGTTGCTAGAGAAGAAAGACACATGATTCAAAAAGTAGGCCAGTGACGTATGATCCATTCAAACGCATGATGTACTTTTCTCTCTTGTGTGAAGAGAAAATTCTCGAGAAGTGTGCAGTATTCAGATTACAAGGAAGATGTCACTGATTTCGTCATCCTCATCATTAGAACTTGGCCACCTGTAAAGAAAGCCGTTGTATGTGTCGATTTCCAGATCAGTATTTTACAGTAAGCAAATGTGCTGAGCTATGCGTTCGAGTGTTGACTGATCCATAATGACTCAAAAAAGTTGTTGTTTATAGTATGCAACCAATTGCTATACGTCTAACAATATTTGACGCATAGCTAACCTTCATCAAACAAATCGTGTGCTGACATGGCAGTGTTTCGTGCAGTACGTCTCAAAATACGTGGTGATCTATACGTGATTCTCGTGCATATTCACTCCCCACTAACTCCTAAGGCTCATGTGCCTACTCAATTTCATGCATCTCTGAGGCAGAAGACAGTGTATTTTCTGCACAGACAGTGTATTTTTTGTACATCCGCACATGGCTATTCAAGTGAAAAAGCTATAAATAGAGGATAGTTTCTTTCTCGCAGTAACACACATAAGCAGAGCAAAGGCATAAGGAAAGACTACAACTTCTTTGCTAAGAAATTTTAGAGAGAAAGAGAGAGCTATCAGTGATAAAGTTTTCTTCGCTATAGAGAGTTCATCAATAACCAAGCTTCAACAACAACTGCATCAGATCGTCAACGGAGTAAAGTAGTCGAAGTAGACTTAATCTCTATCACCCCAATCTCCAAATTTTTATTGTACTTGGAATTTTTGTTCAAGATTCTTGTTGTACTTCTTCTTTCTACAATAATAGAAAAGATCCCTACATTTTCAGACTCTTTTTGTGTTGAAACAAACTGTAAATAAACATGATAATAGTAGGGCTCACTAACCATCTATGTGTATTTACATCGAAGACTACTTTGGTACGTATGAGTAAGTGAAGGAATATAGCATAACATCTGCTAGAGGCTTAAGTAATACTAGCATACCTCCCGTCCATATTTGACGAAAAGTCAGGGCCACTGCCGGATATATCCTCTAGTAATACACCATTAATCTGGAACCATAAACCCATAACCGGGGTAACCATAAGGCTAATATGGTAATGTCTCATACCCCTAGTAATAGTCTTCCCTATCCATGTCCTGCACTAGTCACATCCTTGACTCGGACAATCCATATCTCTATGCAAGTCACTAGCTAGACTCACTTTAATCAATATATGTACCAACACATGAACCGCTTGCACCGATAGAGAGTCGAATGCATAAGATTATGCCAAAATAATGTACCTCACTCACAGTGTCGTGTGATGATAGGTGACAAGGCATAGAAGTTATTATGAATAACTTCACAACTTTTTGGGTATGTCTCCTATACACGTAAGTCAAACACACGCACACTCATCACATCATCGATGCCACCATCGATGGAACCCAAGTCATAATTGGACGCACTCTACTAGATAACACACTAGCAATACAAAAAAATATGATAAAAATAAATCAGTACCAAAATGGCAAGGTATCATGCCTAGGATATCGGCAAGAGAATAGTACAGCAGTCCGTCTCCAACTACTACAACCAAATAAACACGATCTGCTAGAAATAATAATAAACTAAATTTAATAACCACTTATTAATTTATAGTTACCATATATAGCCATTTGCCATATTTAGTCTCAACTAGTCAACAATCAACATTAATACCTAGTATATGTACATACTAGCAATACTATTATATGTGACACCAAGTTATTAAAGGAAAATAATATTTAAATCACAAAATATATACTTTTACTTCTAGAAAATTAATATTAGTTTCTGAATATATTTTATATTTAAATATTTAAGAAAAATAAGTCCAACACAAACTAGTTTATAAATCACACAATTATGCCATACGGGATTCCATTTGGAAAGCGAATCAACATAAAAATATAGAAAATATATATTCTGGAAGTAATCCAAGAGAAAATATGATTTTCATCCAATTAAATCAGATTTAAATCATACTAAACTCCTACAAATATTCGAAATTAAATAGATGGGTTCGGTGTATGTTTCGTTGTCCGAAAAACTTGTAGGATGAAAATGATGTCATAAACGTATGAAACTTTTGTAAATATGAACAAGTAATTATACTAGATGTTAGAGACATTACCAAGTATTTGTTCAAGATCAAACGGGTTCGAAAGCCGTCGAAAAGATCCTCGCTCCAAAATTGGTCAAATCTGGACCAACTTTAGTGCAACGGATGCCACGTCCAAACCCAATAGAACGGCGTGAGTTAACAATTGGCCATCAATAGAACGACGTGAGCTATTAGATTTTTTTAGGCAAAATAGATGAGAGAAAGTATTTAAAATTTATTTTAGAATTCACCAACCTGTTGCTGAATTTAGACTAAAAATAATAGATTTCCCGTGCTTTGGATGGGTTGTACACCTCTCCGATGTCCATGAGATGATCTAAAGAGATACTAGGATGGGAGTGGATTTCGTTGGAGTCACTGTAGACACATACAAAAAAGAAAAAAAATGTTGTCTTTTCTTATTGGTGCAAGGCACCACAAATCGAGTACGCCTGAGAGATCCTGCACTGTGGACAGCCGAGTACAAAATAAATTCTGGGGAATGGGAAGATGGAGATCGAGCGGCAGTTTCTCCTTTACTCCGTTGACACTCCAATTACAAAAGTGGAAGAAAACTTAAGAAAATTGCTAACTCTCGGTTCACTGGTAAGAAGGACAATAATTTGGCTCTTGAAATGCTCTCCGTTCTGTGTGTTTTATAGAGGGGGACGCCCTCTATTTATAGTTGTTTTGCACTGAAACGACTGTTATGAGCCCAAGGTGGAAAATACACTGATTTTACTATGGGCGCATAACACCCCTTTGGGCGTATAGGGTGTAGGCGCATGGACACTGGATGATCGTGGATAGATCGTAGAGTTGTCGTAGCCGCATGCTTTGGTACACGATTGTTCGTAGAGACTGACGTGGCCGCATGCTTCGGTGCACGACTGATCGTGGATGTTGACTGAGTCGTAGGGATCGTGCATGTTTGATCTGCATGAAAATAATGTGGGCGCATAGCTCGTCTTCGATCATGTGGGCACATAGCCCCTCTTCGATCATGTGGGCGCATGCCTCCCTTTGGTTCTGTGGACGCATAGCCCCCCTTTGGTTATGTTGGCGCATAGCTTCTTTTGTCTTTTTCATGTGGGATACATAATCTTGTATTTTTCATGCTTCTACAAGACCCCCTTCAAAGGTTTTGAGACTCGAACGAGTGTCAAAATACGTTGAAAGAAGCACGGAAAAAACTGTCTCGTCATATTATGATCTACTAGTTACCAACAACAATGCATGAGCGTTATATTTGACACCATTAGAAACCTTATAACCATAGCCTGGTTGGCTTAACACAAATAGAATTTATGACTTAGTAGTTAGAGATCTTTTATATGACGTGCCGTTGAGTTCGTTGCCCTCATCGATAACACTCGTATAATATGGACTAGTGGATCATTCTATTCTATCGACTCATGTATCATGGTACGCAATCAATTCCATTATTAGAAATCGGGTTAAGATCCTTGAAATTGATTCATAACTACCACATCACGTTATCGATCACATCGTGACTTATTATTACCAAAGGTCAAGGTACGATGTCACGACTTAAATATTCCTAACCTCATTTTTCCTAAAACTATGTCCTAGTCTCTAGGGTGAATAGGTTGTAAGCCTTCTACATTTTTGGGATTCACTAAGCTTACGATTGAGTAAAGTAAATTAGTTCTCACTAGGATGATAAATTAGTGAACCATGAACTCCCACTTTATATTTTATATCATTTAGTGTTCCCTACCGTGACATTGATATTCGGAGTACAATATTAGCTGCTAGACGAGCCTACCTTCATGTAGGCATATCATGTACCAATGAAACACCCCACCTTATACTTCATTTTTATGATACGACTTTTAGGATAAAACGGCTAACAATAACCCTTACTGTAATACCAATGTACTTCCAGACTTCAATTAGAGATCCAATCTCGACTCAAATCTTTCGACCCAATATATGGTGGTGATCTACTCGAAATCCACTATGCACATGCCACTGGTGTGCCACTCAATTGAGTCCTCTTGTGCTACTTGAAGGCACAATTTTTGGCTTAAGGAACCTAGATAACCAACTCGATTGGCAATTAGCCCAACCACTTGAGTTAGAACCTATTCTAGGTTACCCTAACCTATTAGGAATAATTCAGATCGACTTTATGCGATCTTGTCCAGCCAATATAGATTAAAACCCAAGGTTCATTCAACCAAAGATTGATGTCCAATTAGGGAACCCATTAAAACCCAGTTAAATCCATCCATGCATATCTTCATATTTGGACTATAAAACCAAACGTTATAAAGCGAGACCCTACATCTATCATATAGGCCACATATCTTAGTCCACAAATCCTCCTTCCATAAATTTCTTAATCGTAGCTCTTCGAAGCCTATGTTATTCGATGAATGGAATCACTCTATACTAACTTGTTTTCGGTTATACTTGACCAAGACCTCTCCTACTGCCTTGATGAAACATGACCATTAGATAAGAAATGTTAATTAAGTAATACCTAGGCTCCATATAGAATCTATGTCTACGATCAAAAGTACCTCATATTTTCATGTCTTGGAATTTGACCTTCTTAGAAGTCCTATTACAGTGCTTTCCACGATTAACTAACTTCTATAAGTTGAGTAGAACTTTGAACTTAGTGTACACTCTCTTAGAATGGAATGTCATTCATAACCGTTCTCCCATCTGTTTGAAAGTTGCGATATGATTTTTGTATTGCATTTTATATCCCTTGCTCATGCGTTTAGATAACCGAGGTAAAAGATCGCAACCTTGATTCTTCAATCCATTCTATCATAGAATCGTATCCTAGTTTAAGCCGAGAACGAAAATTTTTGAGGTGTATAGATTCCAAGCCTCTCTAAGAACATAGGGTGTCTTTGAATTAGCAAACGAACGGGATAGATTATTTCCAAATTAACTAATAATTCAGTACCTTTTACCATTCACATCTATCCATATCATCTGATAACCTCTACCATGACCTCGATATTTGGAGCACAACACAAATGTTTATCTTCCAACAAATTTCACACTCAATAACTAGACGAGCCGCTCCACATACATGACATACATGTCCCACACAAACACACTTTCCTGTGCTCCGTTTCAATTACACCACACGTATGACACATTTTCACTTAGAATAAACCGTAAGATGTATATTTTTGTTCTATTTGAGTTTAACCATGCAAATATTGAACCATTCCCATGACTATACTGAGTGCCCGTGATCCATGCAAGATGCATTACATCTATGACATATGTGTTCCACCGAAGCACGCACATGCCATCTACATTACACCAAACACAAACCCGCGCATACTAGTCATTTGGCCTAAAGGTTCCAAGCACTTACCTATTCATATTTCATAAGCAAGGTTTCTGCACTTGTTATAGACTATTAACTCTTGGCATATGAATTCTTTCCTCCCTGAACTCTTCAATCTCATCCCCTACTTACCCATGTTAGGCTAAGAGTGAAAACCCTTAAACCGACACATTTTAGTGATATTCGAACAAGAGATTCCTACCATCTTGCTGAAGTATGACAAATGCAGGAGCAACGATAAATTGCTATAAAATTTTTCCTTGAATTAGTTATTGACCAAGAATGCCATGACGATATCAAGGCCCACTTAGAAATCGTGACTACGGTCAGAAGCGTCCAAAATTCTTGTGCCCCTCCCTAGAAATTGTCCTCCTTATCACAATTTTCAAGATTAGCCAACTTCTATAAGTTGGGTCGGGTCTTAAACATGAATAGCCTATCTTATAGAATATGGCATCAAATTGGATTTCTGTGATAACCACCCCCTTCCCCATTTCGGAAACCGAGTTACGATTTGACGTGCCTTCTCTACCCTGTATTAAATCTCATATTTTGTTGGTATTGAGATTATTTTTAATTTCGAGGACAAAATTTTTATAAGTTGGGTAGGATGTAAACCCCCTAATTTTAGATATTTTTTTACGAAAAATATTTTTAATGTATTTTCAAACCATTGGTCTTTTAAGTTTAGGTTTTGTCAATATATTTTTGTAGCAAGATTTAATGCTACAATATATACATGTATAGATAAGATGTACCATTTTTATGTACGAGATATTTCAGAAAAATATTGTATTATTTAAAAAAAATAGTTAGGAGATTCATTATTCTTTCTATTATGTTTATTTTATTTATTTAAATTAAAATATAGTATTAATATTATTAGCCTTGCAATCAAATTTGTATTATATCTAATAGTCATGTTATATTCATAATAGATAATAGTCGTACACAAATATTTTCAATATTTTAGAACTAATTTTTGGGAATTTTAGTTTTAATATAAATTTGTTTAGATTTTTATTTAAAGGTACATGTTAGTATAAATAAATTTAGGATATGTGTATAATATATAGATATACAAATGTATATCTGTTTGGAAAAAAAAATACAGTACTGTTCCCTTAGGAACAGTACTGGCCAATTCTCGAGCAAGTAGATCAAAAAACAGGGTAAGGTGGCGATTCAAATCCAAATTCAATATTTGACAAATCCCTGCCAAATCTTCCAAAATTCAAACATATCATAATCTCCATCGAATTTGATTGAAACCCAATAAAATTTCGGATTGAAAACCGATGGCAAATAGGTTTTAAAACCAGATATACACGTTCAAACAGAAGCGTGTTCTTAACAAATACTCCTTCGATACTCCACCTCAACCCAACCAGTCGACCCTCAAGCAACGACGACACCACCGCGCGTCCATCCCTCCGCCTGCAAGTCACTGTCGGCCACCACACCACCGGGAAGGCCCTCAAACCCGATGGCAAGCAGAAGAGTGCTCTGTTTTACCGACAACAGCTATATCCCCTTTACCTCCGTTTATCTTTCATCGTACTCGATTAATCTCGATTCTATTAAATCCTATATGAAGCCTAGATGACCCTCTCGACACGCCATAAAATAGTTCGGGGTGTAGTCATGCCATCGACCTTGGAAAACTGACCTAAAACTTTATAAAAACTGTTTCAAAAAAACAGTTGGGAACATTTTTCGTGACCCTGTTTGAGGATCAATTTCGATCAACTCGAGAAAATTTTGTTGAGACTAGTTGATCACAAACCTAGACAACCTGTAGGAGTTTAAAACCCTTTTTGTAGATTTACTTTTCGTCTATTATATAACACGTAAAGCTTTTGCAAAGTTTGAGAAAAACTTGTTTTAAAAAAACTAAAATTCTAGAAAAATTCTCCGATACGGCTTGCATCCCGATAAACCGGGCGACGTGGTCACAACCCATAAGCATCGAAAGGCACTTGTGGATATTGTCGACATGTAGAAACTGACAGAAAACTCGATTTCGTTGTACGTGCGCGACGAAATCAATGTGTATCCGTCATGCTACCCCCGTATCGACCATTTACAAATTAAGCCATAACATTGTGTACAGTCGTCGGTTCGAGACGAAACTTGTGCCAACAGGACCGAATCGATTTTCTGGTCCTGTATACCAAGTTTGGTCAGAATCTGAGAAGGTTGACCGAAACATATTTGGCGGGCCCCCGACCCGATCCAACGGGCGAAATTGTGCACGGCCCGCCAGAATCCAACTTTGGAAATACGGTTGGGTTCGTCTCCTCAAATCGGACCCGTAGACATGTAGTTTGACGACTTTAGAGATCATAGACATTGGCACGCATTTTGGTACAATACGGGTCCAACGACGGATATTATTTTGACCCGAAATTATAATTTTGCCCCTGTTCCATAATTGGACTTTTCGATAGACGATTCATGACATATCTTTTATACCAAGAACATTCTTCATGTTTGTTTCAGCATCTGGAGCTGTTCGTGGATTGTGACTTTTTTTTGCTGACGCTTGTGACTGTTTGACTTGCCATTCTCGCACCATAGGCAAGATACCTTGCTACTTACTCCGTGATTTACTTTATCTTATTTTTAGTTATTTATTTTCATATTTTTAGCTGTTGATAGTATTATATTATTGTGCGTCCAAGTCACACTTGGGTGCAAGCGACTGTATCAGTCTTTTTACTTATTTTGTTCTATTTTCTTGCATTGACTTAGACTAGTGACTACCCATTGGTGATGAGGTATTGGTATATCTTATATGGCCTTGACACATGGTTTATAACGTGTTGTGAGTCACATGTAGGACACGTACTCGTGTAGTCGGTCGGCCACCGATACGTATGAGGCGTGCGACGGTTAGGAGTAACTGCCAATAGAATTGTATGCTAGTGGACTTGGCCATTACTAGAGGTTCCTATGAGTCACGGATGTGACCCTACTAGGCATTGGGTGGGGAGAACAGTTCCTTAACGTATGGGTCACGTATGCACTTTTCTATTCCTGAACCTGCTGGCCTCGGACATTCGAGGAATGTTATCCTTTGAGGTCCCTGGTATCCTGATGGGACCATACCGAGTTTTCTGTAACCAGAGTGCCCATGCGTTGAAGGTTTGTTCTTAGCTGCATTATCACTGTAGAACTGGTAGGCATCCTATTGCATCCCTTTATTTTTTATTATACATTACAGTTTATATGGCATGTTCTTCATGTACCTTGTTATGTCCCTCTGAGGACCTGGTGATCTCTTCAGGTGTGTGCTTTATGACTTTTTGTAGGTGTTCTAGCCAAGGCCGTGATCCTCTCCATTCCTTGGAAGTTGATTGCTCCTGGTTCATCTTTCCATCTTTATCGATCAATTCCTTGTATATTCTTCTCATGTAGATTAGTTGGTAGTGGATTTGTCTCCGCCCAACTACATGTACAAATGATAAATTCATAGTGATTATATTATTATTCTTTATTTCTATGGTTGAGATTTAGTTATCATGGTTTACTGCATTTTACAGCTTATGTATGCATACGAGGATTCTATACATTGGAGTATACTTCGTATGTATACAGCTGGCATACCTACGTACTTAGTCCTAAGTATTTTGGGACTGGGGTATTACAAAGGTGAACCAAACCAAACAAAATCAAGACTAAACCAAGACTACGCTAAACAAGGCAAGTCAAAATATGGGCCACCTAACGAATGTCAGAAATTCGTATACGTATACTAAAAATACGTATAACGGAAAACGGGAGTGACAACTCTTCCCACCTTAAAAGAATTTCGTCCTCAGAATTTAATCAAGAGGCTAGAGGTGTCGGGGCAAGCTATACTAATTATAGGCAATCTCCGACTAGCAGTTAATCAAGCAATCATTCATGCAAGCAAGGAATTAAAATCATAGGGCATAAGGAAGATATCATACCTTATGAGTCAAATAGGTGTGATATTGTGATCGAATATCATCCTCATGTTCCCAAGTTGACTCACCCAAGTAGTGATGGCCCCGAGCAATACGGACTAAACTAATAGTCTTATTCTTGAGTACCTTTTCTCTTCGATCCAATATAGATACGGTCCTTTCCTCATACGAAAGGTTGGTACCAACAACCAACTACGAATGATCATAGATATGGCTCGGATCCAAGATATACCATCGTAATTGGGATACATGGAATACATCAAGTACCTCACGTAATGACGGTAGAAGAACGAGACGATAGGACACATCACCTACTCGCTCGAGAATATCAAATAGCCCATATACCTAGGACTAAGCTTTCCACACACGCCGAATCGAATGACGCCATGGGTAGGCGAGATCTTAAGGAATACGTGGTCACCGATAGAAAACTCAAGAGGACACCGATGAGAATCGGCCCAATGGCGCTGACGATCTTGTGTAACTCGAAGATGATCTCTAACTTATCTGACCACCTCGATAGTTTGAGTAACCATCTCTGGACCAAGCATCTGCCCCTTGCCTACATCATCCCAGGCTAGAGGTGATCTGCACTTTCTGTCATACAGTGCCTCAAATGGTGCCATCTGGATATTGACCTTAAAACTATTATTATAGGAGAACTCCACTAGATGCAGGTGCTCTTCCCACGAACCACCGAAGTTAAGTGTACAGGATCATAACATATCTTCAAGATTTTGAATCGTACGCTCTGACTGACCATCTATCTGTGGATGATAAACTAAACTAAACTTGAGACGAGTTCCCAAACTCTCTTGAAGTCTCCGTAAAAAGTGCGATATAAATCTCGAATCTCTGTCGGACACGATACTGACTGGCAATCAATACAATCTGACTATCTGCCTCAGGTATATCTCTGCTAGCTGATTCATTGACTGACTAATTATAAAAGGGAGAAAATGGGCTACCTTCGTGAGTCGGTCAACTATAACCCATAGAACATCTCTTTCAGCTGGAGATTTAGGTAACCCAGTTACAAAATCTATGGTAATGTGCTCCCATTTCCATTCTGGGATCAGTAAAGGTTGAAAAAGTCCAGCTGGTCTCTAATGTTCAGCCTTGACTTGCTGACAAACTAAATAATGAGAGACAAACCGGACTATCTTCCTCTTCATGCTATTCTACCAGAAATGCTTACGAATATCACGATACATCTTCGTGCCACAGAGATGAATTGAATACTGTGAGCTATGAGACTCTGCCATGATCTCTCGTTTGATGTCACCACTGGGTATACAAAGACGCCTTCTATGTCGAAGCGTTTTATCTTCGTGAATGCACAACTCTGCTCTCTGTCCCACTTCACATTCCTTCCTAAGCCGTTGAAGCTTAGAATCCGTTGACTGAGCTATCTTGATCCTCTCAACTATGCTGGACTGAACTTGCATACTGACTATCAGTGCCACGTTGGTACGAAGAACTACCTCTATACCCATCTTCTGAAGATCTGCTAATAACTCTGGTTGTGTTGTTAGAAAACAAGCTCCTACTCTTCTACTCAACGTATTTGCAACTACGTTGGCCTTCCCAGGATGATACTGTTGGTTGATGTCGTAATCCACTAGTAACTCTAGCCACCTTCTCTGATACATGTTAAGATCCTTCTGGGTAAACACATACTTAAGACTCTTGTGGTTAGTGAAAATCTCCACCCGATATCCATACAAATAATGCCTCTACAACTTGAGTGCGAAAACCACCGCTGCTAACTCCAAGTCATGGGTTGGATAATTCCTTTCATGATAACGAAGCTGACGTGACGCAGAAGCTACTACATTGCCATGTTGCATCAAGACACATCCTAATCCTCTTCCTGAAGCATCACAATAAATTGAAAATCCTCCAGTTTTATCTGGAAGCATGAGAATGGATGCCGTCATTAATCCTTGCTTCAACTTCTCAAAGGAACTCTGACACTCTATAGTCCAAGCAAACTGCACATCTTTACGGGTCAACTGCGTCAATGGTGCTAAAATTCGAGTAAAGTCTGATACAAATCGCCAGTAATAACCCACCAATCCTAGAAAACTGCGAACTTCCACGACGGCACTGGGTTCTGGCCATGTCTCTATAGCCACTATCTTCTGGGGGTCAACATCCACTCCACCTCTGGTGATGATGTGACCTAAGTACGAATTGCAATCAAGCCAAAATTCGTACTTGCTGAACTTTGCATACAACTGTTGCTTTCTAAGAATCTGAAGAACCACTCGAAGATGTTGCTCATGGTCTACTTCACTCTTTCTATAGACTAAGATGCCGTCTATAAATACTATCACGAACTGATCCAAAAAAGGCATGAATATACAATTCATGAGATCCATGAATATTGTTTGCTCATTGGTCGCTCGGAATGGCATAACGAGAAACTCCTAATGCCCATATCTAGATCAGAATGTTGTCTTCGGAATGTCTTGCTCTTTGACTCTAATCTGATGGTACCCCGATCGCAAGTTAATCTTCGAGAATACTGTCGCTCCACTGAGTTGATCAAATAAATCATCTATCCTTGGCAAGGGATATCGGTTCTTGATTGTTACAGAATTCAAGGTACGATAATCAACACATAATCTTGACGTACCATCCTTCTTATTCATAAGAAGCATTGGGGCTCCCCAAGGTGATCCATTAGCATGAATGAATCTCTTGGTTATGAGTTCTTCAATCATCTTGTATAGGATCTCCAATTCTGATGGTGCCATTTTGTAGACTCTCTCTGATACCGTTGCCGTTCCTAGAACCAAGTCATTAGTGAACTCTATCTCTCTAGCGACATGCCTGGAAGCTCTTCGAGAAATATGTTAGGAAATTATTTAACTACACTTGGAAACTGAACTGCTTCTGCTATTGCCATACGCAAGATTGGTGGAAGAGGTTCTACTTCGCCTCTGGAAAATGAAAACTCTTCTTCACCGGGAATGCCAAAAATAATCTTGCCAACATGGCAGTCTATTCTTGCATACTGATCCTTCAACCAATCCATTCCTAGGACCACATCATAATTGCCCATCGAAAATTTTATCAATCTAGTGGGGAACTCTCTACCGCTAACTACGATTCGACACGAGAAAAATACTCTATCTACTCCCATAAGACCGTTACCAGTAAGTATATTGAGCCTTACTGATAATGACTCAGGTTCCAGTCCTATCTGTGTTGCGAATCGTACAGATATAAATGAATGCGATGCACCCGAATCAAATAATACTGATGCTGGAAAAGAGTTGACGAGAATGGTACCTGCCACCACCTCACCTGATGCTAATTCTTCTGCTATGTTCAGAGCCATAGCTTGACCCTGTCCTCTTGGTACTGGTCCCCTCTGCTGGTGACCTCTCTACCTGTTTTAAACTTAGGCTTGGGCCTGAGCATACTGCTGCCGCCTTTACTGCTGGAATGCTTGAGCTTGAGGCGGCAATGGCCTTGGAGGCTGGTACTTCTGCTGTTGCACTGGTGTTGGTCCCATAACCGATGGACTGGTTAGGGTTGACGATGATGAGCTAGCTCTATGCAGACAGGACCCGATCATGTGGTTCGGTGTCCTACAAGCCAAGCACAGTCCCTTTGCTCTGCGATATTCTGATACCACATGTCCAGGCTTCCCACAATGAGAGCAGCCCATTGCAGAAAAATGCTTCTGCTTCTGTTGTTGAGGGTATATCGGAGTCGAGTGTTGAACTGACGAAACTGTGGTCGCCCTCCTAGGAGCTCCAATGGTCAACGCCCTAGCTGTCGGTGCTGGTGCTAACGACTGAGATAACTGTCCATGAGACCTCTTTCGTCCTCCAGTTCGATCCACTATCCTCTAGGAGGTATATTCATGCCTCCTCGCTGCTCGTAAAACTGCATCAAATGTCTGGTGCTCAAACTTCTCTACCGCTAGAATAATCTCTAAGTGGAGTCCCTGCTGCAATCGCTGCGCTCGGTCCAATTCGGTCGTCACCAAGGTATTAGCAAACCGAATAAGTCTAGAAAACTCGGCCACATAACCATCAACCTTCCTTCCCATCTGCTTGAGATTGTTAAACCTTGTCTGCAGATCATAGCGAGCTACTGCATCAAAGTACTTCGTCTGAAACTTGTTGCTGAATACCGCCCATAAGACAGGCGTCACTGTAACGCCCCAGTCCCAAATACTTGAGACAAGATACGTATCATGCCAGCTGTATACATACGAGTAAATATACGACTCGTATATATACATAAGCTGTAAATGTAGTAATCCAAGACAACTAAATCTCATCCACAAAGATAAATAATGATATAAAGCAACTTTGAGTTTGTCATGTACACAATAGTTGGGTGGAGACAAAGTCCACTACCAACAAAATTAAATATGGAAAAATATACAAGGAAAAAAATTTAGCAAGCGAGAGCAAGTGACGAATCCAAGAGTAATCGTCACGACGGAATAGAGCGCAAGTCATGGCCTTAGCTAGAGCACCTGCAAGAAATCACGAAAACACACACACCTGGGGAAAAACCAGGTCCTCAGAGGGACGTAACAAGACACATAATATCATGCCATAAACTGAATAGTAAGAGCTCAATAAAATATACATGCGTAAGGTTCCTAACCATTCTATGTGATATATACTTTGAGAAGACAACGTTTTACACAGGAGCTTAGATGTTCAGCATAGATGGAGAGAGAGTAGTAGTAGGTAGCGCTCATAAGAGGCACTATCAACTATGGGCAGAAAGTAGTTCTCATATGAGAAATATCGGCCCCGGGGCAGTAAGTAGCGCTCATCCGAGACACTATCGGCCCAAATCTATGTGTGTACTAAACACGTAGCCCCTACTCTAATAACTGTCTTTTCCCCTCCCAATGATACTACACATGCGTCGCCTCCACAACACTGTTTAATCCTTAATAACTGCCAAGTCTTCTACCAAAAATCTATTAGCAGTTACATCCTAACGTACGGCCTTTACGCACCGATGTACGGTCGATACGCAAGTCCGAAGCTATATGCGACTCGCAGCTCACACACAACCCGTGGCACATCGTGACAGTTCATGAGATGCACTTAAACATACGGTGGTCCCTTAACTCTAAGTCAATTGCACAAAATATAGTAATTTGTATCTACATATAATTTAAAAAGAAACAACTAAAACATGCATGATATTGAGCAAGAAATTTAAACAGTAAAGGCAAGGTGTCTTGTCTGGTGTTACGCCTGGAGTTGTGCAATGATCCAACAAGTCCTGCTCTGTCCAATGGCCGGGGTCGATATGTGATGGTCCGATATTTCATGAGAAATAGAAACGCGTGATCAGTCGTGATCAATGGTGAAAATCGGGAAGAAACTGTGATGAGCATACTCATACTATTTTTAAAAAAAATATTTCTAATATTTTGAGACTAGATTTTTGTTAGTAAACATAATTTTGGTAATTATTTTAATAATAAAAATCATTTTAGGCTGATACTATGTTTGTCAACACGTATTTTTGTAGGTAGAAAACCATATTTTATTAGTAAAAATAATTTAGATAATATTAATAATCTAAAATCATATAGAGTTCTAAAACCATATTTTAAAATAAATATAATATTTATATATATAACCTTGTAGATACATTTTTTTTTAACAAATTTGAGAGGATTTTTATATCTAAATACAAAAATCAATTTCTAAAAATCATAATTATTACAAAAGTATTTAAATTAATACTAATTATATAATGATAACAGAAATAATAATATATTAATAATACTGATAATTATAAATATAACAGCAATAATATTATTAATAATAACAATAATAATAATAATAAAAATAATAATAATAATAATAAAAATATTAAAGATAATGATAATAATAATAATAATAATAATAATAATAATAATAATAATATTATTATTATTATTATTATTATAGTTATAATAAAAATCAAGGTAAGTTACAGCAACACAAGTTTGGGCCATAAAGCAACGCCCACACAAAAAAAACACTAAAGTCTCTTCCTCCTCCCAATGTACACACAGCAAGAGAGAGAGAGGAAGAGAAAAAAAAGAAGGAAAGAAAAATTTAACCAAAAATCTAAAGAGGGAAGTAACGAGAGGAAGAGGGAGAGAGTGAGCTCACCGAGGCTCGGCGAAGGGTTGGTGGCACCGGCGCTGGGCGCTGCCCGCGGTGGTGTACGACTACGGAAGGAGGGGCGCTCGTTTGCGGCGGATGGGTTGGAGCGGGCGGCGCTCCGGCGGTGTGGTCCATGCGCGGAGGCGATGGCCACAGGTGTCTTTGGTGGAGGCGGTGCACCTCGGGATTCGCGGGGAGTTCGGTGCCTGGCGCGGTGGTTGATGTGGGCGGCGCCAGATCTGGGCGCGACGGATCTCGCGAAGGCGAGGGCCCAGGGTCGGCGGCGGCCGGAATTAGGGCTCGGCGAGGTCCACGGAAAGGGGCGGCTCCCCTAGGGTTTCGACGGAGCGGCTGCTGGCCGCGGCTCCTGAGGAAGGGGCGGTGGCACTGCAAGTTCGACGGCGGGGACGCGGTCGCCGACAAGGAGGGGAAGCTGCGGTGGCTACTCCGGCGCTCGGCGGCGTCAGGTTAGGATTTCTCCTCCTTCTCCTTTCTCTGTGATGGCGGTGGTGGATAGGAAGAGGTGGTGGTGATGGTCGGAACTGTTGGCCGGTGAAGGTGGTGGTTGTCGGTTGTCCCCGGCTAGGTCGGCCGGAGGCGGTGAGATGGGCACGGAGGTGCTAGCCCGCGAAGATGGGGGATTCGATTTGTGGCAGCGATGGTGGAGGACAGGGACGGTGTGGTTGCTGGGTGGCCGTGGTGGTCGGGGGATAGCGGCGGTGGTTGTTGTTCGATAGGAAGGGGTGGCTGGAAGAGTCGGGGCACGGCGAGACGGGTGCTGGCAACGAGATGGGTCTCGGTAGGGTTACTACGGTGGAACAGGTGATGATGGTGTTGGCGTAGGTTTAGATTGTTGAAAGTCGCCGTATCGGGAGTGTCCGACACGACTGGGTGGGCATCACATAATTTTCTGTATTTGTAACGGGGAACATATAGTGGATGGGAGGCACAGACACGATGCACAATATGTGGGTTGTGGTAAAAATCTGGAAGAGTACCTGCCTATTTATAGGATGTGGGAATTTCCAGTTGGATAATGATTAGGAGTAGTTTAAACCCAATTAGATATTTCATAATTAATTTAAAAATCAATCAAATTCAAATTCAAATCAAAATCCAATTCCAAATACAATTCAAATTTAAATCATATCCCTCCAGTTTAAAATCAATTTAAATAAATCAAATTCCAAATATAGTTATTAGTTTACTATTTAAATGTATCCATGGAATCAAATCAAAATTTAAATTGCCATAAATATTTCAAAAATACGTTTTCCAAAAATACTATAATAATTAATTTCAAAAATACATTATTATAATAAAATATTAATATTAATAAATCTCGAAAATTACATTTTTATTTAAAATAGATTAATAAATAATTACGAAATATATATGTAGGTACAAATCTTGTTCTCATAATTATGCTTTTCTAGCATATAATAAAAATATTATTTATTATTAGTAATTATGAGAAATGAAAGACTTTATAAATAAAATAACAAATTTGAAAAATTTTGGAACGATAACAAAATAATTATTATGTTTATTATTTTGAAACTTTAAAAAAATAGAAAAATAATATTTTTAAAAATATGTACGCTCGCACATAATCGCACTCGTCGAGCAATTTCAAAAAATAAAATTTTGCGCGCGACGTAAAATACGACTACGCGACGTACAATACAAAATGTAAAATCAATACCAAATAAAAAAAGTAAAAATTTAGGGGTTTTACAGTCACCAAACCAACTGCTTGTATCGCCCACCAGCTGTGGGCTAAGTCCAGTAATTGTAGGCGCACAACGGCCACCTTCTCTTCCCCTGGAATCCGAACTGCCTTCAGAATGACTTCTATATCCTGAAGCCAAGCATCAGCAGCAATCGCATCTTCACTGCCGTCAAAGAAATGAGGGTTTAGGCGCTTGAAGCTGTTAGCCGCATGTTCCCTTGATAGCCAACTTTGTCCAATGCATCTTGTACTATCTGGTACATGGCATCGCCCCGACGAACTTGTGATGCAAGCAAGTCCCGGATGAGTCTCATCAAGGTTTTATTTTCAGGCTCTGCAAGCTGGACTGGCTGAACTAGTGGCTATTGATTCTCGGAAGGCATGACTCAGGATGCTGCCCCTGAGTGCTGGGTTTGGTCCCAGGTTGCGGCTGGTTCACTTATTGCTGGTTCTATGGGGGTGCTCCACCCGGCTGATCGGTAGGACCAGAAATAATGCTACTGAAGAAAATGGCATGGGGAACAATAAGAAAGGACCAAGATAGAGCAAGGATAAAGCACATTATCGGGTCAAGATTCAGGAAGATTAGAAAGCACGAGTAGAGATCAAAGGCGAATGCTGATTGAGACATCTATTCAGTAAAACCCTCACACATCTTGATTTACAAGACCTGCATGGGCCACCACTTAAACATTGTCACACCCCAGAACCAGAATACTAGAGAGCGGAGGACAGACATAGCCAGCTACGTATATTGAAGTGCAACCCACCTTGCAATACGGTCATGGCTGTCTAGATGCATGAGAGTTTATCTACAAGCCAACAGTCTCTTATGGTCAAGAACAAGCCTAATGTCTCAATCTCAAGCAAGCAAATAATTGTTACAAGATGCTAGATCATCAGACATACAAAGTAAGGCATCCCAAACATTACATAATCACATGATCATGAAGCTAGTCATACAAAATATGAGACTAGCAAGAGTTAAGTCATACATGATCAACGCTAGGATTTGTCAATCATGTTCTAGCCCTTAGGCAGACAGGAATAAAGTTTCAATATGAGCTAACACATTATCGACGGCTAAACGCCTCAAAAGAATAATTTACAATAGAGCGGGAAAAGAAAATAAGAAAACCCACTCGTTGCCAGGATTACGTCTGGTGTTCACCATCTGGCTGGAGGGCAGGTAGATCCTCGGGTGCTTCTCCAAAATCTGGCAATACAAAACCAGCTGGGTCAGACCCCAGAAAGAGCAAGTGCCACAAGGGAGGCTCCCCTTAGGAACTAAAACCAACATATAATAAAAGAAGAACTAATAAAAGAACATAGTTAATAACATGAAGGACCGATTGAACATAAAATAATAGCTTGCAGTAGGAGAAACAAGAGGTAGAATATAGTTCCCATGTTAATCATGAAACAATTCATTTAAGCACAACCAATCAAGTCCTACGGCTTACTATTGTTAGCTAACTAGGGTTATCACAAGCTTAGTTACTAACAAGATGCAACGAGATGTTCCCGCAGTCACAAGCCCTGCTGACTATCCAGGTTATCCAGGCGAGGGTTACAAGTGTTATCAAATTTCTGGTGTACTTTAATGCTTATGATTCAAGAAGTGCAACACATGACAGTGTGCTGGAAATGCACCCTACAAGTCGGCAGGTTACAAGTCCATAAGTGTGGCCGGGATAACGGGATCGTTTATAATTGGAAAACCTCTCTATATGAACTATGTGATCAATCTAGTGATTAACCTAGTCAGATTCATTATGAATCCCTGACTGTGGTAACCAGGAATCCATGACTTAGATATGATATAAGACGAGACATGTAGCTTGTACAGGCATAGCAACCACGGAGTCAAGGCAAGAGTTTACACTAGCATGACAGGAATAGTTGTTGCAACAGAAATCAAGATTATACATGTCAAGTCAGGTTTACTTGTCACTTGCCAAGAGTACTTGTCAGGAGTGCGCCTCGACATGCCATTATCAAGAATTAGACAGGTTATATATCATGTCGAGTTCAAGTCAATTCAAGTCGAGTCAAATCGTATCAAGCTCATGTTCTATCACGCTCATGATCAAGCAAGTTCAATACTAGCAAGTCATATTCATGCTCAACAAGTATTAAGTCGGGTCATCACAAGTCAAGTCTGTCACGCCCCAGTACCGGAATACGGGGACGGACGTCGGCCATCTACACCGTATAAGGTACGAATACGCTATATGGCGATGACGGCTGTCAAGTCTTGCTGGGTATCCTAGCATGCAATCAATCTATGGCCTAAATCTGATCTCATGTCCACAGTCAAATCATAATAAAACAATATCAAGAGAGATAATCATATGTAAAGCAGGGAATATACATATGATAATCAGAAAATCTACAGTACAGAATAATAATATAGACAAGTATACCTCCCCACAGTCCCTAGCATGGTCTAGAACTGAAGCACATCCCCCAAGTCAAGTCTGGAAGATCCACAGGGTCGGTCACATGCAATCTGGGAATAATCCAGGATTGGTCAGGCCAACCGTAGCAAGTACCAGAAAGGAAGGCTCAAGGACGGACGAAGAAAAGCCAGCCGGATAAAATAAGACAGGAACAACATATAAGAACAATAAATGAGGGTAGGATCGTGCGGTACCAACGTACTGGTAGCAAACCATAACTAATGTGGCTAATACAATCAAAATCTCCCTAGCATCCAATAATACATGCATCGCCAGCTGGACATCAATATCAGCCAGCTTTGCAAGCAACAAGCCAAACAACTTAGAAGAATAAGCAGCCACTCAATGCATACGGCTTGCTATCATTAACTAACTAAGGTTATCACAGGCCTAATTACTAACAAGATAGCAGTTGAGACATTTTCGCAATCACAAGCCCTGCAGACTATCCAGGTTATCCAGACAAGGGTTACGAGATTTCAAGAATTAAGAAATTACAAGGTGACTTTGTAAAACCCCTAATTTTCTACTACAATTTTTTATTTTTTTAATTAGTTTATACTTTGTATCTCCACGTCGCATACAAAATTCGCTTTGTTGTATTTACGTAGCGTGCGAAATTCGTATTTCGTAAATTCTCGACGAGTGCGAATATGTGTCGAGGTACATATTTTAGAAAAACATTTTATTATAAATTTAATTTTTATAGAAAATGTATATATGTGATAAATATGTTTCTTTTTGATAAAAGAGTAATTTTATTTGTCACTTAAAAATAAATAGTTACTTGGAAATTTTTGTTTGTATAAATATATTCCGAATATTTTGCGAAATAGGAAATTTGTTTATTTTGCTATGATTTAAGTATTTATAGTGATTTTCAAAATTTATTTATATTGTATTTTAATATTTATGAAAAAAATATTTGGAATCTTGTTTACTTAATATTTGATTAAGTATGGTAAATTAAATTACAAAAGATTTTATTGGCTTTATTTAAAAAATATTTTAAATTAAGTATGGAATTAATTTGGATTTGGATTTGATTTGAATTGGCTTTTAAACTATTTAAATTAATATTGAATTTAGCTAATGAGGATTTAAACAATCCCAACCTTTATCCTAATGGGTATTCCCACGTCCTATAAATAGGCAGGTACTCCTCCATAAATTTCGGGCATCCATAAATTTCTCCACAACCCATTGTGTACCGTGTCCGTGCCCTCCCATATCCACTATTCCTCTAATACATGCACATTATATCTCTTCACGTCCGACAATTCCGGACGCACCTCCACGCCACCACCACCGTGTCGGACACACCCGACATGGCCATACCTATCAAATCCTAATCCTAACCCTACACCGTTGCCGCCATGTCCAGACAACCACCACGTCTCTGCCAACGCCAGAACCGTCACCAATATCTTCATTTATCTCCACCACACACCACCATCATCCACCACTCCTCTCGGCCATCTTCCTGAGATACGCCACCGTAGCTGTCCTGACCGCCGCTCGACCCCGGTTTTTCCCATCACCAGCCAACTCCCGACCCAGAATCCCCCAATCACAGGGGAAAACCATCACCACCGTCACAAAGGAAAGGAGGAGGGAAAACAACAATCACCTGACTATGGCCCGGACCGGTGACCGCCGCTCCAGCTCGACATGCGCCACCGCCATCCCATCTCCTCCATACCCGAGATCCCGATCGATCGCAGGACCGAACCCGGAGCCACCTCGTGCAGGACCACCGGCGCCCAGAGCTCCGCCCGGTGGTGACCTTCTCGCCGCCGCCCCCGCGGATCCCGTGAGCCCCGTTACTCGGACAAATCCCTCCGGCGCCGCGCTCCGGTGAAGGCCCCTCTCCCATCACCGAGCGTCGTGGTCGCTCGCCGTAACTGCCTCCACCACGCCCTCTCCGGTGGTGACCCTCTCGCCGCTTTCTCGTAGCCGGGAACCACCCGACCACCGACGCCAGCACGGACCGCCGCGCCCGCTGCTCGAGAAACTCCGCCACTCCTTCAGCCGCCCACGCCGGCTTCTCCTGCCTTTGCTCCTCCTTAGCGCCGCCCCATCCGTTCTGCTCCGCCCGGCACCGACCGCCGAGCATCCGCGAGCCCCGATCTCCTCGCCGGATCCGTTCCTCCACCAGATCGAGCCTCCGGAGAACCCCGCTTCCCGCCGGAGCACCGCCCGATGCTACCAGCCGCCTTCCTCTGCTCCTTCGCCGTCCTCACTCGAGTGCCACTCCGGCCATCGCCGCCCTCACCCGAGCGCCGGAGCCCGGCCGGAGTATCCACTGATAATCTACCCGCTCCGCCCCACAGCGCCACCAGCCGCCGCCCCCTGTAAGCCCTCGCTCACCCTTTTTCTTCTCCCCTCACTCTCTCTCTCTCTCTCTCGTGAATAATAAGGGGAGGGGATGGCAGCTGTACTGCTGCAGTAGTGTAAGGTTTTGTTTTATTGTTTTTTTTTTTTACTGTTATTATTATTATTAATTTTATTATTATTATTATTATTATTATTATTATTATTATTATTATTATTATAGTTTTGTTATTATTATTATTATTCTTTATGAACCATTATTATTATTTATTATCATTATTATTATTATCATCATTATTATTATTAACTTTTTACAAAAGGATTAAGATTAATATTAGTATTGCAAATTATTATGTATAGATAAATGTTAGTATTTCTATTTGTATTATTTCATCATAATATTTACTAGTTATAATAATCTTTTTAAATTTTTCCTTAAAGTATATATGCAAGGGTATATATTATAAGTACTATATTGGCTTGACCTATATTTTAAAATATTTTAGAACCCTATATGATTTTTACTAATATTTATCTAAATTATTGTTAATAATAAAATATGGTTTTTATCTATAAAAATATGTGTTGACAAACATAGAGGTAGCCTAAAACGATTTTTGAGATTTTAGTATTTTCCAAAAACAAATCTAGTCTTAAAATTATTATAAATATATTTTCTAAAACTAAGTTATATTTATTTTGCAAATTCCCTTGTTGCTTATTATCATCATTGATCATGACTAATTCCATGTTCCTATTCTCTCGCGATTTGGACCACTGCATCGACCATGGCTATTAGATTATGGAGACATGTCAGAAAATATCGCACCACACCAGGCGACACACCAGGCAAGATACCTTGCCATTAAACTGTTTATATTCAGTCTGCATTTATTTTATATATCACTGTTCTTTATTTCCGGTTCTTACAGTTCCTGATTTACTGCCTGTTCAGTGTTTAATAATTTACTTTGTTATTATCCTTTGATTGCATGTTGACCTAGAGTTAAGGGACTACCGTTGTAGTGTATTGCATATACCATGACACAGTTGTACCACGAGGATGTGTGAGATGAGTATCATGTAGAGGTTCTTGCGTGTGGGCGGATCCCCCATGTGCATGCGTTAGGGCTAACTGCTAATAGAGGTGTGTTAGGAGACTTAGCAGTTAGTAGAGGCACATGGTCGTAGATGCGACATGATAGGTACATTGGGTGGGAAGAACAGTTCCTTATCGTATGGGCTTCTATTGCACTTCCCTTGTAACCCGGAAGCTCCGCTGGAGATACGGGTATGAGCCTCTCAGGTTGGCCACTGTCATTTTTGAACGTCATGCTCTCGGTCACTGGTGCCCAAGTGGGGACTATACCAGATCCCATTTACAGCCAGGGCCCATGCGACGAAAGGTTTGTTCTCACTGCATGTTCACTTTAGTTGGTTAGATTACCTTATAGTGTCTTGTCACTTTCTTTGATTGTGGCATATTTATATTCAGTATTATATGGCATGTTGATGTATCTTGTTACGTCCCTCTGAGGACCTGGTTATCTCGCCAGGTGTGTGTTTCGTAATTTCTTACAGGTGCTCTAGCTAAGGCCATTCCTTCCTTCGTGGTGATTGCTCTTGGACTCGCCATTGCTCTCGCTTGCTAAATTCTTTTCTTGTATATATTTTTCCATAATTAAATTAGTTGGTAGTGGACTTTGTCTCCGCCCAACGATTGGATACATGAAAAATTCAAAGTTGCTTTTATATCATTATTTATCTTTGTGGATGAGATTTAGTACCTTGGTTACTGTATTTTACAGCTTATGTACATATACGAGGGTCCATATATTTCGTATGTATACAGCTGGCATGATGACGTTCTAGTCCTACGAATTTTGGGACTGCGGCGTTACATATTTTTGTGGTGGCCCATGCAGGTCGAGTTTGCCGTTTCGGTTACATGACTGTACCGAACAGGCCTGCAGTATAGGATTAGAGTTTAGAATCTCATCCACCTACTTGACTTCCTTCCTTGACTTCAAATCCCGCACTCTCGTTCGACCTCCTTGATCTGCATCTTGCTTGACTCCTTCCACCGTAAATTCTTAGTTCGTGTTTAGTAAGATGACTAAAACTAGTATATGCCCATAGGTTAAACACATGGCTAGATGGATTACATTGACAATTAATATGCATGGAGATTTTATTTGAGTTGTAGAGGCATTTATTTTTCCTAGAAGAATGATTTTGAGGATTATTTAATTTCAAGTTGGGTAGTAGCATATTACCGGCTTCAATGGATATTTGAAAATTTTATTTTGCTATTACAAGGTGGTATACACAAGAGAGTAGCTAGATCGAGAAAACAAATTTATAATTTATGATTTTTTGGAAATTATGAAATAGTTTGATTTATTGGAATATGAAACCGATTTGGGAAAAACATCTTTAAATTGTGACACATGATTTACGATTATGTTCAAGTTTGGATTGAATATGTTAAAGTTTATCTCGAATTTATTAAAGTGTTTTAAATCATAAGTTATGATTTTGTAACGACTAGAGAATATGAAGGGTTTATGATTTACGGTTTATTAGAAAGATTGAGGTTTTAAATTGATTCTACAATTTACAAATTATAAGTATTAAATTTTGAGCTTGAAGAGATAATGGTAAAAATTTTGTTTGAAATATTTTGGAAGATATAAAATCTACTTGAAGGAAAATTTTAAATATTTAAAATTTGCTCATATGATCTATGATATATAAAGTTATTTAGATTTCGAGTTTAAAGTCTTGATATGGATATTTAAAATTTTTAAAAAAAAGGGGAGTAGTTGTGACTTATTGGAAGCTAGATATACAATTTGAAGGATATAGAATTAAATTCGGGAGTTATTTTAAATGTTTCATTTTGTAGTATGAATTTCGGCTGATAAAATTATTTAAATGTTGAGTTTAAGATTTTGGAAAAAAAAGTAATTAATATTCGATTTGCGAGATACAAGGTTTGTTTGAGATTGACTAGAAATTTATATTTTGATTAAAGTTGACAGTCTAAGATAATTAAAATTTTAGCGGAGTATCTTGAAAATTTTATTGAGAAGTTTTCGAAGAACTTGAAATCTTAGATTAAATCATATATTGGTGAAGGACCAAGAAACAAGTAAGGTCCCCTAGTAAGATAGAAGTATTCCACATTAGATTGCCATGCCACCTATGACGATAATATTGCATATACACAAGTATAGTTAGTCATGGACCAACCCGATGGACATATCTTTGACTTACTCGACTTTTCTCGAATCTAGATCATTATTTGTGACCATCTACTTGTTTGAAAATTAAAAATGATTAGAGTCGTTCTCTTGACCATACCCTTATCTATGAGACTATTTTCTCTCTAGAAACTGTACCTCTAACATACTTTAGCTTGACCTACGAGATTCATAATTATCTTTAATTCGTGCCTTAACCTTTTATTTTTGTGCATTAATTAGTACCTTATGAAAACCCACTTTCTATTTTGATCATTTGGCGTCCCCTATCGTGACTTTGATATTTGGAGCACAACACTAGACTTTTCCTTCCAACAAATTTCACATACAAGACCTAGACAAGCTCACCTTCATGTAGGTATATCATGTCCCACTAAAACATGTCCCCTTGTACTCTATTTTTATGGTATGACTTTCGGGTCATAAAGACTAACTATAACCTATACCATGGTACCGATATACTTCTGACTATATATTTGGACTCAACCCCGACTCAAATCTTCGGCCCGATTGCGATCTACTAAATCAGTTAAATGCTTAACCTTGTGTTTATCTTGACTGCTTAATCATTATCAATTTATTTTCTTGTATTACCTTGATTTACTTAGACCCATAACATCTTTAGCTCTTCAATATTGCAACCCTTACTCTTTTCCCTTCTCATTAAATTGCTTTACTTATATTTCACTATGATTCCTCCATAGATTATACAACCTTGTTCTTGTATGATCCCCTTATGAGAAATGACAGTTGATCATGACATTCTTGGGTTAGTAGAGGTTAGATGGGAGAACCCCACAACATGGATAAATACTACAGTTTGTTAAGATAATTACGAGGTTACAAGGTATAGATGGGACATAAATGGAAAGGTGCAATAAATCCGAATCAATGAAGTAAGGAATGATATATTATGTTTTGATGAAACACTCGGGGATAAATAGACTTCGCGACTTTCAAATTGTTTTGAGGTAACTACATATCGAGTGAAATTTTTTTAAAGTGTTGATGGTTTAAGAACCAAAGTTATATATTAAATTTATGGATGAAATTTTTGATAAAGACAGTGTTGGCGTTGCTTTCGATAACATAAAGTGTTATAATAATACTAGTTTTCAAGAATAATTAATTGTTGAAGAAGGAAACCTTTATATTTTGATTAAGTTCTAAAATGTTTATGAATAAGAAGTTAAGATGAGTTCATTTCTACCAAAAAAAAAACTGAGATTGTTGAAGAAGAAATTTTTGAGAGAGACTAATAAATGTTTGAGGAAATTTTCAATTATGGTGATAGAAGATTGAGTTATGAAGGTATACCATTAGTTTTCGAGATTTATCGAACATTGAAGCTAGACTTTTATTTTGGTACCTATGAATGCAGTATACATTGACCAATAAATACAGATTTGTAGAAACTAGACTTTAACTCTTACTTGGGCCAAATTGGTTAAAGATTTTGGAATTTTAACTTGGGAGGATATATAAATGAGCTAGTATAATGAGGATTATGGAATTCAAAGTTGAGACTATTTGAAAATTTTATGACGAGGTAGAGGAAGATAGAGTACATTTTTAATCATATTTGTTTTGTTTAAATTCTTAAGGGAGCGTAGTACGAAAGTATTCTTGGGAAGAACGATTTATGATAAGTGAATAATTGAAGATATCAAAGGAATTAGGTGTTTATTACCTACTTGTGATATTGCCCATTTTAAGGTTGATCGAGCTTAGTCATTGATTGGTTGTCATGTTCATAATCTAAATTGAAACCATCGAAATTTCCTGTTCTAGTCGCTCAAACGATATATTGCCATCGCTTACCTCATCGTCGAATGTTTTGTTTACATTCTCGTCCCAAGAAGATCTCGTAAACCTATTCGAATAAACCCGTTCCACCCCTTCGCCCTACCTACCCTAAGTTTTCCTAAATTTCGAGGACGAAATTCTTTTAAGTTGGGTAGGATGTAAAACTCCTAATTTTCTACTACGATTTTTTATTTTTTTAATTAGTTTAAACTTTGTATCTCCACGTCGCATACAAAATTCGCTTTGTTGTATTTACGTAGCGTGCGAAATTCGCATTTCGTAAATTCTCGACGAGTGCGAATATGTGTCGAGGTACCTATTTTAGAAAAACATTTTATTATAAATTTAATTTTTATAGAAAATGTATATATGTGATAAATATGTTTCTTTTTGATAAAAGAGTTATTTTATTTGTCACTTAAAAATAAATAGTGACTTGGAAATTTTTGTTTGTATAAATATATTCCGAATATTTTGCGAAATAGGAAATTTGTTTATTTTGCTATGATTTAAGTATTTATAGTGATTTTCAAAATTTATTTATATTGTATTTTAATATTTATGAAAAAGATATTTGGAATCTTGTTTACTTAATATTTGATTAAGTATGGTAAATTAAATTACAAAAGATTTTATTGGCTTTATTTAAAAAATATTTTAAATTAAGTATGGAATTAATTTGGATTTGGATTTGATTTGAATTGGCTTTTAAACTATTTAAATTAATATTGAATTTAGCTAATGAGGATTTAAACAATCCCAATCTTTATCCTAATGGGTATTCCTACGTCCTATAAATAGGCAGGTACTCCTCCATAAATTTCGGGCATCCATAAATTTCTTCACAACCCATTGTGTACCGTGTCTGTGCCCTCCCATATCCACTATTCCCCCAATACATGTACATTATATCTCTTCACGTCCGACAATTTCGGACGCACCTCCACGCCACCACTACCGTGTCGGACACACCCGACATGGCCATACCTATCAAATCCTAATCCTAACCCTACACCGTTGTCGCCATGTCCAGACAACCACCACGTCTCCGCCAACGCCAGAACCGTCACCAACATCGTCATTCATCTCCACCATACACCCCCCATCATCCACCACTCCTCTCGGCCAAAACCCCGGCCACCTTCTCGGGACACGCCACCGTGGCTGTCCTGACCGCCGCTCGACCCCGGTTGTTCCCATCACCAGCCAACTCCCGACCCAGAATCCCCTAATCACAGGGGAAAACCATCACCACCGTCACAAAGGAAAGGAGGAAGGAAAACAACAATTACCTGACTATGGCCCGGACCGGTGAACGCCGCTCCTGCGACCGCCGCTCCAGCTCGACATGCGCCACCGCTATCCCATCTCCTCCATACCCGAGATCTCGATCGATCGCAGGACCGAACCCGGAGCCACCTCGTGCAGGACCACCGGCGCCCAGAGCTCCGCCCGGTGGTGACCTTCTCGCCGCTGCCGCCGCGGATCCCGTGAGCCCCGCTACTCGGACAAATCCCTCCGGCGCCGCGCTCCGATGAAGGCCCCTCTCCCATCACCGAGCGTCGTGGTCGCTCGCCGTAACTGCCTCCACCATGCCCTCTCCGGTGGTGACCCTCTCGTCGCCTTCTCGTAGCCGGGAACCACCCGACCACTGGCGCCAGCACGGACCGCCGCGCCCGCTGCTCGAGAAACTCCGCCACTCCTTCAGCCGCCCACGTCGGCTTCTCCACCTCCGCTCCTCCTTAGCACCGCCCCATCCGCTCCGCTCTGCCCTGCGCCGACCGCCGAGCGTCCGCGAGCCCCGATCTCCTCGCCGGATCCGCTCCTCCACCAGATTGAGCCTCCGGAAAACCCTGCTTCCCGCCGAAGAAGCGCCCGATGCTACCGTCGCCTCCTCTGCTCCTTCGCCGTCCTCACTCGAGTGCCACTCCGGCCATCGTCGCCCTCACCCGAGCGCCGAAGCCCGGCCGGAGTATCCACTGATAATCCACCCGCTCCGCCCCACAGCGCCACCGCCGCCGCCCCCTATAAGCCCTCGCTCACCCTTTTTCTTCTCCCCTCACTCTCTCTCTCTCTCGTGAATAATAAGGGGAGGAAGATGGCAGCTGTACTGCTGCAGTAGTGTAAGGTTTTGTTTTATTGTTTTTTTTACTGTTATTATTATTATTAATTTTGTTATTATTATTATTATTATTATTATTATAGTTTTGTTATTATTATTATTATTCTTTATGAACCATTATTATTATTTATTATCATTACTATTATTATCATTATTATTATTAACTTTTTACAAAAGGATTAAGATTAATATTAGTGTTGCAAATTATTATGTATAGATAAATGTTAGTATTTCTATTTGTATTATTTCATCATGATATTTACTATTTATAATAATCTTTTTAAATTTTTCCTTAAAGTATATATGCAAGGGTATATATAAGTACTATATTGGCTTGACCTATATTTTAAAATATTTTAGAACCCTATATGATTTTTACTAATATTTATCTAAATTATTGTTAATAATAAAATATGGTTTTTATCTATAAAAATATGTGTTGACAAACATAGAGGTAGCCTAAAACGATTTTTGAGATTTTAGTATTTTCCAAAAACAAATCTAGTCTTAAAATTATTATAAATATATTTTCTAAAAATAAGTTATATTTATTTTGCAAATTCCCTTGTTGGTTATTATCATCGTTGATCATGACTAATTCCATGTTCCTATTCTCTCGCGATTTGGACTACTGCATCGACCATGGCTATTAGATTATGGAGACATGTCAGAAAATATCGCACCACACCAGGCGACACACCAGGCAAGATACCTTGCCATTAAACTATTTATATTCAGTCTGCATTTATTTTATATATCACTGTTCTTTATTTCCCGTTCTTACAGTTCCTGATTTACTGCCTGTTCAGTGATTAATAATTTACTTTGTTATTATCCTTTGATTGCATGTTGACCTAGAGTTAAGGGACTACCGTTGTAGTGTATTGCAAATACCTTGACACAGTTGTACCACGAGGATGTGTGAGATGAGTATCATGTAGAGGTTCTTGCGTGTGGGCTGATCACCCATATGCATGCGTTAGGGCTAACTGCTAATAGAGGCGTGTTAGGAGACTTAGCAGTTAGTAGAGGCACATGGTCGTGGATGCGACATGATAGGTACATTGGGTGGGGAGAACAGTTCTTTATCGTATGGGCTTCTATTGCACTTCCCTTGTAACCCGGAAGCTCCGCTGGAGATACGGGTATGAGCCTCTCAGGTTGGCCACTGTCGTTTTTGAACATCATGCTCTCGGTCACAGGTGCCCAAGTGGGGACTATACCAGATCCCATTTACAGCCAGGGCCCATGCGACGAAAGGTTTGTTCTCACTGCATGTTCACTTTAGTTGGTTAGATTACCTTATAGTGTCTTGTCACTTTCTTTGATTATGGCATATTTATATTCAGTATTATATGGCATGTTGATGTATCTTGTTACGTCCCTCTGAGGACCTGGTTATCTCGCCAGGTGTGTGTTTCGTGATTTCTTGCAGGTGCTCTAGCTAAGGCCATTCCTTCCTTCGTGGTGATTGCTCTTGGACTCGCCATTGCTCTCGCTTGCTAAATTCTTTTCTTGTATATATTTTTCCATAATTAAATTAGTTGGTAGTGGACTTTGTCTCCGCCCAACGATTGGATACATGACAAATTCAAAGTTGCTTTTATATCATTATTTATCTTTGTGGATGAGATTTAGTACCTTAGTTACTGCATTTTACAGCTTATGTACATATACGAGGGTCCATATACTTCGTATCTATATAGCTGGCATGATGACGTTCTAGTCCTACGTATTTTGGGACTGGGGCGTTACAGACTTAGAGTTACAACACATGACAGTGTGCAGGAAGTGTGCCCTACTCGTCGGCAGGCTACAAATCCTCAAGTATGGCCGGGATAACGGAATCGCCTGTAACTGGGAAATCTTTCTATATGAACTACTTGATCGATCTAGTTGTTAACCTAGTCAGATTCATTATGAATTCCTGACCGTGGTAACCAGGAATTCATGTCATAGACATGATGCAAGACGAGACAGGTAGTTTGTACAAGCACAATCAGAGAATCAACCACAGTGTCAAGACAAGGTTATACCTAGTAAGTCAGGACTGGCTGTCGTAACAGCGAACAAGAGTAAACATGTCATGTCGAGAGTACAAGTCAAGAGTGCGCCTCGACGGGCCACAATCAAGAATCAAGAGTATTCTTGCCAGGTTCACTTGTCAAGTCCAGAGTGCTAGTCAGGAGTGCGCCTCGACAGGCCACTAACAAGATTCAAGACAGGTTCAGGTTATCGTGTAATAAGGCTACGATATCAGGATGGCACCACAATGCCACAAAATTAGGTAGCACCTCAAAAGTGCCAGTAGACAAGGAGCACAACAGTGCAAGGTCAAGGCCAGTACCTCAAAGGGTAAACTGGAATCATGGATCGGATATAAGTAGTCAAGTCAAGACGGGGTCAAAACTATCAATCACATGGAGTCATCTGCCCACATCGTGGCATGGATATCAGGTCATGTACAAGGTCGAGATCTTTACTATAATAACATGTCAAGCATACATGGGAGCCTACAACTCCAATCCTCAAGTTGTTCCATCCACCAGATCAATCTATCAAGAGTCTCCCTCTACAATGGAATTAATATCATGTCAGGAAGGTCAATAACCAAATACTAAGCTAATCACTATAAGCAATGCTAGGCCCTCTGGCTCACAAGAATCCTCCAAGTCAATGATCACAAGCCACTAGAAAATGAGCCCCTCAACTACCAAGACATAGCAATCAAACCAGGTTTCCCAACTACCGGAATACACAAAGGTACCAGGTTTTGGGCGTTTGGGAAGTCGGATAAGAATACTACAAGGATACCCTCGATATTCTCTTCGTTCCGCAAAACACTCGAACAATCAATCAAATCCAGGAACCCACATATCTGATCAAAATCGAACATCATCTAAAGGAATCGACAGCACTATCCAAGTATCCATGTGAGTCTACCAACTGAACATCCCGAGATCACACTCCATATAATACTCAATCTTCATACATATCCAAGGTCACAATCCCGATACATAGGGCAACTGTCAGCCCTATCCGGCTGGACTAGGACAACTCCCAGAATGAAGGGTCAGGGGACAAGTGTAGTAATAATATCACCGAGAATGGCAAAGATTACATGAACCACCCTGGAGTAAATCCACAACCCTTAAACAAAACAAGGAACGTTGTAGACCGTCTCCCGAGTGGAACCGCTCTCCTTACGCTACCCGACGGACAAGACAGGTCAAGACGCTAGGCGACTAATCTAGTCTGGAGTCTACCTAGCAGGCAATGGGATCAGGTAAACTATGTCAAGATGCACATGCATGAATCCAGTCCAGCAAACCAAATGAATGGTTCTACCTAATCCTTCGAACCAAGTTCCCAACTGGGAATTCTGGAAAAATCTGGCAGAGTCTCCTTTGTAATCTGGACGGGAGCACCCTACGAATTGGGGCTAAAACCACTCGGCGCAACCGCCACAGAATCGCAAAATCGCAGGCTGAGAACACTAAGTCTCAACTACCAGCAGCACTACGATGCATACTGGGAACAAATTGATAGCCGAGAACATTAAGTCTCGTCCTCCAACAGCACTACGATGCATACTGGGAACCAATCGAACATGCATAATATAATAAAATAACCGTCTTGTAGTGCGCATCACAGCACATGTTCATAATTCTAACCCAAGTGCAATCATAGCCACAAGAATAGTTCGCCAAGCCGTTACCCGACCGCGAGTCGGATACAGGGCATACATGGACAATCCATACATATGAGTCGTGCTCGTGTCCTAGGAGGTGTGGATGACCCATCCGAGTTGTCCGATATGGCCTATCCCGGTATCGAACCAAGCTATTCTAGGTTATCATGGTAGTTCAACTGCTAAGATACACTAATCATGGTTATAGATTTACAATTAATTAAATACAATAAAATCCAGGAGAGAGGGCAAGAGCCATCGATGAGCAAGGGATACTTGCCTAGAGGGATCGGCTAGGTAAGCAAGTCTTCGACGATCAGGATCCAGGCTACCACGTCCATCGAGGTCCTCAGAACACACAATAAACAATCATTAGTATCAACTAATAAAATAATAGGAGAAATCACGGGGGATGGCAGGAGGCTATAACGTGTGGGTCCCGTAAGTAGTACAGGGATCTGGTACGGAAATCGAGACACACAGATCGATACTGGCACGTAAACCGAAACATGTACGTATATCGAAATACGTACGAGAATCAAGATGACTCGAATATCGACACGAACAAGAAACAGAAACGTGCACATAAATCGAGACATACATGTAGATCAAGATGACCCAAAGTCTAAAGGGCATGCAAATCGATACGGTACGGAGTCCAATATGGCACACAAACCAATGCAGCACGCAAATTGGTGCATATACGCAAATTGGTACATGCATGCACGCAAACCAAGATGACACAAGTCACGAGGTAGGCACAAAGGCCGAGGCACTGAAATCGAGACAACGCACAAACCGAGATAGCATGCTGCCCGAGACAGCACGGGGCTCAAGGCGTCCCGCTACCCAAGACAACACGTGAATCGAGGTGGCACAAAAAATAAGACTGACACGTACACCGAGGTACACGCATCCTAAAAGCACAGGGAACGAGGAAGCACACCAACTGAGGGTGCGCTGCACGAGGTGACATGCTGCACGTCGATGGGCTCACTTCCCGAGGAGCTCACAGCTCGAGGGAGGGTGAGAAGAGGCGGAGGAGGTCGGCCAGGGTCGGATCAGACCACTGGCGAAGGAAGGACAGAGGGAGAGAGGAGAAGGAGCTCACCGAGGGGGTGCTCGGCCAGGTCGGGTCAGTCCCGCGGTAGAGAAAGGACGTCAGCGGCAGCGGCTGCGCCAAGGGGCAGGGGAGATGTCGGCACTGGCGTCAACGGAGGTGGTGCTGGGGGCCGGAGAAGACGGAAGCAGCGACAGGGGCTCGCGGAGGAGGCCGGCCGTGGGGGGACGTTGGCGACAGTGGAGGAGGGGCCGGAGGCCCTGGCCGCGGCGCTGGTGGTGGCGACTAATGGCGGTGGCCGCGACGGAGTGGGGGCCGGAGGTCGGATACGAGGGAGAGGGAGGAGCTCGAAAGGTCGTGAGAGGGAGAGTGAGAGCTGAGGTCGGGGGGGAGGAAGGAGCTCGAGAGAGAGAGAGAGAGAGAGAGAGAAAGAGAGAGAGAGAGAGAAAGAGCTGGAGATTGGGGGGGCTGTCTCCAGAAAGAGAGAAAAGAGTGAGAGAGGAGAAAGAGAGGGGGGATTGTGATGTGAGGGGTGAGAGGGAGTGATGTGAGGGGTTAGGTAGGGGATTTAGATATTTTTGAGGGGGTAGATTCAGGATCAAGAAAATAATAGTAATAATAATAATAATGGGAAAAATTCACATCCAATAATTAATAATAAAATTTTAACAATACCCAATTTCAAAAATCCTCCAAATACACAAATACAGTCAAATACTATTTTCAAAAATAGGGATTTGACAAAGTCAAGTACAGGGTACATGCAAGGTTCACAACATTACATTACTCTAAGAACACATAGAACAATCATGGAACTATATAACAAGAAGATCATCGCAAGAAAAGGCACATGGGTCAAAGGTGCTAGGTGGCAAATGGTGACAGGGGACAAATGGTGCCAGGGGTAAAAGGTGCCAGGGGGACATGTGGTGCCAGGGGGAAAATGGTGCCAGGGGACAAGTGGCGCCAGACGAAAAGTGGTACCAGGGGCAAATGGCGCCAGGGGGACAAGACGTGCAAGGGGGCAAGTGGCGCCAGGGGACAAATGGTGCCAAGGGACAAGTGGCGCCAGGGGGCAAATGGTGCCATGAGCGCGCGACTGGATAGTGCGGCACTAAGGAGCGTCGGCTGAAAGGCGCAGCACTAAAGAGCGCACGCAACCGAGATGGTACGGCGCTAATGAGCGCACACGCACACTGTTTATCTTCCCCTACCAGCACCAAAAGCTTGGTTGAACCTATGAACTCCAATGGCTATAACTCCCTAAAAACAAGTCAAAATCGAGACTTCCAAGGGTCTAAATTGTGTAGAATTGAATTTCCCACAACATAGAACCATTAGATATCGAAAATAACAAAGTTAAAGAGATCAAAACCAAAAAAAATCGAGAAAATCTATAACTTAGATCTACAAGAATCCATCCATCAAAACCAAAAATGTTAAGTTCTAAAGAGGCTTAGAATCAGGTAGAGAAGAGAAAGGAACAATAAAACTTGAGATTCATCATGAAGTAAGTTGCACTTGCCTAGGGTTTCTTTGTAGGTGGGTAGGAGTAAATGAAGAAGAAGAGAGTTAATGAGAAGTAAATGAGAATAGAGAGAAAGAGTTTGATATAAATATCAAACCAAGTCATCTCCACCCAACCCTAAACCCAACCGAATAAAGTTAACATGCCATGATGAACCAGGTGAACCAAACCAAGCCAAATCAAGACTAAACCAAGACTAGGCTAAACAAGACAAGTCAGAACACGGGCCACCTGACAAACGTCAGAAATTTGTATACGTATACTAAAAATACATATAATAGAAAATGGGAGTGACAAATGCCTGGAGACTCATCCCATTTATGACACATGAGGTAAAATTATGTCGGTGTACCCTAATCACACCCCAGACATGATGCTGCATGTAGCACACCCTGTTAAGGGAAAGAAGTCCAAGTCGTGCCGGATAGATTCTACATCGACAGATGACGCTCTAGTTACTATTCGCTCACCAGTGAAAGGATAACCAGGTTCTGGAAGAAGAGGTACCTCCATCTGTTGCTGCAGCCGTACTTGATTCCTTGAAAGCTGATCCATCCTAGACTCATGCAACAGATAAGCAGAAGAAAAAGGAGGTTCTCTTTGACAAACCACTTCGAAAACACTCAACAATAGGGCTGATCAAACCTTACAACTTCAACATATTAGCAGAGTTCACCAATACTCCAGCTTGGTTGTCTTTCTTCGAGCTCCTCCGTCTCTCCAAAGAGACTCGGGACGCCCTCAGGGAGGCTTTGCAGAATGCTGATTCCTTCCTCATCCGGGTACAACCTCTAAAGGAAGATCATGCCGTATGTCCACATTGTCATAACATGGTCGAGGTGATTCCTAACATCACCTTCATTCAACAGGATATGTTGCTGAAGAACAACCAACATAATTGACCCCTGTACTATATAGGGTATATTGGTGACATCAAGGATGATCGTATCCATATCGACCATGGCTCTTTCTTCAGCATAATTCCTTGGAGTTTAATCCAATACTTGGGATTCTGATGCGTTGGCCGATCGCATCAAATACTACAATCAGTGGTTCTAATGCTGGAAAAAGTGAGGCCTTGGGCAAGATTTGTCTGAAATGCCAGATAGGCAATCTCTAGACAGACGTGACTTGTTATATCATTGATGCAGACATAAACTACAACAAGTTGTTGGGTCGACCATGGATTCATGAGTACATAATCTTGCCTTCTACCCTGCATCAATGCATAAAATATGTGGCTAGCGACGGAACTATAAAGACATATTTTGCTGACATCGACCCGTTCCGAGGACTTGAAGCATACTGTACTGATGCTAATCTATACAAGTTAGTTCCTTGGGAGGACGAAGCCAATGATGCAGACGATGAGACAAAGACTGCATCAGAGAGAAAAGCCATCATCGAAGAGCCGCTGAAGGTTCGACTAAAGGGGAAGCCTCCTCAGGCATCAGTGCCTCTTGTCATCAAGCTCCAGGGAAAAGCTCTTGCTCATTTGTCCCCATCGGCATCAGCCGCTAGTCAGGAGCCTATGCGTATCAAACTGCCTCGAAGGGCCCCGAAAGCAGCCCTAAAGTTGCCAACTCTGGCTTCCTTAGTAGTCAAATTGAAGCGAAGATCGCTTCCACCTTCTCCAATGAAAGCCCCGGTTCTCACCATTGAAGAGTTAGGGGACTACATAAGCACCAATGCTGAAGCGTACTCTTTAGATGATGTAATCCCTCGAGATAAATTTTTGTATTTCATTAATAGAAAGTTGTCTTTGAATTACTCTTATGCATACTGGAACACTATGTATTTCGTAGATAATGCTCTGTATATGTTGCAAACCCAAGTGGCAACTACTAATCTGGCAAGCTGAGTTGCCTCTTTCCGAGATGCTTACTTCCTGGTTTTAGCAAGAAAGAAAGATGAGGGGCCCATCATCTTCGGTCAGGTAGAACATCCTCAAAGACTTACTCTTGCAGAACCAGAGCCCGATAACAGTAAGATGCAGCTCTACCATTATACCACTCAAACCAAACACCTTATCCAGAAGATTGGCTATGACTTGACCAGCGACAAAGGACTGAATTATGGCAAAGGCTGACGCCTTCCTTTACAATACAACAACTTCAGAGAGCTCAGAGCCAGAGGTCATGATGCATTCTTACTCCTTCGATTCCTCAACCTGGGACTCTGATACCAGTATAGGCCAAGCCTTCAAGAAGATATTGTCCGTCAATATGGTCTCTGTGGATCCCCAGTCGAGGATGAAGACTAGATGCTCGAATTCTTCAAGGATAAATCCTGGAATCAATGCCTAGGATCCAAATTGGAGTGCCATTTCGAACAGTACGAACCTCCCACTAAAGATGAGATTGTTCAAGTCAAACCAGGAGATGAGGCCTCACCTAAACCTATCTTCAGCAGTAAAATCTTGATTGGAGAAGACAGAGAATCTCTGATACAACTCATCCGAGAGTACATTGATGTCTTTTCTTGGAGTTATGAAGACATGTCAGGTTTAGACCTGCAAGTCACAATATACCGACTAAATATCCTGTCCAACACTAAACCTGTCAAACAGAAACATCGTCGCTTTTGCCCCAATATCATGGATGCTATCGAAAAAAAAAGTCAACAAACTCATAGAATGTGGCTTCATTCGCAAGGAACAACATCCAGACTGGGTTGCCAACATTATTCCCATCACTAAAAAGAATGAGAATATTCAAATCTGTATAGACTTCGGGGATCTCAAATCGGCCTGTCCAAAGGATGAGTTTTCCCTCCCGATCACTAACATCATGATCGACAATACTTGTGGCTTCGAGCGTATGTCCTTCATGGATGAGTTCTCGGGCTACAACCAGATCAAGATGTTCCCTGAAGATGAAAAACAAACTTTATTCCGAATTCCAAAGGAAATCTACTGCTATATAGTAATGCCTTTCGGTTTGAAGAATATGGGAGCAATACACCAGCGGGCTATGTGTACCATATTCTGTAAACACCTACGCAAAATGGTAGAATATTATATTGGTGATATTAACGTTAAAAGCAGGAAGAAATCCAGCCATTTGGACGACTTGAGGATAATTTTTGATTTGATGCGGACACATCGGCTAAAGATGAACCCAACCAAGTCTTTTCTGGGCGTTTCCAGTGGCAAATTCTTGTGCTTCATCGTCACAGCCAGGGGTATTCACATTGACCCTAAAAAGACAAAGGCCATCTTGGACATGGCTCATTCGAAGAATCTTCTTGAACTCCGGGGCCTGCAAGAATGCTTGGCATATATCAGAAGATTTATAGCAAATCTTTCTAGACGATGCCAACCCTTCCCCAAACTGATAAAAAAGGGGTTTCTTGTGTCTGGATCGAAGAATGTCAGCGTGCATTCGACGACATCAAGAAATACCTCACTAGTCCTCCAGTACTAGTAGCACCGGTCGTGGAGAGGCCTTTTCTGCTATACGTCCGAGCCATGGATCATTTTCTCGGTGCTTTGCTAGCCCAGAGAAGCAACGAAAGCCATGAACAGGCAATCTACTTTCTAAGCAGGATCATGATTGGCACTAAACATCGGTATAATCCTTTTGAGAAGGAGTGTCTCGCTCTAGTCTTCGCCATCCAAAAGATGTGCCAATATGTGGCTGGTCAGACAATTCATGTCATCTCCCGAGTCAATCCTTTTAAAGTTCTCATAACTAAGCCAGGGGCTCTAAACTCGCGGTTAGCCACATGGGCAATCCTTTTAACGCCTTAATACATGGTGTTCGTCCCATAAAAGGCGGTTAAAGGTCAAGCATTCGTCGACTTCTTGGCGGGACATCCTGTACCAGAGAGGTCAAGACTCTGTGACGATATCCTTGATAGGGTCCTGGAGTCGAATGCTGTCACATATAATCCTATCTAGTGAATGTTCTTTGACGGTGCTTCGAGAATAGGACCCAAAGACAAAATTATCATAGGGGTCAGAGTAGTCATCGTCACTCTTGATGGTCTAGTCATCCACCGTGCGTATTCTCTCAAGGAGTCATGCACCAATAATGTTGCTGAGTACAACACTCTCATAATCGGGCTCCTACTCGTTAAACAGTTGGAGGTCGACTACATCGAGGCCTACGATGACTCAAAACTAATTATCAACCAGGTTTGAGGACAATATGAGGTTCAGCATGAAGATCTGATCCCTTACCATCAGGTAGCAATCGATATCATTTCTATCTTTATAGGGTTCTTTATAAAACATGTACCTCGGTTGCAAAATTTGGAGGTCAACGTCCTCGCCGGTCTCGCCGCTTCTCTAACAGCTCCGGTCGGAACCCAGTACTCTGTCATAGTGATGGGTCGAGAATTGGTTTACCCAAAGAATAATCTGCATATATATCTATGCTACTTTGTGCATCAGACATCAATATTGACATTTAGGATTGGCGATTCCCTTTCATAGACTATGCGGTCTACGGGATCCTACTTGAAGACCCGAAGGAATCTACTTCTATCAAGAGGCGCTCGTTCCGGTTCTTCTATGATGTAGCTACCAAAATGCTATATCATCATTCATATGATAGACTTCTTCTTCAGTATCTGTCTAATGTTGAAGCAAAAAAAGTACTCCGGGAGGCACACGATGGTACCTGCGGAGCTCATCAACCTAGACGTAAGTTTCAGGACCGACTACATCGTATGGGCTACTACTGGCCCACAATGATGGTAGATGCCATTGATTATGTAAAGAAATATTGGGTATGCCAGTTGCATGCTGACTTTATCCACCAACATTCTGAGTTCCTATACCCAACTACAGCTACCTAGCCATTTGAAGCATGGGGAATGTATATCATCTGACCGATCAGCCTCCCGTCCTCCAAATAATACTGGTTCATCCGTGCCATCATCGACTAATTTTCCAAGTGGGCAGAAGTAGTACCACTGGCTGAGATGAAAACCTCGAACATGATCAGCTTTGTTAAGCATTATGTCATCTACCGCTTTGGCGTTCCTCGAAGGATTATCCATAAAAATAGCCCTCAGTTTGTGAGCCACGCATTCCATCGGTTTTGTGATAAGAACCGAATATAGAATGTAGCGTTAACGGCTTACAATCCTGTAACGAATGGACTAGCCGAAGCATTCAACAAGGCGATCGTCAAGCTGCTCAAGAAAGTCGTGTCTTCCAATAAGCTTGACTGGAATGAAAAACTCGGTGATTGTCTATGGGCTTACCATACCACCGTTCGGACACCCACGGGCAACACACTATTCTTTTTTATTTACGGGAGTAAGGCGGTACTCCCTCTAGAGATCCAAATTCCGTCTCTACGAGTAGCCGTCACCAACCAGCTGACAGATAAAGACAATCAACATTATCGGCTACAGGAGTTGGAAGCGTTGGATGTGAGGCGCCTGCTGGCTCAACAATGTATCGAACTTTATCAAGCTCGAATTTTTTGGGCCTTCAATAAAAAGGTCCGGGAAAGGACATTCCAAGTGGATGACCTCGTCTTATCAGTTTGAAGATCGATGGTGATGACCCACAAGACAGCTACAATGTTCGAGCCCAAGTGGGAAGGACCATTCATCATAGAGACATTTCGCTCCAATGGTGCATACCGACTGACCAAACCAAACGACAATTTACTAATATTGCTGATCAAAGGTAAATTCCTTAAGAAGTACTATGTTTGAGGTATAAATTGGCATATATTTCCACATTCCCCGTGGGTGTCCATGAGTTCTTTTAACGAATTCATCCCTTCCTTATTTCCCAGTAGAAAACATTTCACGTCCATATTACCTCCGAGTTGTTTTTCTATACCCCAACAAAGTTAATGCCTACCATGTCCATATTACCCCTGAGTAGACATTCCTTCCATGACAAACCCCATGCTGTCATAATTTTCTATAGAATATTTCACGTCCATACTACCTCTGGGTCGTTCTATACATCCGTAGAATCTATCCTTACCATGGCTATATAACCTCTGAGTAAGTAAAATTCTACCACAAAAGATTTCATGTTTACCATATCCATATTACCTCTGAGTAAACACCCCATCTCCAGCGGAGGTACCTCCATCCCATCATGTTAAACATACCTCTGAGGAAATTTTTACTACTATAAAAAGTTCATGGTAAATGACAAGTAAAGAAATAAAACTAAGATTCTTTCATTTATAAAAAGGAATTTTTTTCTTTCTTTACTACAAAAGGGCTCCCAAAAGAGAGGAACAAAAAGACATCAACATTGCAAAGATCGACGCATAAGTTCTTCAAGACGGCTCCTCAAAAGGGCAATCTAGGGCCCAACCAATCTTTGGCTCGGTGGTTTGCCTCTCATCGTCTGGTGGCCTTATCATCGAGCTGGGACTGTTTGCAAAAATAAAAGTATGAAACTTTATTGATACAAACTTTGTAAAGATTACAAGAATTCTGGGAAAGTACAACTATAGGAATCCAATCTAGATGACGATTGCTTTATCCCTTAGACGATGTGAACTTTGAAAACGGTAGCCTCTGAAGTTGAAGTTGAAGGCAAAAGCCTCAGAAGTTGAAGGCAAAAGACTCGGAAGAATGCAGCAGCACTTGGGCAAGAACTCCTAAACTCTCTGAACTTTTATGTCTGATCTCTCTATCTGATCTCCTTGAATGAAGACTTGAAACTCTATTTATAGAGTTCTGGAAATAACTAATTTTTTAGTTATTCTGAATGACGCAAGTTGGATTGCGTAGGAACTAAATTGTACAGTATCAGACTGCACAGGCAGTTGTCTGGTTGTGGGCTGACTGTCTTGGACACATGGCATCATTTAATTGAAATATGCATGATCATGTGAAGACGGTTGCCACGTAACGAGTAATTGATGGCATGAATGCCACGTGTACTTTTGTTAGTTGACATGATGCAGTGTGCCACTTGAATTGTGCTAACTTTGGATTGCGCTGAAGTGGATTGTGCAGACACTGGATTGCGCAGGCACTGGATTGTGCTGCATGTACAGCTGTCCTCGAGCGCTGTGCGGCACAATAAACGAACAGTCTTCTCATTCTTTGTGTTGTCAGCTGTCAGAAAGATTTGATTTTGTCAGGTAATGATGATTATTTGCCACGTCAGCCTGCGCGCTTGAGAGTGTGCGCAGTCTAGTGTGTGCAATCTGTATGATGCGTAATCTGATATCTGCGTAGTTCATTTGAAAGATTCATTTCTCGATCTTCATGACTTTGTTGATAGGTGCAACTTGATTTATTAGGACCTACAAGACCCCTTCAAAGTTTTCGAAAGTTGAATTTATTCAAAGTTTTGAAATACTTTGAATTTTAAATTTTAAATCAAGTTGCGCATGAGCTGTCTGCGCAATCGAAATGGATCAGTCCGACTTTTTTGGTGCAGTCTGAGGCAGCCGTTACTCTTTGAAAAACTATAAATAGTTCTCTTCAATATTTATTTCATTCTTTACTTTGCTTTTGTGATTTAAGAAAGAAGTCTCGAGCCTATTCCTTCTTTCTTATCCATCGAATCTCCATAGCCCCCAAGCGTTCTTCCGCCGCTGCTAAGGGCAAGGCCCCCGCCGAGCCTTCGGCTAGGGTTGCACGACGTCCTTCTCGACATGAGACTGTGCATCCTCCTTTGCAAGGTAGATGACCCAATCGAAAAACCATTTTTAGGTTTTTTTTCGACTTCACTGATTTTTAGAATTTATCTCTTTTTAGAGATATGATCATACTGTGCCACCCTTTTTAGGGTTTAGGTTTGCACGAAATAGTTTATTCTTCATTTTTATGAAGAACAACTTCTTGCGCAATCGGTTGAACTGCGCTGGCAAAAGTCAGCACAATTTGCTGATTGGTGTGAGACTATCAGCGATCTGATGCTGGCGCAGACTGTTTGTTGCACAATCTAATGGTTGTACAATCTGATGGTTGCACAATCTGAAGGTTGTGCAATCTGATGGTTGCATCCTTGATTTTTTTTCTTGTGCTGAATTTTTTTTCTCTGTTTGATGCAGTTAATTCCAGAGAAGATCCAGGGTATGAGAACTTTGTAGGAACTCTTTCAGAATCAGAATTCAAAGAGGACCTGTCCCATGTGCACTTTTCACAGTATGATATGCCAACTTCCCGCCAAGCTATCTTGGTAACCCAAGATAATAAAACCCTGTTATGTCTGATGAATGGGCAACCTTTGGAGTCGGCAGATGCCATCATTCACAAGAAGCCCCTATTTCTATTTGGCGAAGCTTTTGAGAAGAGCCCTCAGCCGAGGCCACGGATGGAAGAATGGATTGTCCAACAAAAAGACAAGACAATCTCGATACCAGATGTCTCCCGCTGCCTCCCCTTATCTCGATATGCTCATACAAGCTATCCGAGAAAAATGGAATGGAATCTCACACCTTTTCAGGATGTCCGTCCAGGAAAGATTTATGTGAAGAAGGGGCCTAACAAAAAAGACCTGTTTTACAGTTCTTCGGAACGATACAGTGTCTTGCTCAGAGGTTTAAAGCTCGGTTGTATTCCGCCGGAAAATTCTTCTTTGTTATTGCCCGTAAGAATTCCAATATTCGCAAATGAGTTCGCGAAGGTCGAAGGGAAGTATCCAGATCAAGACCTCAGATTAACTGGACTGGTGAACCCAGACTATAAGAGATGGAGTTGTATAGCAAACTGGATTTTGACTAAGTTTGAAGACAAACTTCAGCAGATTAACTTGTATCAAGCAGTGCATGCCACTATTTACGATTTTGCCCCCATTCCGCATCTATTTCTGGCACTAGCAGAAAGATACAACTACAGGACAGGGACTTTTATGACTCCCTGCAGAGAGATCGGGTTTGTCCTTCACGAGATGCAATACATCTCTTACCTGCTGATGGGGGATGTCCCGTATGAGGAATTTGTCCCAACTAATGATGAGTTGGACAAACTTCAAAAAGTGAATGCATCCATGCTAGAAGTCTTCGAAGAACTGCTGTGTCATTATAAAATCTGCTCTTTATTTCACAAAAGTGGTATATCTGGTACCTGCTATTCATCCAAATGGTTGCCTTATCTGTTCCTCAACCATATTGAAGAAAAGAAGACCAAGGAATATGACAACTGCTATCCCGACTTCTTTAAACCACTGAGCAGCACTGAAGTGGTGAAGTTAATGGAGAGAAGTGGTGACTTAGATGTCAAGATCAAGGACGATCATCAATGTCCTCCTCTAAAGAAAGGAGACATTCTCAAGAGTTATATGAGAGTGGGATATCGATTTATGTCAAAAGAAGCCCAACTGGCAGGTTTTTTGACATACTGGCTCCGTAGATTCGTCGTTCCCGGATCAAGTGCCGTAGACCGCTTCTATCGCGGTATTCTTTTTTGCTGCCGTTCGATTAGTTTTCGGCTACAAGATGGATCTCTTATCGACGATGACTTGTAGAATGAACGCCAGTCTCTGTCTGTACGTCGAATTGATGCTGAAAGCTAAGGGCGAGAAAGAGTTTCCTCGGCTAGAATTGCAGTATACTTATCTGTTCGGGTGGTTACTTCTACACCATCCTACTTTGATGGACCCCGACATGGGACCAGCCGGTGGCAGCTTTTTGCAGAGATTCTTCCACGGTAAGTGGAAATACACTTCCTTGAGAGATTGCAGATATGCTTTGAACCTTGGCAAAGGATGGAACTTCTATTGCACTCCTCCTCCCGCCGGATATGAAGAAATGCCGACCAACATGGTTGACTCAAAGATGTAACCTTTGAGCCGTACAACTTTTAATTGGTTGAAGACAATTCGTCCATCCCACTTGGTGTATCAGTTTGAAGAAGAATGCTACTTGGAGCCATATCTTCCCAGCCAGTTTGCTCGGCAGGGAGCCCGAGCTTGGGCTTATTACAACGCTCGAGATACGAAAGCAACGTTCTCGATGCCGGTGAGTAGTAATCATGGCCCTCGTATGCTGTTCACATATTCGGTGTTTTATACATCATCGAACACTTTTGCCGAGAACATCAATCTTGCGGATAGCTTCGCGTCTGCAACGAGATTGAAGAAGGAAGGAGTCATCATGTCACTTCCAGGTAATGATGAGGTGCACGAGCCAGTGGATGCACCCTTAGAAGTTTCGAGGGACGTTATGTTCCCTGAAGAGATTAACGCACCACTGCATATTTCTTTGAAGGTTGCTAAATCTTCGTCCCAGCTGCGAAGAAGAAACTGATCTTGGATCATTCTTCAGAAAAGATTACTACCAGATCTCAATCACGGCAGCTGGCCGAGACAATTCAGCAGGAAGAAGCTGCCATACCGACCTCTGTACAGAAACAAGTCGAGGCGATAAACACAGAGAGTCCTGAGAGACCTCTGTATAGAAGGAAAATGTTGGTCCGCAGAAGACAAGTTTTGTCTTCGATCGTGATAGACGCTGCAGCGGGACTCACCGTGCCCTCTCCCACTCCTGTTTCTGAGTCTGGGAATAAAACTCCCAGTCCAGAGCAGAGAGAGGAAATTAAGCAGAGGGAAGAGCTGGACCAGAGAAATGAGGCTGAAGAGCCCAGAGATAACATTGTAGAGGAAGAGCATAACGCCTTACGATCTCCTTCACCTGCTGCGGAGACTACTCAACATCCTCTTACACCTGGGACCCTCCGCGCAAAGGAGGATCGTATAATGATTGAAGCTTTAGAGGACTGTGACTTCGGCTCACAGGAGGATTATGTTGATCAAACCACTAAAACTGCCAGTGGAGAGATACCAGCAGAATATGAGGAGAGCACATCGTCCGAAACTGATGAAGATATGCCAAATCCTGAAGGCGATGAGGAAGGACATGTATCTCCAATAACAATTGATGACATTTTGGATGCAGATGTGCATATGTCTCCCGGAGGTGCTGACGACACTTTGAATCCGGAAAAGGATGTTGAAGTGCAATGATCTCCGAAAATGATAGCCAATGAAGAGATGGTTCCGGAGGAAACTCCCTCTGTTAATCCCCAATGTATAAAATAAAATTAACAATCTTCTTTTAAATAGATTGATAGCTGACATTTTTATTTGTACTCCATACAGAAATCGAAATTTCTCCAGCACTTCCAGTGTATCTGGACATGGTTCTTGCTACGGCGATTGCTGGTAGCAGCCGTCATCTATCTTGTGGCTCTGAAGCAGGTAGTAGCCAGACAGTAGTATCTGAAGCTACTTCTGCTCAGCTAGAGTCTGTTCCTGCAGATGATAGGCTCATTATTGGATCCACCCATGGTAAGACTGTTTTTATTTTTGATTCTCTTTATCAATAGCCGATGACAGGCAAAGTGATAGTATTTGATTTTGCAGAGGAATAACCAGGAGGAGCAACCAGCTCCACTTTGGTTCCCTTATTCAAATAGCATGCTGTTCAGATACAAGAAATTGAGTGTCATGCTGCCTCGTCATAACAAGAGTAGCTGCGACTCCTGGTGCTCTGGCGATTAATCAGCTTGTCATCCAATCATTCACCAAATGCTTCTTCGAATCCTTGGGACCTCTGATCAATAGAATGATAGACAAAGAAGACGCTAATTTTTACATGGTTAGAGGTCCGACCTCTTTCTTGGTGAAGGCCATCCGGGAGCAAGGTGGTGAGGCTCAGGCCACTTTCTTTGACCATATATTGAATGAGCTGGAAATCTCCATAAAGAACTATAAAGATCTCAACAAAGGGAAAGTGGAACCTTTAGTGCAGGCAGAGTTTGAACAAATAGCTCAGGCAGCTGCAATTGAAAGAGTGAATCTCCAGAACCTCTTGGATGCCTATACTACTAAATCTGCTGAATATAATTCCAAGTTGGAATCAGTGATCTCAACTGCTGAGAGAAGAGAAAGAAGGATTGCCGAGCTGAGAGTGGAGATTGCTCGTCTCCAAGAGGAGCTAGAAAATAAAGTTACAGAGCATCAGACTGCAGTCCAACAAATTGATGCTCTAACTCAGGAAAGAAACGTGTATGTAGCAACTCATGATGCTGAAATCACTCACCGAATGGTATCCATGCCCATTTTTAATGAAGAATCTGGGATAGAAGAGGCCAGGAGGAGAGTGATGGCATCTCGCGAAGAACGGTTGCAGATTCTGAAGCAGCAAATTGCTAATCTGATAATGCCTCCATCTCAGTAGAAAGAACATCTTGTATCTTTTTGTCTTTCTTTATGCTATGTATGTAATGTCTTAAATTTTTGATCAAAAAAAGACATTTTGTTGTGGCTCTATTATTTCTTGCATATCTTATTCAGATATAAATAATAGCGATAGAAAATATTTTCTTGATAATTTTGTAGAAAATAATTATATTCATTATATCTGCTCAGAGGTAATGTGAACGTGGCAGAATATAATTTGTCGAATATTATTATTTCAATAGATAACTTAATCAAGGATGATAAGTTACTGATGTGAATGATTAAATGAACGAAAATGAATCGTCAAAAGGTGTGAACAAAATGAATCCTCATAATGAACAGATAAACCGTCGGATGATGATAAATGGATGAACCGTCAAGTGAATGAACGGGCGAACCGTCAGATGGATGTGAATGAACGGGCGAACCGTCGGATGAATGTGAACGGATGAACCGTCGAGTAATAATAAATGGACGGATGAACCGTCAGGTGAATGTGAATGAACGGATGAACCGTCGAATGAATGTGAACGGATGAACCGTCGGATGAATATGAACGGATGAACCGTCGGGTGATAATAAATGAACGGGTGAACCGTCAGGTGAATGTGAATGAACGGATGAACCGTCGGATGATAATAAATGAACGGATGAACCGTCAGGTGAATGTGAATGAACGGATGAACCGTCGGATGAATGTGAACGGATGAACCGTCGAATGAATGTGAATGAACGGATGAACCGTCTAATGAACGAATGAACCGTCGAATGAATGGACGAACCGTCAGATGAATGTGACGTTTCATTATTTTAAGAATCTCTGCCTATAAATAGAACAGAAATCTGGAAGAAATAATTATTTCCACTTTCCAACATAAAGATGTCGTCCAAAGATGCATCCAAGAAAGTTGAAGTCACCCCAAAGGTTGAAGCGGGCATTGAAGAATATCCGGTCGAACTGGTCCAGCCAAAGCAGGCAGAGGCAGGCGAAGGTTCGTCTGCACCCAAACCACCGCAAGATATCCTGGACTTCCTGCTTGAACCAGGAAAGACTGAAGAGGAAGTGGCCATGAGGATGGCTGCTTGCAAGTTCCTCGTAGGTTCCAACAAAGATGTTCTCAGCTCTTTTGCTGATTATGTCTTTGATAAGGACGACAGTGGTCCCCGTTCCAATGTCGATAAGGATGACAGTGACCTTCCTTGATATCATGTAACATCACTTATGATGAAATAAAAATCAAACTTTATTTATGAATTGTTTGATCATATTTACATAAATTTCTGTTACATTTATACAGAGTATTTCTTGAGGAATTTGCCACTGATAGGCATCATTGCAACTCGACCATCAAATTCTGCAAGTTGATATGCTCCATTTGAAAAGACTTTGCTGACAACATAAGGTCCTTTCTACTTTGCGTTGAATTTGCCTTTGCTCATGTGAGTCATAGTCATAGGACGTCTGACCGTTAGAACAAGTTCTCCTTGTTGAAAGGTTCTAACTTTAACTTTGCGGTTAAAAGTCTTCGAGATGCGGGCTTGATATAGCTCAATATGCTGTTGAGCTAATAGCCGCTTCTCATCGAGTGCTTCTAACTCTTGAAGTCGTAGAAGATCGTTGTTCTCTGTAGTGAGTTCATTAGCAATGACAATCCTTAAAGAAGGAATTTGAAGTTCTAGAGGAAGAACTGCTTCACAACCATACACCAAAGAGAAAGGTGTAAAGCCAGTAGGATTGCGGACCGTAGTTCGATAGGCCCAAAGACATTCACCAAGCTTTTCACTCTAATTTCGTTTGTTAGTAGATACAAACTTCTTGAGGAGCTTGTTGATAGTTTTGTTGAAAGCTTCAGCTAAGCCATTAGCAGCAGGATTGTAGGCTGTCGAAGCGATGTTGTCAATCCGATGATCATCGCAGAATCTCGTAAACTTCTGACTGATGAATTGTTGTCCGTTGTCATGGATGATTCGTCGAGGTATACCAAATCGATAAATGACATGGTGTTTGACGAAGTTGATGACACTGCTGGTCTTGACTTCAGCCAGAGGTATAGCTTCAGCCCACTTGGAGAAATAGTCAGTTATTGCTAGTATGAACCGATGTCCTCTAGAAGAAGGAGGATTGATAGGACCTATAATGTCCATACCCCAAGCTTCAAAAGGCCAGGAAGCAGCCGTCGGATACAGAAATTCTGAAGGTTGATGAATAAAATCTGCATGGATTTGACAAGCTCGACATTTTTTTGCAAAATCGATGGCATCTGATACCATAGAGGGCCAGTAATAACCCATGCGTCGGATACGATCCTGTAGCTTAGGACCGGGTTGATGTGCTCCGTAGACACCGTTATGAGCTTCATGCAGTACTTATCTCGCTTCATCACCAGCTAGACAGCGTAGAAGAAGACCGTCATAAGTCCGTCGATAGAGAGTCTTGGTGGTTTGGTTGTAGTAGAATCGTAGAGATCGTCGACAAATACTCGTGGCCTCTTTTGGATCTTCAGGAAGTATGTCATGAACAACAAAGTCAATAAAAAGAACTCTCCAGTCTTCATTGATAACATTGGTTTCAGCAAGATTACTAAACTCAATATTACGATTGTTTTCAATGCAAAACAACTCACGATTGGAAATAGCCTCTACTTGTTGTCTTTTGATAGGGATAGCTAAGACTGCCACAAGATTGGCCAAGGCATCTGCTTCAGTATTACAAGCTCGCCGAACATAGTCTATGAAGAAGGCTTTGAATGACGTAGCCATGTTGATTGCTGCTTAATGATAAGGCACTAGATCTTGATGACGAACTTCATAGGTTCCTCTAACCTGATTAACAACCAGCTTAGAGTCGCCATAGACTTCAAGATACTCGACGTCCAATTGTTTGGCTAATTGAAGGCCGATGAGTAGAGCATTGTATTCTGCTACGTTGTTGGAGCATGGTTCATCTAGAGAGTAGGCTCTTTGGATAGTTGATCTATCTGGAGAGACGAGAACAACTTCGACTCCTGGTACAATGGCACCATTGGGTCCGATTCTGGATGCTCCGTCAAAGAATAGACGCCAAGTAGGAAATTCTTCAAAAATTATGTTTACTTCCAATGTCTCATCTGGAATTTCATCGTAGAGTTTGGATGTCTCTGGAACAGGATGAGCTGCTAAAAAATCCGCCAACGCTTGACCTTTGACAGACTTTTGTGGAACATACACTATGTCATATTGGGCTAGCAGAATGGCCCATGTAGCCAGCCGAGAATTGAATGTGCTAGGCTTCTTCATCAGTACCCGAAAAGGATTGACTCGGGATATGACATGAATGGTTTGACCAATGATGTAATACCGAGTCTTTTGAAAAGCGAACATAAGAGCTAGACATTCTTTTTCGACCGGACTATAACGGTGTTCAGCACCAATCATAGTACGACTGAGGTAGTAGATAGCCTGTTCGTGGCCTTCTTTGTTCTTTTAGGCAAGTAAGGCACCCAATGAATGGTCCATAGCACGGACATACATTAAGAATGGTATGCCAGAAATTGGTGGCACTAAGACTGGCGGGTTCATGAGATATCGCTTGATATCCTCAAATGCTCATTGACATTCTTCGGTCCAAACGAAAGATACACCCTTCTTCATGAGTTGAGTGAATGGTCTGCAGTGTCCAAACAGATTCGAAATAAATCTCCTGATGTACACAAGTAGACCTTGGAATCCTCGTAGCTCTTTTAGGTTGCATGGAGGACGCATATCTTGAATGGCTTTGATCTTCTCGGGATCCACGTGTATACCCTTAGAGGTAATGACGAAGCCGAGAAATGTACCACTAGGGACACCCAAAAATGACTTGGTGGGATTCATTTTGAGTTGATGTTGGCGCATGAGGTTGAAGATAGTTTTCAAGTCTTGGATGTGATCTTCCTTTAGACGACTTTTAACAGCAATATCGTCGACGTAGCATTCGACAATCTTGCGCAGATGATCTCGAAAGATGGTACTCATGGCTCGTTGATATATTGTACCAACGTTCTTGAGACCAAACGGCATCACAGCATAACAGTAGACTCCACTAGGAGTGCGGAAAGAAGTTTGCTTTTCATCTTCATGGTTCATTTGAATTTGATTGTATCCGGAGAATCCGTCCATGAAAGATGTTCTTTTGAACCCACAGGTATTGTCGATCATGGCGTCCGTGATAGTGAGAGGAAATTCATCTTTTGGACATGCTTTATTAAGATCCCGAAAGTCGATGCAAACTCGAACTTTGTCAGTTTTCTTTAGAACTGGGACGACATTGGCTACCCAATCAGGATGCTGCTCTTCTCTGATAAAGCCACAAGCTATGAGCTTCTTGACTTCATCGTCGATTACGTCCATCATTTCTGGCTTGAAATGCCGTTGTTGTTGTTTGGCCGGTTTTGCATTCGGTAAGATGTTCAGTTTGTGAGTAGCAACTTTAGGATCCAGTCCTGGCATGTCTTCATAGCTCCAGGCAAAGACATCAATATATTCTTTAATCAGAAGAATTAATTCTTGTTTATCCTCTTCTAGAAGGTTTTTGCTGATGAATATTGGACGAGGTGATCCGTTCTCTCCTACATCAATTTGAACCAATTGACCTTCGGTAGGAGGTTCCCTTTGTTCGAATCGGAGTTTCCATTGGGTATCCATTCGTTGGGCCCAAGGATCAGTTTCAGAACTTTCTTCAATATCCTCGTCATAGCCTTCTGGAAGTTCAACAGAGACCATGTTAGAAGATACAGTTAATCGATGAACTTGACCAATGCTGGTGTCAGAATCCTACGATCTAGAATCAGAGGAGTTAGAGCGCTCTTCACTATCAGATTCAGAAACTGCTGGGGATAACATTGGAGAAGAAGCATATCCAAGACCTCTTTTGGTCCTGCTGTAGTACATCTCTGACTTTCCTTTCGGCACAGTCGTACGGATAGGAGTTCTTCGTCCTTTACCGTAGTTGAGGCCGCTCTTGAAGTCGTAACCCATTTTTTGGATGATATCTTTTGATTGTTGACTGTAACGGCGGAGTTGAAGATGCCCCGTGTCGTTAACTTTGCTATCATCCGTATAGCTGAATTGTTGTTCCGGTCCTTTACTAAAAAGTATTGGACTTTTACCTTTCTTTCGAGCAGGAACAATTCGGTATTAATCATCTGGGTGTTCAAAAGAGACTTCCGTTTGAAGAGGTTGTACAACTCCCATTGTAAATGATTAAAAGCTATCTAACATATCCAAATAGCATTTAGTATGATAAATGACATCAGTATACTGGAAAGTAGACACTTTTTTATTGATTTGTACATTGGTATTTACAGCAGGACCTTCAGCCTTAGCAGGCTTGGTCAGATTGATTACAAGAGGTAGAGAAGAAGAACGTGAAGGAGGATTGGATTTATTACAACGGAGGTCGATAACAAGCGGCTCAGAGGAGGTGAGCACCCTTTTCTCCTTGTTATGAAGTAAATCTATAACAAGTGGCTCAGAAGAAGTGAGCTGCTTTTTGTCCTTGTTACGACGTAAGTCAATAACAAGCGGCTCAGAAAAGGTGAGCTTCCTTTGATTTTGATCATCAATTGATTGCTTCTGAACTGGCAAGTGAATAGCCAGTGGCTTAGAGGATTGAGGATGAGAAATACGCCCTATGACTGGAATGATGAGGGTATCTTTGGGCACTGCTTCTGATTCTTCTTCGGTATCCAGAGACAAGACAACCTTCATGAATTCATCCTTGTACATGCGAGCGTCGTTGTAGTACGCTTCAATGCCTTTGAAAGGATAAAGATCAGCAACCTCCTTCTAAACTTCTCTATTATCATCAACATATTTGAAACATTGATGAAGAGTTGATGGAACAATATTGTGTTCATATAGGAATGGTCTCCCCAATAAACCATTATAAGAACAACCATGATTGTCGATGATATAGAAGGTCACTTTTGTGCGAAGAATGCCTATTTGGAGTTTTAGACGAATCTTGCCCAAAGGTTCACTTCTTCCTTGATTGAATCCAAGGATGGTTGTGATTGTACTGGAGAGACTATATACAGGGATCTTCAACACATCTAACATTGTCTTCGGCATGATGCTAAGGGCAGACCCTGGGTCAATCAGAATTCGATCGACTTTCATCGAGTCGACATATCCTGTGTAGTAGAGAGGACGGTCATGCCTGTTGTCTTCCATTAACAAGTCATCTTGAGAGAAAGTTATGTTTGGAATTAACTCCAATACGCTATGACAATGGAGACAAGAGACAGGCTCTGCTGTAGGCTTCTTCAGAAGGGCTAGACAAGTTTCAGCTTGCATGAGAGCTTCACTTAGAGTTTTTCGAGTCTCTTTAGAGAGGCGCAAGAGCTCGAAAATTGACAACCGGGCTGGTGTATTAGCCAACTGAGCCAAGATATCAAAGTTGTAAGGCTTTTCAAGTCCAGAAGGAGATGTCTTCTTCAAAGGTTTATCGAAGCGGACTTGCTGTTTGCCTTTGTCAGCGACCGTCGACTTGGGAGGAATGGGTATCACCACCGGTGAGGAAGCAATAGGAATATCCTCAGTAGAAGCAGGCTGTACCGGAGCAGGTTCAGAGAAAGAAGTAGGATTCTCTTGGGCTTCAGGATAATCCTTTAGATAAGCTTTCCCTGACCTAGTGCCCAACAGGATTTCTTCATCAACTATGGGTTGAAAAGACACCATATTGCAAATCTTTGTCTTGCCCTTAGAGCGGTCTTTCTTCTTGGAGGAAAAGGGAAGTTCGAACTCTGAAGCAAGATCCGGATGAATCCACATAATCTCGCCATTGTCAAGAGACAAGGGGACGAGACCTTCACTTCGTGGAGGTGGAAGATTCTCAATCTCAAGAGTAGCTTTGGGGATAGGAATGACGCCATACTGCACCATCTGGGGCGGGAAGTCACCAAACTGAACTGATACCATGTTTATAATAACAGTCATCTCGTCTTGTTGCATAGTGACGACGCCAGCGTTGACCAGCTCCTGGATTTTGCCTTTGAGCATATAACATGCTCGAGTGGGATGTCCGATGAACCTGTGATAAACACAGTACTTGGGATGATCAGTCTTACCGACTTCATCGAGCTTCTTTAGATCTGGACGTTGGATTTTATTGCTTTTGATTAAGCAATCAAAGATGCTAGCAGTGTCATTCTCGTCAAAGGAATATTCTACTTTAGGATGAGGTTCTCTTGGTGGAGGGGCTGAAGGAGTAGAAGTGGACGTAGGAGGAGCTACATTAACCGCCAGAGATTCTTTGTTCTTGTTCAAATTAATGTTCAAAGTTTCTTTTGGCTTGCGGTTGTTCTGGCGATTGCCACCACCTGATATTTGATGTTCATCCCGGTCGGGGTTAGACATTTGTACCCCTAGCTGCTTGAATTTATCGGCGCTAACTTCAGCTGCTTTAGCGTTGACAATGAAGGATGGCCAATCTTGGAATTGAGTAGACCCTATCCACATGCTGATGATAGGCAATAGATTTGCCTTGCAGGTGTCTATGGTGACAGTAGCCGGAGTTCCCTATGGCATTTTCAAAGCTTTCCGACGGAATCTTTCAATGAAACTTTCAGCAGTTTTATTATGCCTTTGTTTGATTTTAATGAGGGCTAACATAGTCATGTCATTGATCCCCTCGTAAAATTGTTCCAAGAAGATTTACTTTAAGCCAGAAAAGGAGGTGATACAACCATCGGGCAAGCTTCTATACCAATCATATGCTACGCCAGCTAAACAGCCGACGAATACTCTGGTAAGAAGAGCGTCATTTGGTTGAAGTTGAAAAGTCATAACCTCAAAGTGGTTGATAAACTGACTGGGAGATGTACTGCCATCAAACAGCAAAATAGTTGGGATCTTGTACTTTGGAGGAAACGGGACTTCCTTCCATTCAACTGGGTAAGGTTGCTTAATCCCCAACCTCTACAAGCTGTCTTTCTCCTTGAAAGCTTCAAACTGAATTCGTAGATGCTTTACAGCTTCATTGGCATCTTCCACTGATGTAAAAGGAGCAGGCTGAATCACAGTGTTAGGAGGAGGAACAGCATGATAAGCACTACCCTCAGTACCTGACTGACTGGGTGTAGGTTGGACTTGTACATGAGGTACTGGAAGAGATGCTACCCCCAGCCCTGCATTAGCAGGCACCGACGATGCTATGATCTCAGGATTTGTAGGCAGTACGGTCGATGGTATTGTGTGCTGGGCTACAATGATGGAATGCATACTTGCGACCATCTCAGCTATTGTCTTCATCTTATCTTCTAGTGCAGCTATTCTTTGTTCTTGACTAGCTGAACTGGAAGCATCAAGATCTTCATTGACAACGTAAGCTGTCACTTCTGTGGGTACAGTGGAAGACACTGTCAGTTCTGAGCTTTCGCTGTATGCATCATAATCAGAGAAAGAATCATCTCCTGAGTGGGAAGGAAGAAGACGTTCAGAAGGATCTTGAAGATTCCTTTGACCGATTGTGTCTCAGCTTCGGGATATGGTATGTTGGAATACTCCTTCAGAAGATTCCTGAAGCAGATCCAAATATCGTTGGCTTGGCTTGCGAGGCTTCCCGTGCTTAGAGCACTTCCTACCCCGAGTGTCTCTGGAAGTCATGTTGACGAAAGCGTACAGAATCTCATCTTCATCTTCCGACATAGATTCAGAGTTAGAAAAGTTCAAACGATCAAAGACAGATCATCTAGTTGTTTGACAACAACACTTGATAACAACCTTATGATTACAATGATGATGATCACTTGGTTGAATTGGAAGTGTTGAAGTGTTGTCCCGCCTTTGCTTGAGGTGTTCTCGGAGATCGGGAACAGCAACGGGACGAGGAAAAGTTCGAGGGATATGTTCTTTAATAACATTCGGAACATGGTTTCGGTTTTTCAAATATTTTGTCCCTTGAGTGTACAGGGAAGTGCTCATTTCATTGGCATAGGTGTCTGGGTTCTTGATCCTGGAGGTCTGCTTCTGATGATGTTTGGTCTTCGGCATTAGCTGTTTACGTTTTACCGAAGTTGGCCTGTTGAGATAAGTTCTTAGATCAGCAAACTCACCCCAGGGGCTTCTGTTTGAGACACCAGCAATTTTCTCTGTCTTGTACGGGAGATCTTGAGGGTTGGGAGATCTTGGAACTCTGCTACCGGAGTAGGCAGAATACCTATTTGATCAGTACAAGTTCTTTTAACATGGAGAGAAGAATCCTTGTTTGAAAGAATTTTTGTACTGACTGATGCCGAAGCACGTTCAGTGTGATCTTCTATGGTAAAGACCAAAGAAGACTGAGAAAAGACCAAAGGGCCTTTTCCTTTGTTTTGTAAAGAAGGGTTAGCTAAAGAGCATTTTCCTCTGTTGTCTTCCAACTCAAGGGACAAGGAAATTTGAGAAAAGACCAAAGGGACTTTTCCTTTGTTCTGAGGAGGAAGAGGAATAGCCAAAAGACTACCCCAGTGGATTGCAGAGGAGCAGCAGGGTGTTGGAGCCGAGCAGCACTCTTCCCTTTGTTGTGAGTAGAAGAAAGATTAGCCAAAGGGCTGTCTTTCTTATATTGCGCAGACATAGTTTGCGCATGAATGGATGGCGCACTGGCAGGTTGCACAAGAAAGTCTTTGGCAGAGGACTTTCTGGTTTTGGCCACAGACACTGTAGTTTGCGCCTCAGGAGTTCTGGCCACAGAGTGTTTGGGATGCACTCTAGTTGCTGGAGTGTCGGATTGCGCAGGAAGATTGGTAGCCAACTGCGCCAGAGGCAGAGGAGTCTTGCACCTTGATAGGGCAGCATATGAAGTCTCTTGTGCACTGGCAACAGCAGATTGTGCAGCATTCTTGGCAGAGACAGATTGTGTAGCAGTCTTAGTGACAGCAACTGTAGACTGTACAGCAGATTGCACAGCAGTCTTCTTGGCAGACTGCACAGCAGTCTTGCTGGCAGAGTTAATAGACTGCACAGCAGTCTTGGAGACCCACACTGGGCGCACTTTGCTCGTGGAAAAAGTGGTTGCAGTGCGAGGAGTGGTCTTAGAGTTGATCATGGCTTCATAGGCTGTCTGGTTGACCTTCACAACTAGAGTCTTTTGCGTCTTTCCGATAGACGCTACGTCACATTGAGTTGTCACTTCCTCGTCGGAGGAGAAAGTCGTCCCCAACAGTGTCGCCATTTTGTTTACAAAAACAAAAGTATGAAACTTTATTGATACAAACTTTATAAAGATTACAAGAATTCTGGGAAAGTAAAACTATAGGAATCTAATCTAGATGACGATTGCTTTATCCCTTGGACGATGTGAACTTTGAAGACGGTAGCCTCTGAAGTTGAAGTTGAAGGCAAAAGCCTCGGAAGTTGAAGGCAAAAGCCTCGGAAGTTGAAGGCAAAAGCCCCGGAAGAATGCAGCAGCACTTGGGCAAGAACTCCTGAACTCTCTGAACTTTTATGTCTGATCTCTCTATCTGATCTCCTTGAATGAAGACTTGAAACTCTATTTATAGAGTTCTGGAAATAACTAATTTTTTAGTTATTCTGAATGGCGCAAGTTGGATTGCGCAGGAACTGGATTGTGCAGCATCAGACTGCGCAGGCAGTTGTCTGGTTGTGGGCTGACTGTCTTGGACACATGGCATTATTTGATTGAAATGTGCATGATCGTGTGAAGACGGTTGCCACGTAACGAGCAATTGATGGCATGAATGCCACATGTACTTTTGTCAGTTGACATGATGAAGTACGCCACATGAATTGCCTGACTTTAGATTGCGTTGAAGTGGATTGCGCAGACACTGGATTGTGCAGACACTGGATTGCGCAGGCACTAGATTGCGCTGCATGTACAGCTGTCCTCAAGTGCTGTGCGGCGTAATAAACGAACAGTCTCCTCGTTCTTTGTGCTGTCAGCTGTCAGAAAGATTTGATTTTGTCAGGTAATGATGATATTTGCCACGTCAGCCTACGCGTTTGAGAGTGTACGCAGTCTAGTGTGCGCAATCTGTATGATGCGCAATCTGATATCTGCGCAGTTCATTTGAAAGATTCATTTCTCGATCTTCATGACTTTGTTGATAGGTGCAACTTGATTTATTAGGACCTACAGGGACTAGTTCTGGCATATGAAGTCTAACTCGGCCTGACGAATACCGATACTTTCCCTCTCCCAAGCTAAGGTCTCGAATCGTTGGCGAAGGAGCCCCTGCTGGTCTTTTGACTTCTCCAGCTCACTCTCGGCGAAGGCTAACGTCTATATTCTCGGAGGTTCTCGTACTGTTCCTCCAGAGTTGTTCGACGGCAAACTTGAACTTCTTCAGCATCGGTCACCTCTTCAATTTCTGCTTCAATCTCGGCAACCCTGAGAGTCAGAGCTTGACGTCTCTGTTCATGATAAAAAAGTTTAGCGGCCATTTTTGCTAGTTCTGCGTCCGTTAAAGACGAAAGGCTGCGCTCATGACCTTGAAGCTCTAGAACTGCGGCTTTTAATTCTGTCAGAAGGGCCTATATCGTGTCCATTTTTGCCTCATAACCCTGATATTCTTGTAATACCACTAGCTGGGCTCTTACTGCGAACCGAGCATACCTAAGCATCTTGTTATGCTGTAAGACACCCACTGTATCACGCTTTAAAGCATGGCGAATGGTGACCAAGATAAGGTTGCATAATAACCATTATCAGCCATAGCCATTAGGATCATCAAAGATGCCGCAATGAAACATCCCAAAGCAGCAGCAACAACTAATACACGACTAGGTATTGCGACCTGGGCAGGTAGTGCCATGACTGGGATGGCTGGCTCTTCAATGGGCTCCCTTGTCGATTTTTCGACAATTTTTGCAGTTGACGTCTGGACAGCCTCATGGACTGGATGTAAAATAGTCTCCGTGATTGACCCTTCAACAGTCATCTTGACCGACCCCTCTGTAGTCTTCTCAAACAGTTCTTGAGCAGCCGGTTCGTTAGTGGTCCCCTCGACCAACTCTATAGCAGGTGGCTCATCGTTAGTCTTTTCGATCAGCTAGGTGGTGATTGCACCAATAGAATCCTCAACAGCTGGCTTGTCAGCAGCCTTCTCGACCAATCAATGATTTCCTCGGTCGGGCTGTCAATGGGCCCCTCAGTAGCCCCCTCGACCGCCATCTCAGTGGCTACATCGACCGGCTCCTCAGCGACCAACTCATCAGCAGTCTCCTCGACCTATTCTTCCGTGGTCTCCTTAGTTGCCTCTCCGATGACCATGTCGGCCAACTCTTCAATAGCCTCCTGGGCCGCTTTCAGAATGACCTCATCGACCAACTGTTCGATAGTCATCTTGATCGGATCTTCAATAGCTCGGTCGGCTAGCTCTTCGACAGCCTCTACCGTCAACCTTTCCACGGTCTCTTCGACCAGCCTTTGGAGTGAATCCCTGATGCCTGCTGTCACTCTTATTTTCTGTTATTCATATTTCCAGTATATGTGTATGGATATCCGACCCGTATTTTGACTTGTCTAGCATGGCTTGGCTTGGTTTGGTCTTGGTTTAACTTGGTATAGCTTGGCTTGGTTTATTTTAGTTTTTGTTAGAGATGGAGATGATTGATATAAATATCAACTCCACTCTCTCTCTTCATTATTTCCATTACTTTTATTAACTTCTTCTTTCTTCTTCATTAATTCTCTCCACACACCTTAGGCAAGTGTAATCTTGCTTTATGAGAGATCTCATGTTTTATAGCTCCAAAGTCTTCATTACTTAGTTTTATGACTCTTTAGTACTTAGCACTTTTGGTTTTGGTGGATTAAATCTTATAGATCTATGTTTTTCGTAATTCTTGGTTTTCTTGGGTTTTGATATTTCAAACTTTATTATTTTCAAGTTTTGATTGTTTTATGTTGTAGAAAATTTAATTTTACTCAAAATAGACCTTTGAAAACCCGGATTTTGATTTGTTTTGAGTGATTTGTGAACTTGGGAAGTTCATGGGTTCCATGAACACAAGTTCTCGGATTGGGGAAGAAGAACAGTGCTGGGCACATAGCATTTTTATGCGCCCACAACTGCCTTCCTTTGGGCGCATAGCCATTTGTATGCGCCCAAGGCCCAATGCTCTCTGCTTGGGCGCATAACCCTATATATGCGCCAAGGTCTCCTCTGCCCAAGTGTACCCATGTTCTCTGTTTGGGCGCATAGTTTTCCTTATGTGCCCACTTGTCATTAAAGATGGCCTTTAAACTTATCTTCCAAGTACACCCTGTCTCACCCATGTGGGCGCATAGACCATGCACCCTGCCTCACCCATGTGGGCGCATAGACCATACACCCTACCTCATCCATTTGGGCGCATAGCCCCGGGTACATACTTTCCATGTCACCCCATTGACCCCTTGTGCTTCTCTTATAATTATCCATATTTCTCCCCATGGTCCTTAGTGTGAGTTGTGACCTTGCTTGTACTTTTGCTTAACTGGTCCTATAATGTTATTTTCCATGTTGCACATGTACTCTGAGCTTTAAACACGATCTTGGTATGGCACGTACACTCTATAATAACTCCTTAATAGTGGTCCGGCGTGGTGTACTTACATGAACACGATATGATAATATTACTTTACATGATCTCTTGATAGTGACCCATCGTGGTGCACTTTTGACAAGAAACTTGACATGATAATTCTTGATGGTGGTCCGTTGTGGTGCACTATTGACAAGTAATCTTGATAAGTAACCTAACATGTTAGTCTTAATATGTTGATGCGACAGCTATCTTGACTTACTAAGTAACTCTTGTATTGACACCCTGGGTGTTTGTGCTTGTATAAGCTACATGTCTCATTTTGCATCATGTCTAGGACATGAATACCTGATTTAATATGGTCAGGGATTTATACTGAATCTGACTAGGATAAAGACTAGATTGATCAAGTAGTTTATGAAGAGATTTCCCAGCTACAGGCAGTCCCGTTATCTTGGCGCTCTAATTGGACTTGTAGCCTGCCGTCGAGTAGGGCACATTTTCATCATGCTGTCATATGTTGCACCCCCAAGTCACCTAATCCAACTCTTTTAACTTGCGACTGGATAACCTGGATTAAGTCTACAGGGCTTGTGGCTGCTGGAACATCTCAATGCATCTTGTTAGTAACTAGGCTTGTGATAACCCTAATTAGTTAAAGTATCAAGCCGTACTCATTGCTTGGCCGTAATTAATGGATGGAGTCTTGTCTAGTTTTGCCTAGACAAGGCCAGTGCATGGTTACTTCAGCACGTTACTGTTATACTTTACTTTATCGATAATTGGTTAGAGACTAAGTTCTGTTCCGCTGAAGGATTACAACCCCGGTCCTCGTTTGGTTTACAAGTTGTAACTTGGTTACTGGAATAGTCCTTTAGTTATCTTATCATTTATCACCCTATTTTCTCTAATTCATGTTTTTCGCTATCCTTTATGTATCATGTTCTAATATACTGGTTTTAGTTCTTAAGTGAAGCCTCCCTTGTGGCACTTGCTCTCCTGGGTTCTGACCCAGCTGATTTTGTATGGCCAGATTTCGGAGTAGCACCCGAGGATCTTCCAGCCTTCAAGCCAGATGGTGAACACTAGACGAAACCCTGGCAACGAGTGGGTTTTATTTTGCTCTCCCACTCTATTGTAAATTATTCTTTTGAGGCGTTTAGCCGCCAAGCAAGTGTTAGCTCATGTTAAATTTACATTCTTGTATGCCTAAGGGCTGTAACATGATTGACAAATCATAGGGTTGATCATGTATAACTTAAACTCTTGCTAGTCTTCACATTTTTTATGACTAGCTTCATGATCATCTGAATATGTAATGTATGGGACGTCTTACTTTGTATGTCTGATGATCTACCATCTTGTTACATTTATTTGCTTGCTTGAGATTGAGACACTAGGCTTGTTCTTGACCTTAAGAGACTAATGGCTTATAGTTAAACCCTCATGCATCTAGACAGCCGTGATCGTATTGCGAAGTGGGATTCACTTCAATATACGTAGCTGGCTATGTCTAACCACTGTTCTCCAGTTTTCTGGTTCCGGGGCATGACACCTGCCAAAGGTAATTCCTCGACCGTTTGATCCTCCTCACCATTCGGTACATCTGGGTTGTCTTCAGCCCCCTTTTCAGTATAGGAATGAGGTACAGTTGTGGGGTCCCGAGCAATGCCTTCAGTATCCTCAGCTATTCGGTCCGTCGTGGATACAGATTATGGAATCATGCCTTTCACCACCGCAAGACCGATCCCGGGTATCTCCACAGGCTTTCCATAATTGGTTTTATTTTTCCTTCTCGCTGAGGTGAAGCCGCTGGCTCCGAGAAGCCCTGAGTCTCGTATTCGAAAGGAGCAGGAGGTGACACATCTCTCGAGTTAGCAGCCTCTGCAGCTGAGGTCGCCCGGTTCTCATCAGGAATACTAGACTCTTCAGTCCTCGCTGTCACGCCCCGATTCTGAAGAATTGATAGTCGTCCCCCGGGCGTGATGCCGTGCGAACCTAGATTACGATTGCACAAGGCATAGTCATAAGGTAATCCGAAATACAATATCTAAGAGAGAGCACAGAAAAATTGAACAACACATTAAGACAGAGAAACTTTACATTTTATTGATAAAAGACGTCATTTACAGACTCTATTGCAATTGTGCCGTGCGGGCTTTACAACATGACTCGATTACAAATGGAGTGCCGGTGATATAGTCGTTTCATACATATATCCCTCATTTACAACAAAAGTATTCCAGCCACCTGGATGCGAGGGATGCCGAGACATGTTTCTTAGACTTGTAGAGAGTCTTCAAAAGTTGATGCGATTGAGGTCTTCGACGCGCGGTCGAAGCATCAAAAGCACAAAATGTCGCCTAGCTAGTTGGCGCATTCCTTCTGGTTCCTGGCACCTACAAAGAGCGAGGGTCAGTACGATCACATGCACTGGAGAGTGGCTAATTAAACCCAAGCTCTGCATTTGGTTCAAGTAGTTTTATAAAACATGTTAGCTATTTTTGTGATCTTTCTAAGCATCTGGTTGATTTGCATGTTAACATGTTTTGAGGCAAGCATATGAAATTGTATACATTGAGCAACTTATCATAATCCTCCTGTGTCACGCACGTTAGTTCAAGCAGTAAAAGGGGTGTCAAGGTCACTGGTAATATCAAGCAATCATGGATTATATCTTGGTTAGACGGTGACCCTTTTGCGGCGGGTAGCGAGCCCTATGTGAAAGTTTCCAAATCACCCACGCTGATTCATGGCTGGCACTTGCTATACTCGTTCCTCCTGGGCCGAATCGGTTCCTTGGCCTAGGCAACCGTTTGAGGAAACTACGCCTTATGCATAAGTTGTCCAATGACCATTTTGCAGATTCATGAAATATTCTATCTCTTTACCAGAACATTTAAGATTCTCTTTTTCTGTGAAACTGACCCTTTTCTTTGAACTTAGCCATTTATGCACTTTAGCCGTTTCGTTGCAATAAACGTTAATCGATTCATCCTTCGGTTTGCATAGGCTAAGTAAATAAGGTATAAGAAAGCAGGCATCAGTTTTTCATGTAAAGCAGTTCGATAGCAAGTGTTTCGTTAAGAATCATGCCATGATTTCAATGGTTCTACACTATGGTGACATGCATTATTTTTGTGTTTCATATTTGATTTTGAAATAGTTGGTCGAGGCAAGGAAGGTCAGCCACTCACCTTAGTCTTTGCTTCAGACGAGGGACTGGTTGGCTGCGCTTAGACGTCGCCTACGTGATCACATGCAATCGCATAAGCAACTGATTAGAACACTATATTATTCAAGGAATTCGATACGAATGCGAAGTTCGAAAACGCAAGCCATAAAAACCGTCGAAAACATTCACGAAAACCAAAGCCAAAGAAATTTACGGCATAAAAAACAGAGCAATAGGAGGCCTCTCCCGACTCAGCCGCAGTGCTAATCCCCGAGGTGTAACCCGCTGAATATAGGACTTGATTCCGAAGAAGCCTTTCCATAACGAGAAAATCATAATTCAATCATTCCTGTTCAACCAATCCCGATCTATCGGTCCTGACTGAATTGGTAGCGACAGTGTTCCTTTCTCGTACACACCGTAGACGAAAATAGGGCACGATATAGGGACGGGGCACTACACCATACCAACTAATAAAAAGTTTCGTCCTTGGAACTTAAGAAAAGAACCTACCTCTACGAGAACAATAAAAGAAATTTCTCTTTCATCTCCGATTTAAGTTCCCAGGCCGACTTCTCAACCGAATGATTGCTCCGGCATACGCAGACGAGAGGGATCGCTCGATTTTGCAGCAGTTTATCTTTACGTTCTAAGATTTAGACCGACACTTCAACATATGATAAGTCGGCCTTTAGCTCAAACTGACCAAAATCTACCCTGTAGCTTGGATCGTGCACGTACTTCCACAACTGAGAGATGTGGAAGACATTATGCACACCCGCTAACGCTGGCGGCAGGACAATCTGATAGGCCATTGAGGTGACTCGCTTGAGCACTTCAAACAGACCAACGAATCTCAGACTCAACTTTTCCTTTGCACCAAACCGGGTAACTCCACGCATAGGCGACACTTTAAGAAATATGTGATCGCCTTCTTCAAACTCGAGGGGTCGATGATGGACATATGTATAACTTTTTTGCCGACTCTGCGTTGTCTTTAATCTTTCCCGAATGAGCTTGACCTTCTCCACGGTCTGTTCCACTAGCTCCGGGTCAAGAATCTGCCATTCCACGACTTCATCCCAGCAAATAGGTGATCTGCACTTCCGACCGTACAAGGCTTCGTACGGTGCCATTTGGATGCTTGACTGATAGCTATTGTTGTATGCAAATTCGGTCAACGGTAGATGAATGTCCTAACTCGATTTAAAGTCAATTGCACAGAGCAGTAACATGTCTTCGAGAATCTGATTCATATGCTCCGTATGGCCGTCGGTCTGGGGATGGTAAGCTGAGCTGAACTGCAACTTGGTACCTAGAGTAGACTGAAGGCTACGCCAGAAGTGCATAGAAATCGTACATCCTGATCAGAGACGATAGCTATAGGGACTCTTAATTTGAAGCCGTACTATCTCGTTAAGATATATCTGAGCTAGGTGATTAACGCTCCAAGTTACTTTAATGGCAATGAAGTGCACTGACTTGGTTAGTCGATCAACAATGACCCAGATGGCATCATTTCTCTGTGGCTTCTTTGGCAGGCCAACAACAAAGTCCATAGTGACATGATCCCATTTCCATTCTGGAATGGCAAGGTTCTGCATCTGCCTGCCCGATCTCTGATGCTCAGCTTTCACTTACTGACAGGCCATGCATTGTGACACAAAGTGCGCCACATCTCTCTTCATTCTGTGCCACCAGAAGGTTGTGCGGAGGTCCTTGTACATCATTGTACTGCCAGGAAACAAGGTATATTTCATATAGTGTGCCTCTGTCAATATCTCCTATATAAGTTCGGAATCGGTCGGAACTCATAGCCTACCCTTCAATCGAAGCACGCCGGTTTCGTCTACCGCAAAGTCGATCGCACTAACCGTTGAAGTTATCTCTCTCACTTTCTTCAGGTACGGATCATCCTTCTGAGCGGTCTTCATCTTTTTCCGCAAGCTCGGCTCTAACTGCAACTGCGCCAACTACACATCTCTGAATCGAACCCGGAGGTCGATGCCCATCTTTTCTAAGTTGCGTAGAAATCTGCGGTCGATGGATAGCGAGGCAATATACTTCTGACTCAGAGCGTCTGCCATAACATTTCCCTTATCCGGCGTATAGTCAATAGTCAAGTCATAATCTTTGTTCAGTTCAAGCCAACACCTTTGTCGCAAGTTCACCTCCTTCTGCGTGAATAGATACTTGAGGCTTTTGTGATCCGTATAGACCGTACACGCCACACCATAAAGATAGTGATGCCATAATTTCAGCATACACCCCAAACCCAGGTCGGATGTATCGCTGAAGATCTGGAATTCCTCCGTCCCTTCTGGAAGTGTGAGTATCGGGGCCGAGACGAGCCGTTGCTTTAACTTCTTGAAGGAAGCTTCACAGTCATCTGACCATTCAAAAGCGACTCCTTTCTGGGTAAGGTAAGTCAGAGGTGTAACGTTTCAGTCCCAAAATACGTAGGACTAGAAACGTAGACATGCCAGCTGTATACATACGAAGTATACTCCAATATATGGAAACCTCGTATGAATACATAAGCTGTAAAATACAGTAAACCACAACTAACTAATCTCATCCAAAGAAAATAAAAGAGTAAAAGATGTCATATAATCAACTATGAATTGTCATTGGTACATGTCGTTGGGCGAAGACAAATCTGCTACAAACTATAAAAAGAAATACATAACAAAAGAAAGAGTTTGGCGAGCGAAGCGAAGACGATCTAAGTGCAATCATCCTCGAAGAAATAGAGATGATCATGGCCACGGCTAGAACACCTGCGAAAGACAAGAGCAAACACCTGGCGAGACAACCAGGCCCTCAGAGGGACGTAATAAGACACATAATATCATGCCAATATAACTGAATATAAATTGCTTAAATAAATAAGTTAACTGAATTATAACATGGTCCAATACACATCATTGAACTAGCGTACCATCCCCCCAACCAAACAAGGATAGGAGATGGTAAACTAATTCACGATGACGTATCTTTCCATGCTATGAATCCTATATGGTATCCGAACCCCAACAAGGTTCAATACCTTCTCATCGGAGTAGTAAGCCACACCTACAACCAAATAGGGACAAGATGTGGCAAACTAATCTGCGACAAGTTATTGTTCCAAGCCACGATCATATACAAGTACCCAAACCAAAAGTACTCGTACCTAACGGATAAGGTAGCCTAACCAGTATAAGTGTATACAGTTTTTAAGAACATTCTCCAACGTATGGGCCCTGGCTAGAATAGGATCGGCATGGTCTCCCATTGGGACACTAGAGGCCCAATAAATGAGAGCGTGATGTTCCGCAGAACGCCAGTGGCCGTCAGTAATCATGGGTAATCTCACCCACGTCTCCGGCGGAGCTCACGGGTTACAAAAGGAAAAGTGCATAGTAGCCCATATGCTAAGATATTGTCCTCCCCGCCCAATGCCTACTATGTTGTATCTATAACACAAAACCTCTATAACCGTTAAGTCAAACTAACATGCGATTCTATTAGCAGTTAATCCTATCACATGGCTTATACGTACTGGTGGCCAGCCAATCACGCACGTCCGTGTTCTACATGCGACACACAACTTTGTGGTACAACGTGTCAAGGCATATGAATGCAACACACAAGGTGGTCCCTTAAATCTAGGTTTAATGTGTAAAAAAATAATACATAGCAAAAATTATAATTGAACAGTAAGTTCTAACAATTTATGCCATGTATCACAGTTTATTTTGCATAAAAAAAATAATGAATAATGCATGAAAATATGAGCTAAAATAAATAAACAGCAAATGACAAGGTGTCTTGCCTGGTAGGACGCCTAGTGTGCTGCAATGATCAATATGGCACGAACTGCGACTTCGGATAACGACTACACAAGGTGACCTCCGATGGTGGCACGGACAGTTCCAATGGGTCCAGAAGGGTCAAATTAGTTAGGGTCGATATCAAGTAGTCTCGAACAGGTGAGGGATTAGGAATAACGAGATTGGTTTTAGAAAAAAAAATATTTATAATATTTTTTAAAAAAACTATATTTACTTGTAAGAATAAATTTTTGATAAATACTTGAAAGTATATCTATTTTTAGTAAAAATATGTTTTTAGGTTTGTACATGAAAATCAAGTAAACCGTTTTTAGCCGAAAACTTCTAAGTGGTAAAATAGGGTTTAGATGGAAAAATTACACTTATTAGTCAAAATAATTTTTGGAAAATTATTACATAAATTTTTTTATTTATTAAAGTACAATAAAATATTTTATCAGTAACTCATGACAAAATAAAATCAATACTTGATACCTATATATAATAGAAATTAGTGATTTTATATATATATATAAATAACAATTAGTAAAATGCATAAATTATTTCTCCAGTGTTTTAGAATAATAATAATAATTATAATTATAATAAAATAATAATAATAATAATAATAATAATAGTATACAAAATAATAAGTAAAATAAGAAAATAACCAAAATAAAACAAACAAGACAACAAAGAAGTAATATACAAAAAATAATAATGAGGAACACAGCAAACAACACAAAAGAGAAATGAAATAATAATTAGTGAACAGTGTAGTTGAGGCTCATGTTCTCTAGTTGCCAGAGAGAAGAGCCTAAGAGAAGGAGTTATAAAGAATAAGAGGGGAAAAGAGAAAGGAGAGAGAGAGAGAGGATTGAAAGAAGTCGTAAGAGAGAGTGAGGGAAGGAGAGAAGCTGAGAGAGGGTTTCCGGCGAGGGGTCCGGCGGTTGGAGGCGGAAGGGCACGGCAAAGCACGGCCAGCCGCGAGGAGGCAACGCGGGAGGAATATCGATGGAGGCGTCAAGAGATAGGCGGTCGAGAGAAAGGATTGACGAGAGGGTTCGAGCTGCGAGCGGTAAGCCGGAGGCGGAGCTATGGCGGACGGCATCGGCACATCGGCCAAGGCGGTCGCAGCTCGTGGGGGCTACAAGGACCGAATCTGGTGCTCCGAGGGGGCGGAGGCTCACCGGCGACTACGAGCTGCACCGACGGCGCAGGGGAGGCTGCTATCGCGAAGGCGGAGGCGTCGGGGTTGGCGCTCGCGGATCCGGCCAGCGGCCACGGTGAGTGGGTTGGTGGTGGAGGTGGCGTGTGTGTTTTAAATTTTTTTGGGGTTTTGGGCTGTCGGTGGTGGCACTCGGCCAAAGTGGCCGGAGGTGGTTTGGTTGGTCGGAGGAGTTTTTGGCCGTAGTGTCGAATAATGGTGGCAACGGCGGTTGCAGGGTGGTCGGGTGTCGGAAAAGAGGGGTGATGGTGGTGGCGAGTTTGGTACAGCATGGTGGCGATTACGCCTACAGTGGCGGAGGATTGTGGCTGGGCTGTGGTCGCAGGGAACGGAGTCGGGCGGTTAGACGTTGACGATGGTGGTGTCGGAGGCTGTGACAGCGGCTGGTCAAGGAATCGGGGTTTCTGTCATTGTGGCGATGATAAAGAAGCGTGGCACGGAGGGTGTTCGCTAGTCGGAAGAAGGAGTTGGGGTGCGGTGGTGAGGTACTGGCTATGGGTCATGAGGGTTTGGCCAGGGTTGGCGTGGTGGGGTGGGCTGGTTGTGGTGACGACTGGTTCGACGATGGCAGAGGTGAAGAGGGGTGAGCGTGGTGGAGGACAGCAAGATTCCGGCTAGGTTAGGGTTAGGTTTTAGGATTTGATATATCGTGTCAGAGTTGTCGACCCGGAGAAATAAATGTATATGTAAAAATAATGGAATAAGAAGGTCACCCGGGGTCGGACCCGTGGCCAATCACGGCTGACACGAAAAGGATTGGACACCGACACGACGCACTCACTTTTGTGGTTGAAATTTGTGGAGAAAATAATGGATGAAAAACTTATGGAGGCTCCCCTATTTATAGGGTTGAGAGAATCCTAATTGAATATGGAGTAGTCAATTAAAACCCCTATAGATAATATGCTATTTAATTTAAATCAAATTTAAATCAATTCAATCAACAACAATCCAAATCCAATTCCCATTTAAATCTAGATAATCTTAACTCAAATTAAATATAAATTCTATCTTTAAATTTAAACTATTTAAATCAAATCCATAAAATCTAATCAAAGATTTAAATTGCCACAATAATTTCAAAATATATTTTATAAAAAATACTTATAATAATAATTTTGAAAATTACATTATTATTTAAAATAAACTAATAAAATATTTATGAAATATATGTATGCACGAAGAATATTATTTATTATTAATAACTGTTATAAACGAAAGGCTTTTATAATTAAAATGGCAAACTTAGAAAATTTTGGTACGATGGCAAGAATAATTTTTATATATATTATTTTGAAACTATAAAATAAAAAAATGTTTTTCAAAAAAATATGTACGCTCGCACATATTCGCACTCGTCGAGCAATTACAAAAAACAAAATTTCGCGCACGACGTACAAATACAAAATAATAATCAGTACCAAATTTAAAAAAATAGTAGAAATTTAGGGGTTTTACAACCTACCGAACTTTAAAAAAATTCGTCGTCCTTGTCACGCCCCAGAACCAGAATACTGAAGAGCGGGGGCAGACATAGCCAGCTACGTATATGAAATGGAATCAATCTCGCTATACGGTCACGGCTGTCTAGGATACATGAGGGTTTATCTACAAGCCAGCATTCTCTTAAGGTCATGAACAACCTATTGTCTCAATCACAAGCAAGTAAGTAAAAGTTACAAGAGGTATGATCATTAAATATACAATAATAAGGCGTCCCAAATATTACATATTCAGCTGATCATGAAGCTAGTCGTTATAAAATGTTAGGGCTAGCAAGAGTTTAGTCATACATGATCAACCCTATACAATCAAGTACGTGATAAATACTTGAAACTATATTTCTCCAGTATTTTAGAAGAAGAATAATAATTATTATTATTATTTTAATAAAAATAATAATAATAATATATACAAAATAATAAATAAAACAAGAAGATAACCAAAATGAAACAAACAAGACAACAAAGAAATAATATACAAAAAATAATAATGAGGAACACAACAAAGTAACAAAGGTAAAATAAAATAATAATTAGTTAACAGAGTAGTTGAGGCTCATGTTCTCTAGTTGCTCGAGATAAGAGCCTAAGAGGAGTTATAAAGAATAAGAGGGGAAAGAGAAATGAGAGAGAGAGGATTAAAAGAAGTCGGGGGAGAGAGAGACGAAAAGAGAGAAGCTGAGAGAGGGTTTCCGGCGAGGGTTCCAACGGCTGGAGGCGGTAGGGCGCGACCAGCCGCGAGGAGGCGACGCGGGAGGAACGTCGGTGGAGGCGTGGAGAGATAGGCAGTCGAGAGGAAGGATTGAGGAGAGGGTTCGGGCGACGAGCGGTAAGCCGGACGGCGTCGGCACTGCGGCCAAGGCGGTCGCAGCTCGTGGGGGCTACCCGGACCGGATCTGGTGCTCCGAGGGGGTGGAGGCCCACCGGCGACTGCGGGCTGAGCCGGCGGTGCAGGGGACGCTGCACTCGCGGAGGTGGAGGCGCCGGGGTCGGCGCTCGCGGATCAGGCCGTCGGCCACAGTGAGTGGGTTGGTGGTGAAGGTGGCGTGTGTGTTTTAATTTTTTTTTGGGTTTTGGGCTGTCGGTGGCGCTCGGCCAAGGTGGCCGGAGGTAGTTTGGTTGGTCGGGGGAGTTTTTGGCCGTGGTGTCAAATATTGGTGGCAACGGCGGTTGCAGGGTGGTTGGGTGTCGAAAAGGAGGGGTGATGATGGTGGCGAGTTTGGTACAGCATGGTGGCGATTACGCCTATAGTGGCGGAGGATTGTGGCTGGGCTGTGGTCGCAGGGAACGGAAATGGGCGGTCAGACGTTGACGATGGTGGTGTCGGAGGCTGTGACAGCGGCTGGTCGAGGAATCGGGGTGGCTGTCATTGTGGCGACGATGAAGAAGCGTGGCACGGAGGGTGTTGGCTAGTCGGAAGAAAGAGTTGGGGTGCGGTGGTGAGGTACTGACTGTGGGTCGTGAGGGTTTGGCCGGGGTTGGCGTGGTGGTGTAGGCTAGTTGTGGTGATGACTGGTTCGACGTTGGCAGAGGTGAAGATGGGTGAGCGCGGTGGAGGACAACGGGATTCCGGCTAGGTTAGAATTAGGTTTTAGGATTTGATATATCATGTCGGGGTTGTCGACAAGGAGAAATAAATGTATGTGTAAAAATAATAGAATAAAAAGGTCACCCGGGGTCGGATCCGAGGCCAATCACGGCTGACACGGAAAGGATTGGACAACGACACGACGCACTCACTTTCGTGGTGGAAATTTGTGGAGAAAATAATGGATGAAAAACTTATGGAGGCTCCGCTATTTATAGGGTTGAGAGAATCCTAATTGGATAAGGAGTAGTCAATTAAAACACCAATAGATAATATGCTATTTAATTTAAATCAAATTTAAATCAATTCAATCAACAAAAATCCAAATCCAATTCCCATTTAAATCTAGATAATCTGAACTCAAATTAAATATAAATTCTATCTTTAAATTTAAACTATTTAAATCAAATCCATAAAATCTAATCAAAGATTTAAATTGCTACAATAATTTCAAAATATATTTTCTAAAAATACTTATAATAATAATTTCAAAAATTATATTATTATTTAAAATAAACTAATAAAATATTTATAAAATATATGTATGCACGAATAATATTATTTATTATTAATAACTGTTATAAACAAAAGGCTTTTATAATTAAAATAGCAAACTTAGAAAATTTTGGTACGATAGCAAGAATAATTTTTATATATATTATTTTGAAACTATAAAAATAGAAAAATGTTTTTCAAAAAAATTTGTACGCTTGCACATATTCGCACTCGTCGATCAATTACGAAAAACAAAATTTCGCGCGCGACGTACAAATACAAAATAATAATCAGTACCAAATTTAAAAAAATGGTAGAAATTTAGGGGTTTTACAAGAGGCGATGCGATCTTCGTAAAATTCTTCACGAAGCGTCGGTAGTATGCCGCTAAGCCAAAGAAGCTTTAAATCTCGCCGACTGACGCTGGCCGTTTCCAATCGACAACGGCTTCAACTTGCTTTGGGTCGACTGCAATGCCTTCAGATGAAATGATGTGTCCGAGGAATGTATCACTGCTTAGCCAAAATTCACTTGCTCCTCTTCACATAAAACTGATTTTTTAGAAGGGTCTGAAGCACGGTCCGCAGATGCTCAGCGTGTTGTCGCTTGTCCTTCGAGTAGACGAGTATATCGTCGATGAAGACTACTACGAACTTGTCAAGGAAGGATCGAAACACCCGATTCATTAAATCCATGAAAGCATCTGGGGCGTTCATTAGGCCGAACGGCATTACCAAGAATTCATAATGGTCGTATAGAGTGCGGAAGACTGACTTCGACACATCGTTCGACTTAATCTTGAGTTGATGGTAACCCAAGCGAAGATCAATTTTAGAAAACATAGAGGCGCCTTGTAACTGATCGAACAGGTCGTCTATGCGAGGCAATGGATATTTGTTCCGGATGGTGGCCTTGTTCAGCTCTCGGTAATCGATACAAAGATGCATTGAGCCATCCTTCTTTTTGACAAACAACACGGCCGCTCCCCATGGCGAGACGCTAGGCCATATAATTCCCTTATCGAGCAACTCTTGCAACTGTACGTTGAGTTCCTTAACTCTGCAGAGGCCATTCTGTACGGAGCTTTAGAGATCGGTCGGGTATTAGGGAATGTGTCAATGGTGAACTCTATCTCTAGATCAGGTGGCATGTCGGGCAGCTCGTCCGAAAACACGTCTGGAAATTCTGCCACAACGTCGGCCTGACCCGTGTTTGCACCATACTATCTCTTATCTCGAACAGACGCTAAATAGCCTTCACACCTAGAATGCAGCATCCTTTGAGCCGATATTACCGAAATCACCCTGCAGGTCGGCGATGCCTTACCACACGAATAGTAGTGATACGGTATCAAGATTCTAGGAGAGGGTTTAAATACTATTTTAGAGAGTAGAATACTTAGAATGAGGGTAGGAAGGTCTAGAGTCGGGTTAGAGGCTAAGGATCGGGTTTACCTTAGAAAGGGTAAACGGGGCATGTTAGGATAATACCCATTTCATAACATATTGGTTTAATACCTTAAGATATAGTTATAATGAGGATTTTATGGTTGGTAATGGTTAGGAATAGTGGACTTAGACTAGTTTTGACCTTGGTTGACCACGGTCGACTATTTTGACCAAAAGTCAACCGAAAGTCAACCGTAGCCTAAAAATTGACTAGAACTTGACCGAACTTGACCAGTTGAACTGAAGTCAACTGTTAGTCAACGTTAGTCAAGTTTGATCTAGAGTTGACCAAGAGTTGACCCAGGGTTGACCAGAGTTGACCAGTTGACCAAAAGTCAACTGTAAGTCAACCTTTGACTTAAATAGACCTTGTTTGACTTTGTTTGACTTACATTGACCTAGTTTGACTTTGTTAGACCTAGTATGACTTAGATTGGCCCTGTATAATCTAGTTTAACTTCGTTTGACCTAGTTTGACTTAGTTTCATGTATCTTGACCTAGTTTGACTCAATATGACTTGATTTTACTTCTAAACCATTATATTGATATAGTATTCCATCTATAGGTCCTCGAGGCACTGTTCTTGGACTCAGTCGACTTATCCATCACATCACAAGCGAGTACATTCTCTGATAACTTTTCTAATTTATGATAATTGATATAATTCATGTAATTAGTGTAGATATGCTTGTTTTCGACACATTGGTCACACGAATTTGGTATTCATGGATCCCGACATGAGATGTTATTCCTCGTTATCTTGGTATGTCTTGTGCAAGCCCCCTTTTAGTTCTTGTGCAGTATATGACACAGATTCTCAAGGAGACTTGCTCCCTTCTCGTAGAATCCCGTGTCATAATGTGTCTTGCTTGGAACCAATCCACCAGTCGGGGGCGGGGAGTACTAGTGTAGATGTGTGGTCAATATCTACCTTGTTTATTCTTGTAAACCTTGTGAATGCCAATCCTACACCACACGTATGATTGGCTAGCTCATGACCTTGTGCAGACCCAAGCCGGCCACATATTGTAGCTAGTATTCACTCACGTAGATGGTATGATTCTCGACTCTTGTACATGATATGATTGATTTTTCTTGCCTTGTTCTAGCTCTAGATTTATAGCTTACCATGCCATGATATTCACATGTATATTCCATGATTTCTTGTATACACTCTCTATTTACAGTCTTATAGCTTTTTTCTTATCTTGTGAACTGTTGTTAATTGATTGTTCACGTTCCATCCGGACTGGATATGTTGACAAAATATTACAGATGACGGTGTAGAGTATTGCTGTACCTACTACGGTCCGATTGACGTAGTGGGCTTAGACTTGGAGACCTTGGTTCAGCAGGGCTTAGCTCCGCCCGACGAGCCTCTAGCTTAGTTTAGTTAGAGTAGACTTTTGGACTGGACCTTGTCTCCAGCTTGCTACTTACGTTTATGATATTATATTTTGGGATTGTATAACCATAATACTTTGTGACTCTCTTTCTCTCTGTTGAGCTGGATATTGCACTTTGAGATTATATCTATCTAGTTTTCGTGCCATGATTCTTCCTTCTAGATTGTGATTGAGTATTATCAGTATTTTATATTATATTTCTCTGTGCGGAGATGACATGTTATTATATACTATTTGTTAGGTAGTAGACCTACAACATTCTACGCTGTTTTTACGGTGTAGGCTGGGCGCTGTCACGCACTTGTGTCCCTTCCTTGGGTGCGGGTCGTGACAAATAGAATTCAGGCACTCCAGGTATATGGAAGGTGACCGTCTTTTCGGCATAGTCGATGGTTGCCTTGTACGGACCGAGCCAATCCATTCCCAGAATGATATCGTAGTCCTTAATGTCTAGGACTATCGTATCGAGACCTACCTTTTGACCACCAATACAGATGATTCCCTCTCCATAGGCTAATTTTGCAAGTAGTGACGAGCCCGACGGTTGTAGAAGCATGAAATTTTTTTAGCAAACATAGCTCCATGCGCCCAAGTCAAAGTAGCTTCATGTGCCTAGTCAGTACGACTCCATGCGCCCACTAAATGAAGCTCCATGCGACCAGTCGAAGTATAACTCCATGCGCCCAAGTCTAGCTCCCCCGAAAGGAGGGCGCATAGCCTGAGACATAGCTATGCGCTCAAGGCTGACTCAGTAAAAGCCACAATCAAATCGTGTACCGAAGTGCATGGCCACGTCAGTCTCCACGAGCAGTCGTGCACCGAAGCATGCGGCCACATCAACACCACGACCAACCCACAATCTCGTAGCCTGTATGCGCCTACACTTATGCTCCCAAAGCAGGACCATACGCCCACGTAAGAACCAACATATCTCTTCATGTGGGCGCATAACATCGTTCCAACCCAAGAACGACTATAAAAGGGAGGCTTCTTCCCTCTTCAACAAACAGAACGGATAGCATTTTCAAGAGCCAAATTGCTGCACTTCTTGCCAGTGAGCCGAGGGTTAACAATTTTCTTAGGTTTTCTCCTACTTTTGTAATCGGAGTGTCAACGGAGTAAAGGAGCAACTGTCGCTCGATCTCCATCGTCCCATTCCCCAGAATTCTTCTTTTGTACTCGGAGATCCTCAGCGCAGGATCTCTCAGGCGTACTCGATTTGTGGTGCCTTGCGCCAATAAAAAGAAAAGACAGTATTTTCTTCTTCTTTTTTTGTGTGTGTCCACAAAAATAGCATCTCTGCTGGAGACTACCTTTTCCTCTGACGAGAAGGTGGTGATGCAATTCGATACCGACAAAGTGGGGAGTACTCAGAAGATGCTGATCGTAAAATTCGATCAGCAGGCATTCGAAGAGATGCTCTCGAGGGACGGCTCTACTTCCTCAAAATCAGCAAAGCCAAACAAGTCTCGCAAGACTTGGCTTCCGAAGGCTCGCTGCGCACATCCTGCTAGTGTCATAGCTGATATGCAACTGGAGGACTCTGTCACCAGGGCGCAGGACTCTGCCACAAAAGTCCCCCAAATGGAGAAGGCTCACACCGTTTGACTTCTTCCCTCCACAACCAACAACAGAGTGTTCAACACTTGAGACTTGGAAGAGAAAAATACTACGTTTCCAAGGATCGGGGTGTGCGGTACTCTGGCCAGACTCGGCAAGGCTCACGAACGAAGGAGGCAGAACTGGAAGAAAATAGTGCTGCTCCACCAAGCATGCGCCCAAAGCCATACGCCCAAGGAAGTGTTTGGGCGCATAGCCCCAACCAGAACACTTCTGTCTTCAACAGGTTGGGCACTCAGAGTCATGTGCCCAAGGCTATGCGCCCGGGCTCTCTGAATCCATATTATGCGCCCATATCAAGGCGACTCAAACATGCTGTCAAGAAGCATGCGCCCAAGCCCAGTCTCCAAGGCCTATGCGCCCACAGAAAAAAGACAGGTCCGAACGTGTATAGCACGGGGCTGTCTTCAAGGACATCACAGAACTTAGGTGTGGGGGTTGCCCCTACACATGAACTAAGTCTGGATGCGCCTACTCTTCTTATGAACCCGCATGTAAAGCTCGACGATGCATGCAACATTGGTTGTAAGACAAAACTCCCTTCCGCTGACTTGCGTGATATGATAAATCATAAGCGTAAAACGAGGGAGAATATAACAATTCATAGTGCACTTTCATGCGCTAATATTGTTAACAACTGTTGTTGCTCCAAAGTAACAAGAGTGCCTCAGAGAAAGTCCATGTTTCGACGGCTGCACTTCTCTGACAACGAGAAGCCACTATGTGTCTCATCTAACATGGCTTCATGCGGTCCCCCTTACGGAAGCCCCAATGAAAGACGGTGGACTACCAACCCAACCTTCTCTCTCAGTTCCACGAGAAGGAGATGACGAAGTCTACCAACAGATGGCCAACAGGCTGTCACATCTGAAGGAGTCTATATGGGCACTCGATCAAAGGAAAAATTCTGTATAGACGACGAAGATTCCCAAGCCGGGGGTAGCATTCCTTCAAAATCTGAAGCAGATGACCCCCAAACTGGGGATTGCCTTCCAGAGGACGATGATCCCTCCGAATTCGATGGCGACTATCTACCTCCTCTACCTGAAGATGAAGGTCTTATCCACGAGAAGACAGACAGTATCAGCACCTGTTGCACTGCTTCCTCTGCTCATCCTCGTATGCTATTTACGTACACGACGGATGGAGAAAAACCTGAAGAAGCCAGTAATCAGATTAGTAAACGGCTAGAGGGTCTCGAAATAACATTCGCTAAGATTACTGATTTGCTTACCAGTATCATGGCAGTCCAAGCTGCTGGAGTTGTTCCTCCACCTCAGCAAAATGCCTCAGCCCGCGCTAGTTCGGCTCGCAGCAACAACCCTCATACCTACAAAAGGAGTATCATTCTGTTGCAACTCCTCCAAATCTTGTAACTACTCGGGGTGGTCCTTCGCCGACAATACCTGACAGCCGCTCAGCGGCTATTTTCCAACACCTGCTCAATCAACAAGATGCAATTAATTTTTGGGTTGCTCGCCTTGACGCCATCTCACAAAAGACGAGCTGCAGAAGATGGGGATATTTCAACCGTATCCCCCTGAGCGGGATAATGCTACCTGCCCTCCTAACTACAAGCCGCTGACGCTGAACTCATTCGACGGCTTGACTTCTCCTCGTCAGCACATGACGTACTTCAACACGCAAACTCTGCACCTGTCCCGAGACGGTCCATTCCAGTCAAAGCTATTTATTAGCACCTTGTAGGGGGTAGCCTTCGAATAGTTCTGCAGTCTGCATGACGGGTATATCAATTTATTTAAAGACTTGGAGACGTTGTTCCTCAACAGGTTTTACGAGAGTGGCATGCATGTTAGTATGTCCATTCTTATCGAGACCAAGCAAAGAAAGACTGAATCTGTCATTGCCTTCATTGAATGCTTCATACGACTAGCACTGAAGATGCCCTTCGGCATACCAGACTCAGAACTTATGGATACTTGTCGACATAACTTCCTTCCTACAGTGAAGTTTTGTCTAGGTATACATTAGTATGATACATGGCCCACATTCATTGGGGCTGCTGATGCTGCTGAAAATGATGTTCCTAACTTGGAACTACTGGGGCTGAAGACACCCAAATTTGAGGACAAAGACAAGCATCTTCAGACTATCCCTGTTCGTGGGGGCAAAGGGAAAAAAGTCCTGAAGGTCGACACATCCATAGGAGCTTCTAATTCTCAAGGGGCCTCCGACAAACCTAAGGAGACCTTCTCCTTCGATGAAGATGATGTCATCACCATCTTCTACACATTGATGAAGGGTAATAAGCTGACATTGCCCCCACAACGACATCCTACAGAGGCGAGCCAACTCAATGATCCCAAGTACTATCTTTACCATCAGTACGTGCATCACTCCAGCAAGGACTGCATCGTCCTGAAGAAGAAGATACAACAGCTTATCGATAACAAAGTAATTAATCTCGAAGCTGAAGACAAGGTCGTATCTGCTAACATGATCTCTCTTCAGTTTGGTGGCTTTCCTCCTACAGAAGTCCCAGACGGCGTGGTCCCGATCCCTAAGAAGTGACGCAGGGGGTAGCACCTCCCAAAGCAAGAAGGGGCAAGAAGTTTAAGCTATGCCACATGGTATCCTCCCCCATCTACGAGGTTCTATCTGGCGAGACGCGATCGAGGAAGACTTATCTTCGGACGTACGATCCCGCACAAGAAGAAGCACTACCTTCTCAAGCTCCTGTTGCCCCTACAAGCTCAGAAGTCGGCCCGTCCAAGCTTCAAACCACATCCAAGCAGAAGGAGACGCGGTTTGACAAGTCTCTAAAGGCGCCAGCTCCAAAAGGCATGGATCAACCCTACAACTTTGACATACTGGCTCAGCTAGCCGATACACCCGCCAGGTTGTCTCTGTTCGATCTATTGCGACTCTCCAAAGAAACGCAGAAGGCCTTAAGTGAGGCATTGCTACATGCCGACTCTTATCTCGCTGAGGTCAAAGCTTTCGCTGAAGATCCTGTCTCCTACCCCCACTGTCACAGTACTATTGAAGTGGTGCCCAACATCACCTTCTCACAGGAGGACATGCTACTAAAAAATAATCGTCATGATAGACCCCTATACTATACAGGGTATATCGGGGCGATCAAGGTGGACCGCATGCACATCGAACCAGGATCCTCCCTCAGCATCATTCCCAGAATCTTGCTTCAAATCTTGGGAATTCCTCTGCACAAGCTATCCACAACCAACACAACTATCTTGGCTTTCAATGCTGGTCGAAGCCATCCACTGGGCAAAATCTATCTCAAATGCCAGATCGATGATCTTCGAACAGAGGTGTCCTGCTATGTGATCGATGCTAATGTATCCTACAATGTCTTGTTGGGACATCCATGGATACATGAGAACATGATCGTCCCTTCCACACTTCACCAGTACTTCAAGTATGTCAACAACGACGGTATCGTGAAGACAGAGTTTGCTGACGTCGATCCTTTCAAGGGCATCGAAGCTTGTTATGGAGATTCGGTACTTTACCAATCTCAACACCCCAAGGATGATGGAAATGAAGCTGACAACGAAGCTGAAGCACCTCCATCCCCCAACGGTGGTCCTCTGATTGTCCGAGTCAAAGGACGTACTGCTCCAAAAAGTATCTCGAAGCCTCTCACAATATGGGTAAAGAAGAAGAAACCCGAAAAAATCAAACCATTGACCATCACTCTCAACAAAACACCCAAGGGGGAACCTACTGATGTTCATCCTTCCAATCCTGAAGAATAATCCTATGTGGTGAACTCGGCCAAGACTGTGGCTCCTCTTCCAGATGATGACCCTCTCATTGAGTATATCAATATTCAGAATAATGTACCTTCAGCGGATGATGTAATCCCCCAAAATTTTGGAGGATTTTTTTTATATTTTATTACATAAATATTTAGTGGTTTAAATTATGAAATTTTATTATGGCTATCTTGACCTTTTAATATTTATAGTATATTTTTATTTTTGGAGTTTAGAGTTTTAAATGTTTGTAAAATAATAATAATAATATATATTAGTAGTCTCTCCTAATTATCATAACCTTGCTAAGTGATTTTTGGTACAATTTTATTATTATTATTATTACTATTTCCATATTATTATTATTAATATTATTATAGTGTTCATAATTGATTGTTATTTAATAGTAGGCAATAACTACTAAATATGTGCATAAATATATTATTAAGGTTTTTAGAAAATATTTTATATCTTTAGTATTTATTTAAAAATTTGATTTGGATTTCTTTTTGGTATTAGGAATTATTAAGGGAAAGAAAAAGAAAAAAAATGAATTTACTTATTATTAGCACTGTTCAATGGTGCGTACCCCCCCCCCCCCCAAACTGAGAACCGACCAGCAGCTCAGTTGCTTTGTATAAAGGAAAAAAAGAAGAAGAAGAAAGCACTGAACAACACTGTTCAGCGAACAGTGCTGTGTTCCAACCCGAGCCCATGGGGTTACACCCGAGCCCATGGGGTTACATACAGCAGCATAAGTATTATATATAACTCTATTATATATACGCGGCTAAAACCAAAGACCGGGAATCCCAAACCCTAACTCCTCCGCATATAACTCCCTCTCGTGAGCAACTCTCTCATCACTGGAAGTGATCCCCGAACCCCAGGCAACCCTCCTCGCCGCCGTCGACCACCCCAATCGCCGGAGCTTCGTCGAGAAACTCGTAGAAACAGAGCAGTCTCCTTTCGAAGCATAGGAAAGGTACTCCTTCTTTAAATTCTTCGTTCATAGTCGACATTTTTCTAAACCACAAGTAGCATTAGAGAGCCTATATAACCCTCTAGACATCCCGCCTAGTAGTACCACGTGCTATCAAACCATCGGGTCGAGAAATCGATTCGAAAAACCAGAGAAAACTGTTTTCTGGACAGTTTGAACACAGCTCAACCACCCATGTTTGATGGCAAATTATGATCAATCCCGAAGAGAGTTTTGGAAAACTTTTGAACAAAATTCTAGCCAACATATAGAACTTCAAATCTCTTCTTTTAGTTTAATTTTTCATGTCCTGTATGTAAAGATTTCTGAACCCAAAGATCGGGAAAAATCAGTTTTTAAAACATCAAAATTTAACAAAACTTCCCGATACGGCGTGCGCCCCGACAAACCGGGCAACGTGGTCGTGCACTATATGCATCGAAAGATGCGTACGGATGTTAACGACGTGTGGGAACCGATGGAACTCGATTTCGTTGTGTGTGCACGACGAAATCAGTGCGTATCAATCGAGATACCCCCGTATCGACATTTTGCAAACTTGACCATAACTTTGTGCACGATCGTTGTATCGAGACGAAACTTGCGCCATCAGGACCGTATCATTTTTCTGGTCCTGTATGCCAAGTTTGGTCCGATTCTGAGAAGGTCAAATCGGAACCCTTTTTTGGCGGGCCCGCGACCCACTCAAACAGGCGATTTTGTGCACGGCTTATCGAAATCCAAAATTGGACATACCGTTGAGTTACTCTCCTCAAACTGAATTCGTAGACATGTAGTTTGCCGACTTTAGAGACCATAGGTTCTGGCACACATTTCGGTGCAAAACGGGTCCAACGGCGGACATCGTTTTGACCTAAAATTTTGATTTTGCCCCTGTTCTAGAATTTGACTTTTGGACAGGCGTTTCCTAGGTATTTCTTTTATGCCAAATCTGTTCGTGATGTTTATTTCAGCATCCGAGGTCTTTCGTAGAAGTTGGCTTTCGTTGCTTCCATATTTTGACGATTTGAGTCATCAGGCGTCTCCATTCTGCACACTACCCCCATGTAAGATACCTTGCCACCAGCTATTATTTATTTTGCTCATATTTCATGCATTGTTCATTATTTTTTTTATGCAAAATAAACTGTGATACATGGCATAAACTGTTAGAACTTACTGTTCATTTATATTTCCTGTTGTGTATTATTTTTCTTACACATTAAACCTAGATTTAAGGGACCACCTTTGTGTGTTGCATTCATTGTCCTTGACACGCTGTAACACAAAGTTGTGTGTCACATGTAGAACACGGACATGCGTGACTGGCTGGCCACCGGTGCGTATAAGCCGTGCGATAGGATTAACCGCTAATAGAGGTTGCATGCTAGTTTGACTTAGCGGTTATAGAGGTTCACTGTTGTGGATACAACATAGTAGGCATTGGGCGGGAAGGACAATTCCTTAGCGTATGGGCTTCGATGCACATTCCCTTTTGTAACCCGTGAGCTCCGCCGGAGATACGGGTCAGATTAACCATGATTACTTACGGCCACTGGCGATTCTGCGGAACGTCATGCTCTTCCTGATGGGGCCTCTGGTGCCCAAGAGGGGACCATGCCGATCCTATTTAGCCAGGGCCCATGCACAGGAAGGATTATTTTTAACTACATTTCACTTAGAACGGTTAGGCACCTTTATCCGTTAGGTACGAGTACTTTTGGTTTGGATACTTGTATTTGACCGTGGCTTGGAATAATAACTTGTCGTGGACTAGTTTGCCACATCTTGTCCTTGTTTGGTTGTAGGTGTGGCTTACTACTTCGATGAGAAGGTATTGAACCTTGTTGGAGTCCGGATACCATATTGGATTTATGGCATGGAAAGATACGTCATCGTGAATTAGTTTACCATCTCCTGTCCTTGTTTGGTTGGGGGGATGGTAAGCTAGTTCAATAGGTGTGTATTGGACCATGTTATGATCTGATCTCACTTATTCTTATTGAGCAGTATTTATTCAGTTTATGTGGCATGTTCTTTTTGTATCTTGTTACGTCCCTCTAAGGACCTGGTGATCTCTCCAGGAATAGGTGTGCAGGACTTTCCGCAGGAGTATGGCTCCGGTATAGACTCATCCTTTACGCTCGAGCGAGTAGTACCTTCTGATCACAGCTGTCCCTATTGGGTCGAGGAGCCTATTTAGTCATCATTACTTATTCTATTTATCTTAGAGGTTGGACTTTATTTTCCTTCAGTTTATTCTAGTACCGGTAGTGGATTTGTCTCCGCCCGGTCAACAGTTACATTTTGACATTTACTTTGATTCGTGAGTTACCATTTTCTTTATATTTACTGTGGATGAGATATAGCTTTACCTGTGACTGTTTGTTATTATTATTCATAATACAGCTTATGTGTATATTCGAGATTTCCATATATTGGAGTATATCTCGTATATATGCAGCTGGCATGCTTCGTTCCTAGTCCTACGTATTTTGGGACTGGGGCGTTACAGATGATGTTATCCCTGAAGATGAACTTGCGTATTTCTTTAGTAAAGGTTTATCTTTGAATTACTCCGATGTCTATCAATCTGTAAACCATTACATAGATACGATATACCCCCTAGACAACAGCATAGGACCACACCTTTGCATGTCGGTCACGACACCTCACCTACGGGAAAAAGTCTACCCAGAAGATATCCATTACTTCATCATTCCAGCCAGAAAGAATGATAAAGAGCTAATCATCTTCGGTCGTATAATTGGCGAGAGAAAGTTTGTTCCAGACTCTACTCCTCCTAAGTACAATATAGAAGCTGACTAAGACTCTGGGAAAATGCAACTTTTTTGTTATAGTTGGCAGGCCAAGAATATCATTCAGAATATGGGATATGACATCAAAAGTGACGAAGGGCTAAATTACGGCCGAGGACGACGGTTGCCAATTTGACACTTTGCGCCTCCCGGTAAACCCGAGAACTACTACCAACGAAACGGTGGTTGGTTTGGGCTATGTCTCTCCTCCAACAACTCCCGAAAGATCAGATGATGAAGCAGATCGTTGTTCTCATTCTTCTGATTCCTCCTTCTGGGACTCAGACTCTGGCATCGACGACATGTTCAAAGCAACTTTGTCCGTCCATATGGTTTCCGCCGACCAAGTTATAGACGATGTCCAATCAATCGAACTCGAACAATGGGCTCAAAAGATGGACACCAGGTGGGAGCTGCACTTTGAATAATATGAACCACCTACCGAAGACGAAGTCATCCAACTCAATCTAGGAGATGAAGCATCCTTCAAACCAATCTTCATCATCAAAAGCCTATCTGACGATGAACGCCAGTCTCTTATACAACTTAAAAGAGAATACATCGACATCTTCGCATGGAGCTATAAAGACATGCCAGGCTTGGACCCTAAAGTCACCGTGCACCGCCTGAACATTACGTCTAAAGCTAAGCCAGTAAAACATCAACAATGGCGATTTCGACTAGACATCATGGAAGCCATCGAGAATGAAGTCAAAAAGCTCATCGCCAGTGGATTCATTCGCGAGGAACAACATCCCGACTAGGTTGCCAATATCGTTCCAGTCATGAAAAAGAACGGTAAAGTTCGAGTCTGTATCGACTATCGTGATTTGAACTCTACTTGTCCGAAAGACGAGTTCCCTCTACCGATCACCGACATAATGATCGACAACACTTGCGGCTTCGAACGGATGTCCTTCATGCATGGGTTCTCAGGCTACAACCAGATCAAGATGTTCCCCGACGATGAGAAGCACACATCTTTTTGAACACCGTTGGGGGTATACTGCTATACAGTGATGCCCTTCGGATTGAAGAATGCAGTAGCAACATACCAGTAAGCCATGAACACAATTTTTCGTGATCATTTACGCAAAACTGTGGAGTGCTACGTAGACGATATTGCAGTCAAAAGTCGTCTCAAGGGCAACCACCTCCAAGACTTGAGAACGGTGTTCGAACTAATACGTTCACACCAACTCAAGATGAATTCAACCAAGTATTTTCTGGGAGTCTCCAGCGGCAAGTTCCTTGGTTTCGTCATCACTTCAAAGGGTATACATCTGGACCCAGAGAAAGTGAAGGCTATTCTCAACATACATCCTCCAAAAAACCTCAAAGAGCTACGCGGACTTTAAGGAAGGCTAGCCTACATCAGAAGATTCATTTTGAACCTCTCTGGAAGGTGTCAACCATTCACTCAGCTCATGAAGAAAGGCTTATCTTTCGTCTGGACTGAACAATGTCAACGGGCATTCGACGACATCAAAGCATATCTTACAAGCCCTCCAGTACTGGTAGCCCCAATAATGGGGAAGCCCTTCATACTATATGTCCGTGCCATGGATCATTCCCTTGGCACCCTCTTAGCTCAGAAGAACGAAGGCGGCCATGAACAAGCAATTTACTACCTCAGCCGCACAATGGTGGGTGCCGAGCACAGATACACACCGGTGGAGAAGGAATGCCTCACACTAGTATTTGCCATCCAAAAGACATGCCACTATGTGTCTAGGCAGACTATCCACATCATATCCAAAGTCAACCCTCTCAGAATACTCATGACTAAGCCGAGTTTTCTCAATTCCCGTTTAGGTACATGGGCAATGCTGTTGACCCCATATGATATGGTCTTCATCCCTCATAAGGCAGTAAAAGGTCAAGCATTAGCTGATTTCCTAGCAGATCATCCGGTGCCGGAGTCGTCCAAACTTTATGATAAAATCCCCGACGAAGTGGTGGAGTCTAATACTGCAACTGAAGAAATCCCTATTTGGCGAATGTTCTTTGACGGCGCATCAATAACATAGCCCAAAGGAAACATCGTGGCTGGAGTAGGCGTTGTGCTTGTGTTACCTGATCACCTGGTCATACACCGTGCATATTCTCTCGTGGAACCATGTACCAACAATGTAGCCGAATATAATGCCCTAATATTCGGCCTACAATTGGCAAAGCAACTGAGAGTTGACTATCTAGAGGCTTACGATGATTCCAAGCTAATAGTTAGTCAGGTCCGAGGGGATTACGAAGTTTGCCACGAAGATCTCATCCCCTACCACCAAGCAAAAATCGAGCTGGCATCTACTTTCGCTGGATTCTTCATCGAGCACGTGCCTCAACTACAGAATATAGAAGCAGATGCTCTAGCCGGTCTTGCTGCTTTCTTGACCATTTCCACTAATACTCAGCAGTCGATCACAGTGTCTGGTCGAGAATTATTCTGTGTGAAAGATGCCTTGCATATTCATTACAGTTACGCAGCAAAAACAAATGTCAACGCTAAAGACTGGAGATTTCCCTTCATAGACTACGCTGTCTATGGAATCCTCCCCGAGGACCCGAAGGAAGCAGTATCCTTCCAAAGGCGATCCCTCAGATTCTACTACAATACAGCTACCAAGATGCTGTATCGACGCTCTTATGACGGGCTACTGTTACGATGCTTATCGGACACAGAAGCCAAGCATACACTCCAGGAGGCTCACGATGGAGTTTGTGGTGCACATCAACCAGGCCCCAAATTAAAAGATCGCCTCAAACGAATGGGTTATTACTGGCCCACATTGATAGCGGATGTTGTTGAATATGCAAAGAAGTTTAAAGCTTGCCAGTTCTACGCTGATTTCATTCACCAGCCTTCAGAGTTTCTACACCCGATGATAGCATCTTGGCCATTTGAAGCCTGGGGCATGGACGTGATAGGACCAATCAGCCTGCCATCCTCCAAAAGACATCGGTTCATCCTAGCTATAATCGATTACTTCTCCAAATGGGCGGAAGCTATACCGCTCACGGAAGTGAGAATATCAAATGTGATCAGTTTCATCAAATATCACATCATCTAACGCTTCGGCCAACCTCGTAGGATCATCTATGATAATGGTCCACAGTTCGCAAGCCATGCGTTCTATCAGTTCTGCGATATGAATCGAATCCAGAACATAGTCTCTACTGCCTACAATCCAGCGGCTAACGGGCTAGCAGAACCCTTCAACAAAACCATTATAAAACTTCTCAAGAAATTCGTGTCTTCAAACAAGCGCGATTGGAACGAGAAGCTCGGTGAATGTCTATGGGCCTATCGCACAACGGTCCGGACTCCAACAGACAGTACGCATTCTCTCTGGTTTATGGGAGCGAAGCAGTTCTTTCCCTAGAAATCCAGATTCCTTCTCTCCGAGTAGCCCTAGCCAGCGAGCTGACTACTGAAGAGAGCTACCGTCTGCGACTCCAAGAGCTCGAAGCGCTAGACAAAAAATGCCTATTATCTCTACAGCGTATTGAGCTATACCAAGCACGTATTTCTGGAGCTTTCAACAAAAAAATGAAAGAAATGATCATCCAAGTCGGTGATCTGGTCCTAGCAGTAAGAAGTCCGATGGTTATGACACACAAAACAAAAAAGAAATTTTAGCCTAAATGGGAAGGTCCATTCGTCATAGAATCTGTGTATTCTAACGGTGCGTACCGGCAGACCAAGCCTGACGGTGACTTGCTCATGATGTCCATCAACGGCAAGTTCCTGAAGAGATACTATGTGTAACCTCTTTTACATAATGTTCACATACGTTCAGTCATGTAAATGTACAGTGCGATGTTTATATGATTAAAAAAAAATAAACTATCTAACTATTATCCATATTTCAAGAGTCTTGAATACGCCCCGGATATTAGGTCCTCTAAATATTTTCCTAGTGGAATCATTCCTGTTTTTTACTCTGTCCAAACTCGGTTTGACGAAAACAAGTCACGTCCCTATTACCTCTGAATTGTTTTCTAATAATTATTTCCCCAGTGAAATGATTATATTTTGCCACGTCCACATAACCTCTGACCAAAGCATTCATCAAGGATAATCACATCCCTATTACCTCTGAATTATCCACTTCTCCCTAATGCTATATATCTTTCCACGTCCATATTACCTCTAGTCAGATATAGAACATTCTCTGTTATTATGTCCATATCACCTCTACTAGCAGCTTCATTCAACTTATTATCTATATTCGAATCATTCGAATATAAAATGGATAATAGGTCCACATAAAAATTTCTCCATCGGAATACCCACCAGAAATATCCTCGCTACGTCCACATTACCTCTAGCATCGATATTTCACAAAACCACTCCTGATTATCATGTGTCACGTCTATATTACCTCTGATACCGGTAATCTTCTGACTCGAGACTTATACCCAATCCGGGATAAAAGACATGGTGTCAAGACCATAAAACCTATCATATCCATATTACCTTCGTTGGGTTTTTGTTTCAAATATATTACATGCATCGCCAGCGTACAGAAGGGCGATGGGTTCAAACAAACAAAAAGGAGGGAGGGAGCTCCTCCAGCGGGATACCCTTTACACAAATGTTGTATTATTGGCTCTCTAATACAAGCACCACAAATATCACAAGCAAAGAGTGGAGCGAATGTATTCTGTTTATTAAAAATCAGTCACATTCACAATACTACATCTCATAAGCAAAACAGAAGGTTCTTCATCTCTTCATCTGGATAAAAAGTAAAAGGTTACATTGATGTCCAAAAGAAGGGAAAATCTGATACTCGTCAGCAACACATAGATTGATCAGCATGGTAGCACCATGTTTTCGTCGAAAAGTGGTCTTGTGGACCGCGAAGGAGGTTATGTTTTACTGCTGAGCAAGCAAACAAGGCTGTTGAACCTTCAAGAAGCTACACAGAGGAGGGCAAATATAGCATGCTAAAACATCTACAAATGATGTTCTCCTCTCCCCCATATGGCGGACGTCATAGGCCCACTTCTTCAAGGGACCTTACCTTGAAAACAACATCCCTAGTGTTGCTCTTACCAACTTGAATGACCGTGAAAGCAAAACTTTCACGATGATGCCCAACTACCGTCCGACCCTTCGATGTATAAAGGCTCTTCCTACCATCTGAGGAAGACCCTTCCAAAATACAAAGAGTCCTGAGCTCTCTGCATACTATGCGACAGTCTCTTGCTGACGTGGACGGCGTATAAAGGATGGACCGCTTCAAATTTTGTTCCTTTGAATCTGTCAGTTCAAATTTTGAGGCAATTCACAACAGTCGTATCTCCCTGACAGCCTGGCCAAAATACTATGCACCCAGGGGAAGAGCCATACTATGCGCCTATTGCCTCGCGAGAAGACGATCCATGCTTCGTTCAAAGTATTTCGAACTTGCTCAAGTGTCGAAAACTTTGAAGGGGGTCCTGTAGAAGCATGAAAATTTTCAGCAAACATAGCTCTATGCGCCCAAGTCAAAGCAGCTCCATGCGCCCAGTCAGTACGACTCCATGAGCCCACTAAATGAAGCTCCATGCGTCCAGTCCAAGTATAACTCCATGCGCCCAAGACTAGCTCCCCCGAAAGGAGGGCGCATAGCCTGAGACATGGCTATGCGCCTAAGCCTGACTCAGTCAATGCCACGATCAAAATATGAAACGAAGGGCTTGGCCACGTCAGTCTCCACGAGCAATCGTGCACCGAAGCATGCGGCCACGTCAACACCACGACCAACCTACGATCTCGCAGCCTGTATGTGCCTACATCTATGCGCCCAAAGCAGGACCATGCGCCCACGTGAGAACCAGTGTGTCTCTTCAAGTGGGCGCATAACATCGTTCTAGCCCAATAATGACTATAAAAGGGGGGCTTCTTCCCTCTTCAACAGACAGAACGGAGAGCATTTTTAAGAGCCAAATTACTGTCGTTCGATCTCTATCGTCCCATTCCCCAGAATTCTTTCTTTTGTACTTGGGGATCCTCAGCGCAGGATCTCTTAGGCGTACTTGATTTGTGGTGCCTTGCGCCAATAAAAAGAAAAGACATCGTTTTCTTCTTCATTTTTTGTGTGTGTCCACAACAGTATGTTGAAACTTAGATTAGGGCCCAACGGTGTCATAGGCAATTTGTGTTCGGCGATAAAATCTACCGATATAAAGCTATACGTAGCACCTGAATCAAATAGTACACGAGCAGGTTTGTTATTGAAATACAGTATACCTGTCACGACTGTGTCAGATGCAAATGCTCCGTCCCGAATCATGGCATAGACGTGGCCCTGGGCATTAGGATAACGGTCTTGGCCATTTTGTTGTGCAGTTTGTGGAGCCAGAGGTGCTTGGCCTCGGGTCTATTGGTGTTGCGGGGGGCGTTGGTTTGACCCACCTTCAGGGCAGTTGCGTGCGACATGCCCTACTAGACCGCACTCGAAGCATGCTCCAATTTTCATTAAGCATTCGTGTAGAAGCATGAAAAATATAGCATTCACAGGTGCAGGCAGGTACCCTTATTACCCCCAGCTTCATACAGGCGCAGGCGATCAGACGCAAAGACCAGCCAAAGACAGAGACATTCTCAGAATAAAGTTCAGAAAACACTTTTTTATTAATCATGGCTACAAGGGTCTATCACAGACTTGTCGCAAATACATTCGAGAGAAACTTCCTGAATCCCAATTATAGGGATCAATTGCAAAGTCTTTGCAACATAAGTGAGAATAGAAACTTCTATAGATCCACGAGAAGGTTTATTTTTACTGGGCAGCCTCCACATTGTGATCATTATGGGAAGAAAGACCAGAGGAGATGTATAGAGTCTCCATCAAAGTCTCCTCCCTGTTGACTCATAACATCGTCAGAGCAAATCGTCACGCCGCCGAGAGAAGTTGGGGCTCCAATATATACAGAAGAAGTGGATGACCCAGACCACAATACCGCGAAGCCTCGCAGCCCTCAATGAGTGGGGCAGAGCACGGCCTACTGCTCATTGGATGAGCAACCAATCCTAACCCCGTAGTCAGGACCTCCAAGACATCGCCCATAGTCAAACTCCATAAGAAGGATACCTGGATACTTCTCAAGAGCGGTGACGGCTCCTTCTACAAAGAGTTCTTCTACAAGAACACGGCCCCTTCGGACGAAAGAAGCCTCAACCAACAGCCGACTCATGCAAGGCCAGCGGCCATCTGAAGCTAAGTATGGATCAAACATGGTGGTGAAGCGTGCCAGGAAGAAGATAGTGACTCTCCAGAGGTCCACTTCTCCTTTTATAGGACCTGGAGTGGTCCAAACTATAGGCCACTTGGCCGACGGTTAAAATTATTTCATTAATGGGATAAGCGTAGGACTCGGTCCAATGGGTCTCAATTAATAGGCCCATTCAAGTGAGTCTCCAAATGCTCATTAGAATTCCCCAATTAACGGTGGCAATTAAGAAGGAGTCTACATTCAAGGGTAGTCATTTACTTCTCCTGAAAAAAGGCTTAAAAGCCAAGCTGTCTCCAACCGGAGGCGTAGGCACCCTACTGTGTTCCTTTGATTCCAAGGTGCAGAAAATATATCCCCCTCTCAGAAGCACAGACAGCTGCTTTGATCCAAGTACCCGGCCCATTCAATGGCCCCTTTTTTCTCAACGAAGACTTGGGAAAAACCGTTTGCCTCCAGCACAAGTCCGACTGCTACTCTAAAGCACAGTAAAATGGTCTTTTCGAAGGTGCAGCCTACTCGTCACCCTAAAGCATAGTGACTTTACCTGAAATACAGCATACTCGTTGCCCCTAAAAGTACAGAGGCCCCGGTGTCTTCGAAACATAGTCCACTTATCGCCCTAAAGCACAAGGGCTCCGTCGTCTCCAGAAGCACAGTCTACTCGTCGCCCCAAAAGCACAGCTGCAGAAGCATGAAAAATCACAGCTGATGATATTCCTTTGCCATAGAGCCGATAAGACAAAGGCACAGCCCAAGTGCTTAAAAGATAAAATAGAAATACAAAAAAGTCCCTTATGTGTCACGTCTACCAAAGTCTAGTACAGACACATCGAGACTACACAAAAAAGACTATTTTTGTTCGTTTGCAAAGGATTTGGTACAGATTCGACAGAGCCTAGAAGGGTCTACAAGGGATTCAGTCTTCGTCAAAGCGCAGCCCTTCTTCATCATGCCAGAAGATTGACCTCCATCGAGGCGTATTGTAACCTTTTTATGGGCGCAGTCTCCCAGAAGCATATCAGCCACTCGGCTAAAGCAAGCATCTTCCTGAAGCAATCATTGGCCCGAGCCTTCAAAGAGCACAGCAGGTTGCGAAGCCCTGAATGGGAAGGACATAGAACAACCTATGGCTCTTCGGGTTGGCTATCCACCCATGACCTAGGTCGTCAGGACCTCGAAGATCCCCCAGACGTCGCCCAGAGTTGAACTCCCTAAGGAGGACATTTACATACTTCTTAAGGGCAGCAATGGCTTCTTCTACACAGAGTTCTTCTATAAGAACATGGTGTAGGGCCTAAAAATTAAGTTGCGCCATGCATTTACTACTCAAAAATTAAGTTGCACCCCAAAAATCAAGCTGCACCACTGATATGAAGCTCAGAGATTAAATTGTGCCGTTGATCAGGTTGTGCCATATACTAGACTACGCCCAGTCATATTGTGCCAAAGTCTACATGGCGTCTGGCATTTAATGACCATCATTACTTGACAGCACTGACAACTGACAACACAGTAAACGGAGAAAATCTCTTCGAATCCCTCGAATTGTGTCGCTCGAGAAGATTGGATTGACAGCTGTCCTGCACATCTTATGAGTTGCGCCTAAGCGCAATCTAAACAAATTCCTTAGTTGCGCCTAGGCGCAATCTAAATATACTTCTTTTCAAAAGCTGCCACGTGCCTATGCATTCAGTTACGCCTAGGCTCAACCCAATCAGGCGCAGTTTAACTTGTTGACCGAAGCTCGCGCAACCTGATGAAGTTGAGACAACTTACATTCTAAAATAGGATTACGTGGCGCACATGCCACTAATCTCTCAAGACGTGTCTATTATTTTGTACATGACCAAGCGCATCTCAATCATATGATGCCATGCGTCTAAATACAGTTAGTATACGATTGATTAACTGAATGAATGTTGGCCCAACATAAGGTTGGTGCAACCCAATGTGGCGCAATCCAGTCTCGCTCACATCAGAATAACTGTTAAAACAGTTATTTCCAGAACTCTATAAATAGAGTTTCAAGTCAGTGTTAAAGCATTAGAGAGATCAAGAACTCTTACAAAATTGCTACTACATTCTCCAGAGGTTCTAGTCTTCAAGTTCACATAGTCCAAGGGATAAAGTGATCGTCTTCTGATCAGATTCTTACAGTTGTACTTCACAGAATTCAAATTATACTCTTGTACTCTTTTCAAAAGTTTATAATAGAACAACTTTTTGTTTTTGCAAACAAAATGTTGACTCTGCTGGGGACGACTTTCTCCTTCGATGAGAAGGTGACAACTTAATATGACGCTGCGTCGATCGATAAGACGCAAAAGACTCTGGTTGTTCAAGTCAACTAGACAGCCTATGAAGATATGATCAACAAGAAGAGCAACAAGCGCACGATGGCTATCACCAAGAACAAAACTGTGTGGACTCCTAAGTCCTCTACGGTTGTTGTTGTCCCGGCATAATCTGCTTTTGTTGCCAAGGCGCAATCTGCCTCTATGGCTCCGATGCAGTCTGTTTCTACTACCAACGCACAGTCCACTCTCACTGCTGCCCGTGCATAACTTACTCCTCCTGCTACCCGTACGCAGTCCATTACTCTCTTTGCTGCCAAGGTACAATCTGTTCAAGCTGTTACTAAGGGGCAGTCTACCCATGTTGCTGCCAAGGTGCAACCAGTAGCTTATATTGCTAGGGTGCAACCGGTAGCCTATAGCACTGTGGTGCAACCCAAGAAATCAGTTGTTCAGGCACAGTCTGCTGCTCTGGCGCAACCCAAGGGAACTAGTCTTTTGGCTATTCCCTCTTCCAATTCTCTAGTTTTGAACTTGGAGAAACAATGTTCTAGTGCCAAAACTAGACAGAACAAAGGGAAGGGTCCTTTAATATTTCCTCAACTGGCGAAACCTGTGCCTAAAGTGGTCCCACAACAAAACAGAGGGAAACGCTTCTTAGCTAACCCTCTACAAAATAAAGGAAAGCACCCTTTGGTCTTTTTTAAAACTTCCCTAGTTTATGACTCAGAGGAAGATATGTCGGATTCCACTCCTTTAAACAGAGGTCTTCAGATCTCTGGTATGGAAAGGAATACTGATCAAATAGGTGTCTTGCCAATCCCTACGGGGACTAGTCAAGATCTTCTAACCTTACAAATTTTAAGATCCAAGCAAAAAAAGTTGATGGTATCTCAAACAGAGACAACCGGAACAGAATTCTCTGATTTACATGCTTATTTCAATAGGCATCCATCAATATCAACTTCGATAAAACGCAAGAATTCTATGCCAAAGGCCACTCTGTACCAGAAACTAAAGTTTGCAAAGAAGGACCCAACCACTTATGCTAATGAGTTAAGTACCTCTTTGTACACTCAGGGAACTAAACATCTGAAGAATAGGAGGCATGTTCCTAACATCATTAAGGAATATGTTCCTCCGGCTTCTTCTCGTCCTGTAGTTGTAACTGATCTCCGAGAACGTCTTACACAAAGACGAGAGATTACAGGGATATCTCCTTCACCTCCAAATCACTCTTCAGATCGTTACTGCCTTCATGAAGTTGTCATCAAGTATTGTTACAAATCAGCTAGATGATCTGTCTTCGATCGTTTGAACTATGTTTCAACTCCTGAACCTGTAACAGAAGATAAAGACGAGCCATTATATGCTTCTGTCAACATGACTTTCCAAGGCACTGGGTGGGAAACATCCAAGACGTAATGCGTCCCGTAATTCCAGTCAGCAGTACTTAGATCCGATTCATACATCCAGTGAAGGGGTCTTTCAATACACCGGTCAAGAAATCGAAATTCGAACCAAGGAGTCTTTAATCAAGAAGATCTCCCTATCACTCATCTAGGAGAGGACTCTTTATCTGAGTTTGATACAGATAGTGAAAGTTTCGAACAAACTATCTCGTCAATAGCAGCTAGAGAAGTGACGACATATGCCATTACAGAAGATCAAGACACTTCTAGTCCGGCTAGTCAAGAACAATAAATTATTGTACTAGAAGACAAGCTGAAGACCATGGCTGAGATGGTCGCAAAGTATACACACTATAATCGTGGCTCAACATATAGTGCCACCGGTTATAAACCCTGTTACAAATCTAGAGCTTATAGCTTCTTCTGTACCTATCAATGTCAGTCTGGGGGTACCACCTCCTCAGGTTGCTTCTGTACCAATTCAAGCTGATCCTAGTCAGTCTGGTACTGGGGGTGGTAGTTACAACACTGTTCCTCCTTCCAATAATACTAACTAGCCCACCAATTCCCAAACATCAGAAGATGCTAATTAGGCTGTAAAACTCTTACACACTCAGTTTGAGGCCTTCAAGCAGAAGGATGGCCTACAAAGACTTGGCATAAAGCAACCGTATCCTACAGAATAGAAGGAGGTTCCATTCCCTCCTAAATACAAGCTTCCAACCATTATGCTGTTTGATGGCAGCACCTCCCCAAGTCAGTACATCAATCACTTTGAAGTGATGACTGACCAATTACAGCCAAATGATGCTCTCTTTACCAGAGTGTTCGTCAGTTATTTAGCCGGTGCAGCATATGATTGGTATCGTAGTTGGCCAGATGGCTGCATAACTTCTTTTGCTGGTTTCAAACAGACGTTCTTGGAACAGTTCTACGAGGGAGTCAATGACATAACAATGTTTGACCTCATTAAGATCAAACAAAGACAATGAATCCACAGAGAGTTTCATTGAATGACTCCGCCGAGAGGTACTTAAAATGCCTTTAGGAACTCTATCTGCTGTAACAATAGACACCTATAAATCAAACTTGTTGCATATTATCAGTATGTGGACGGAATATACACAATTCCAGGATTGACCTTCTTTCATTATGAATGCCAAGGTGGCAGAAGTCGGTGCCAAAAAGTTCAAACAGTTAGGAGTTCAAATGACTCATCCTAACCAAGATAAACATTCTACACCCGGGGGTAATAATCGCTAGAATAACCGCAAGGGTAAAGAAACATTGGCTATCAATCTCAAGGGCAATAAGTTATTGGTTGTTAATGTTTCCCAGACAGCACCTACTCCATCAGTACCACCACAGAAAATACCTCGTACAAAAGAAGAGTATTCTTTCGATAAAGATGATACTTTGAGCATCTTCGATTGCTTGATTAAAAGTAATAAGCTTCAATTGCCAGAGGCAAAACGGTCGGAAGAAGTCGGTAAAACTGATCACCCTAAATACTGTGTTTGTCACAGATTTATCGGGCATCCAACCAGAGCATACAGCGTACTCAAAGGAAAAATCCAGGAGATGGTCAACTCTGGAGCAATTACTCTTCAGTAGGATGAGAAGACTGTGACAGCTAATGTAGTCTCTGTACAGTTTGGTGACTTTCTACCATAACTTGTATAAGATGGTGTTGTCCCCATTCCAAGGACTACTCTCGAAATCGTGAATCTCCCACCTCCTCAAAATGAAGGTCTTGTTCCACTATCAACTAACAGAGGAGAGATTATGTGAATTCACCCAGATCTGGTAGCAGATTTTGAAACGCCTTCCTCTTCTAAGAAAAAGAAGCACTCCAAAACTAAATCCAAGAACTGTAATATGGTATCTTTTGAACCAGTAGCAGAAGAAGAAATTCTAATTGGTACTAGATCTGGGAAACCCTACCTTCGAAAATACCCTAAAACTTAGGAGAATTCTGTCTCATCTCATGATGTTCCTTCTACAATATCTTCTCCTGCTGAGAATATACCATCTACATCTCTGTCGGTGGTTCAACCAAATTCTCCTAAACCGACATCAACAAACAAGGGAAAATAACCTGCTCATTTTGACAAAGCACTAAAGAAGTCCTCATCTTGTGGACTCGAATAGCCATATAATTTTGATATATTGGCTCAATAGCCAATACTCCAGCAAGATTATCAATCTTTGAACTCTTACATCTCTCAAAAGAAACTCGAGAGACGTTAAGTGAAGCTTTGATGTAGGCTGATGCTTGTCTTACTCTTCTCAAAAAGCCTGAAAAGGAGGCAGTCACCAATGCACATTATCATAGTGTATTTGAACTAATGCCTAATATTACTTTTACACAAGATGACATGTTGTTAGAAGACAATCGTCATGATCGTCCTCTCTATTTTACGGGGTATGTGGACACCATGAAAGTCGATCGTATTCTGATTGATCCAGGGTCTGCTCTTAGTATCATACCGAAGTCTTTGCTAGATGCTTTGAAGATCCCAGTGCATAACTTGTCTACAACCATCACTACCATCTTAGGGTTCAATTAAGGAAGAAGTGAACCTTTGTGGAAGATACGCCTGAATCTTCAAATTGGCAATCTTCGTACAATGGTGACTTTCTATGTAATTGATAATCATGGGTCATACAATGCTTTGTTAGGAAGTCCATTCCTCCATGAACACAATATTGTACCTTCTACTCTCCACCAATGTTTCAAATATATGGATGGTAATGGAGAAGTCCAAAAAGAAGTTGCAGATCTGAATCCTTTCAAAGGAGTTGAAGCATAATGTAATGATTCTCGCATGTATAAGGAAGAATTCATGAAGGTGGTACTGGCAATGGATACAGATAAAGAACATAAGTGTATTCCAAATAATACTTTGGTGATTCCTATCAAAGGGCGTACTTCTTGTCCTCATTCGTCCAAACCACTGACTATCTATCTTTCTTCCCATGAGAAGCAGCTTCCCGATGATAGTCAGGAACAAAGGGAGCTCACCTCTTCTGAGCCGCTTGTAATCGAGCTTCGTCGTAAGAAGCCCCCTCCTCCTTCTCGTTCTTCTTCTCTCCCTCTTGTCATCAATCTGACTAAGCCTGCTAAGGCTAAAGTTCCTGTTGTAAATGATGGTGTAAAAATCAATAAAGCATCTCCTTTGTAATATACTGATGTCTCTTACTATACTTAATGTTATTTGGATATGCTAGATAGCTTTAAACCACTTACAATAGAAGTTGTATCATCTCTATGAAATGTGGTATCATTGGATTCAATACAAGAGTCGTACTTCTTAGTACCGTCTCGAAAGAAAGATGAAAGGCCTATATTCTTCAATAAAAGAGAGGAACAAAAAATTATGCTCTATAATGATAATAGAGATGATACAGGAAAGCTACAATTACGTTGCTATAGTCCACAATCCAAAGCAATCATCCGTAAAATGGGCTATGATTTCAGAACAGGCCTCAACAACGGTAAAGGAAGACGAACTCCTATTCGTATTTTTATACCAAAAGGAAAATCACAACAATAACACAGTAAAATGAAGTGGGGATTAGGTTATGAATCACCACTTCCAACTCCAGAACCTTCTGAATCTGATGAAGAAGAATGATCTAACTCTTTTGATTCCATCTCATAGGATTCTGATACCAGCATTGGTCATGTTCATCGGATAACAGTATCTTCTAATATGGTATCTGTCGAATTCTCGAAAGATAATGAAGATGACATTGAAGAAGCTCCTGAAGTGGACCCTTGGGCACTAAAGGATGGACAATCAATAGGAACTTCGTTTTGAACAGCGAGAACAACCTACCGAGGATCAACTAGTCCAAATTGATATTGGAGAGAAGGGCGTATTACGGCAAATCTTTATTAGCAAAAATCTCTTAGAGAATGATAAATAAGCATTAATTCACCTTATTCTTGAATATATTGATGTCTTCGCCTGGAGTTATGAAGATATGCTAAGATTAGATCCTCAAGTTGCAACTAACAAACTTAATATCTTGCCGAATGCCAAGCCGGTCAAACAACAACAACAACGATTCAAGCCTGAAAAGATGGATGCAATTGATGAAGTCAAAAAACTGATAGCTTACAGTTTTATCAGTGAAGAACAACATTCTGACTGGGTAGCCAATGTTGTACAAGTTTTGAAGAAGACCGAAAAGGTTCGAGTTTGTATTGACTTTCAGGATCTCAATGATTCTTGCCCTAAAGATGAATTTTCTCTCCCAATTACTGATGTCATGATCGACAATACATGTGGATTCGAACGAATTTCTTTCATGGATGGATTTTCTGGACATAATCAAATTTGGATGAACCCTGAAGATGAAAAACATACTTCGTTTCATACTCCTCGTGGTGTATACTGTCATATAGTCATGTCATTTGGTCTTAAGAATGCAGGTGCAACTTACCAGCGAGCTATGAGTACTATCTTTCGAGATCATTTGTGAAAGACTGTCGAATGCTTTGTTGACGACATTGCTGTCAAAAGTCGTCTAAAGGAAGATCACATTCAAGATTTAAGAACTATTTTCAATCTAATGCGCCAGCATCAACTCAAAATGAACCCCACCAAGTCATTCTTAGGTGTCTCTAGTGGAAAATTTCTCGGCTTCGTCATTACCTCTAAGGGTATACACGTTGATCCCGAGAAGATCAAAGCCATTCAAGAGGTGCATCCTCCATGCAACCTAAAAGAGCTACGAGGATTCCAAGCTCGACTTGCGTACATCAAGCAGTTTATTTCGAATTTATCTGGATGTTATAGACCATTTACTCAATTAATGAAGAAAGGTGTATCTTTCGTTTGGACAGAAGAGTGTCAACGAGCATTTGATGACATAAAGTAGTATTTAATGAGTCCACCGGTTCTTGTACCACCAATCTCAGGAATACCTTTCTTAATGTATGTCCGGGCAATGGATCATTTATTGGGAGCTTTACTAGCTCAGAAGAACAAGGAAGGTCATGAACAAGCCATCTACTACCTTAGTCGAACGATGATTGGAGCTGAACATCGTTATAGTCCGATGAAGAAGGAATGTTTAGCCTTAATGTTTCACTACACCAAAATAGGTGATTGCCAACGATTATTACCGTGACAAATAATTTTTGCCACGGTTATTACCGTGACGAATTAGCCGTGACTAATTTTTGTAACACTTTTCGTCATAGTTATTACCGTTACGAAAATAAATTTTTTTAACACCTGTCATCACAGTTATTACCGTGACTAATTTTTATCTTCGTAACAGTTATTATCATTACAAAAATGTGATATTATGTTAATTATTTTTCACTTTTGTAATGGTTATAACTGTTACCAATATCTTTTTTTGGAAAAAAAAATATTTTCGATATATTTTCCATTAATTGTCGAACCTGTATTCAAGAGGCTTTAAAGCATAATATAGTCAAAGATGAACTCTTATCAATATGCACTTTAATACATAGATTCAAATTCACATTGAGAAAGTTGAACACAACACATCATTACATGATCTAACCCTCAAGATGAACACAAATTCTCTTCCCAACACAAAAGTAAAAGAATACACTAACATTCCTCTCTTGCTCCTTGGTCAGGCCTCCGAGTTGGACAAGGACTTATTCAGGAGCCACTAAACCACATAATTATTTGAATAAGAAGTCTTCAATCTAATTTGGAAAACAAACAGTATGCACAAGCTACAAAGAATAGACACTTAACAAAATAATAGCAAAGTAATAAAAATAACTAGATAAAATTCCCATTAATTTGTTCCTCTCTCCTCAGCTGCCTCTCATAGTTCTTGAAGAGTATTGTCAGAGTTAAAGTCCTGAAGATTAAAATACAATAAATTTAGCACCAAACTATCTCCAAAGTAAATTAGATAGTTAATATATTGGGGAAATAATGAAAAAAATGGTATAAAAAATTTGATATATTAAAGGAATCCCGTTTGTAACATTATTACATTTAAGCAGAGGCATCCACCTGGGTGCCACCATAGTTCTGATAGTAAAAAATGTGTAAAGGTGGCAGGATATGATGTTTCATAGGAAAATTAAGAACAACTAGAATAAACATAAACACATACTTGCTGTATGCCTTGTATGTAGCTGCAACGGATTTTGGAGTTTTGCTTTAATGAAGGTTAGTGCATGCAAAATAGGTATATATGGACGAAAACATTTGTGTGGTTGGACATACTTGAATGAGTAATCTGGCCACCGTGCTGTCCCCCGAGTATAAGGAGAGCAGTACGATGAAAATGTTGAGAAGAGCAGCACGATGAAGAAGCACCATGGCTAGCGGCTAGTATGGTAATGTTGCTATTGCTTTGATACAATATGAGACTAGAGAAGGGAGTAAATCTCTATTAATACATGCATTTGGAAATGCAGTTGAAGCAACAAAACTGGAAGTGGTGGGGCATTGGGGCGCATTGAGATGTGGGTTATAGTTAACAGTAATAGATAGAACACCCATCACAGTTATACCTTTATGTTAGCCTTGAAATTAATATAAGCAAGATAAAAAAGATCTTAAAAAAATTGTACATTGTCAATGTTGTTAACAGGTAAAGAATAGTGGAAAGAAAAGCGCAACTAACTTGATTTATAATATTATTAGCTAGGCCTAATATAAATGGTTCAAAAAAATTTGATCGACTGCATATTTGACCCGTAGTGACAAATCTGAAGAACATTACAATTGACCAACAAAATCATTTAGGTTAAAATATGAGGAATAGATTACTAAGAAGAACTGCATTGAAAGCTTTGCTTAGAAATTGACTTATCACGTCTCCTTTCCAGAAGCTCATCACGGCTGAAATACACTACATAAATATCAGTATCCTTATACATGGGGTTTATGGACTGCATAAAGCAATTGTCAAATAAAGCACCATGTATTGTAAATCAACAAAGAGAACATACCTTATGGAAACTTCTTGTCCCTGCATAAGCTGCTCAAGGAACGTCTGTTAACAAATCCAATATTAGCACTGTAAAGCATAAACAACTACATATGGGGAAATTATATTTAGTTGAAATACCGAACATAATAAATTAATTTGAAGGCAACTACATATGAGAAAATTCTATTTAGTTGAAATACTGAACATACTAAAATAATTTAAAGGCATGATTTCTCTCATACATCAATCCCAATAAGAAAAATATTTCAAACATATCATTTGAATCATTTGCCTTGAAGCTACATTAAACTAGTAACTAAGCCACAAGAAGCATATAAGTTCTATGAGAAAGATTTTAGTTTCATAACATTTCAATAACATATAACATTTCAATAACCAGTAACTTAACCACAAGCAGCAAAAGTACATATAATTAAGTTCAATAACATAACATTTCAGTTTCATAAGTAGTTCCGTCTTAAAGCTAAGCATAATAGCCAAAAAGATGAACATGACCACAATAAGAAGTCCAAATATAGGAATCCCACAGGAAGTGGTCTAAATGAAGAAATGTACACAAGAAACATAGACATAAATATAAAAATTGATTAGTCTAATAATATGAACCGACTCAAATATACACAAATATACATTTTGAAAATATGAAGCATCAATTGCACATAAATGCAAGAAGCAGGGAGCAGGAAGAAATTCAAATTTGCACCCCTAAAGTTAAATAATTTCTTATCATAACCCTAAAATGGAAAGAAACAGACATAGCTAATTATCATCATGAACTGATACTGAAGTTTTCTTATCAGTATAAATATGATCTGATACTGAAAATATGAACTGGCACTAAAAAGCTAAGAAAATTGCACATAAGTGGAAAGAAAATGCAAACACTTATGATACTAATTATCAGCATAAAACTTATCATCATAGCCCTAAAATGGAAAAAAAAAAACCATACATAAGCTACCCCAGATCATAGAGTGTACTACCCTCCTCATTATCCAAGACTTGGCTCCAATGAAATCATAAAGCTCGGAGAACTAGGAAATCCTCAACCTAGAAAAATTTTACTTCCACAAATATTTACCCAGAACATTTTATTCCACTAAAAATTTAAGAAATTATACAGTTATTTTGCTCTACTAAAATTTAAAAAGAAAAGAACTCCCTATGTTTGTCAGAAGTTTACTGTTTTCGTAAACATCAAGTGCATAAAAAGTACATGATAAAAAAACTAGTAAATTTCAAACAGAATGGATGAGAAGTCCTTACATTCAGAGGTTCCTCGCAAACCTAGAACCATCTCTTGCAAAGCCTCCATTGCCAATGTGTCTAAAAGAATGAGACATGACTTTGGAGTCTCTTCAATCTTTAATTCACAAGCAATGACTTCGGTCACATCCTTCTAGTTAAAACATTAGAAAAGCATTCTTTCATCAATTTAATCCATGAAGTCCCTATAAATACAATACAATGCTCAAATGTGAGAATGACTACCTTGTCTATTTGTATCCCACAAAGCAAATTGCTTATTTTATTTTGAATTGGTCCTTCAAGATAATTGCTTGCAGTTGGTTATATTGATTAGTACAATAACTTCTTGTCAAGAATACATAATCATAGAACTCTCAACATATCCAAATGGCACTAGACCAATCAGACTTCAACGTTCAAGTAAATTTTTACTAAACAAACTAGATAGTTTTAACACAAATCATCAAATTTTGCTATATAATCCAAAAACAATTATCAAGAAATTAGAAATGCACATACTTAGTGGAGAATATGAGGTAGAAGAAGACTGGAAACAGAGATAAGTTCCCTTCCCATCTTCTAAATATTTTTTTTTCTTCTCATACTGTATCTGGACGAATCTGGACTGTATTTGGACCAAAAATGGTCTGGTTTCGTCACTGATTCAGTCTCAAACAGTGTCCACTCGTATTCTCACCGAATACAGCCATGTCCGTAAACAGTATATACTAGACATGGGAAGGGGTACCATGTTCGTGTACCTACCCATTTTCCTATTTTAGTGTGCCAGCCAGTGTAACCTAGTTGGGTCACCCTACTTTTGACTGAAAGTCTTTGCTGAAACAAGGGTGCAGTATGAATAAGAAAATAGAAGGTACTGCCAATTGTCAATGATACTTTTACTATAAAATAAATCCAAAAGGTTAATTCATGCAAAATACAAAAATAGGCCCCTGTGGATCTGTTCACATTCAACTAGCACAGATTTTATCCAATGAACCATGAAACTGTAAAGTATTCACCCACAAAAAATAGGGAAAGGAATGGGTTTCAACACAAATGTTAGCAATATTGTAAGTATCATAATTTAGTTTAAAGAAGAAAGATATGTTTGAACCAGCAAAAAAAGAAGTTGAAGATAAATTTAAAAAGTGAGATGAATTACAACTTATAGAATTAACACTGAATAATTAAAAAGGAACTATACCAGCAAAGATTGGATTATGGATTGCTTACCACGGTTGCCTCTGGTTAATTTTTTGAGGAGTCCGAAAAACTATTTTTCACAGCTTATAAGAATTTTTTAAAGAGGTTCAATTTTGTAGCAAAAGAAATGGGATGTTGCATTCAAGAAGGCTGATTCTACAGCAGCCTTTTGAAATTTTGCAGCAACCCAAGCCAGGACAAAAGTGTCTGGAAAGAATGCAGGTAAAACATGCAAAAAGTAGGAATAGAAACAACGACGACACAGGTGACAAAAACCAAAATTTTTCAACATGGACAAAGCACACGCTATCAACTTGTGTTGCTATGATGACAATTAACGAATATCTTAAGTTCATATAAGGTCCCTTGTAAAAATAATATATAAAAAAAATTTCAACCAACTAGAGGTTATGCTTAGTGCTTTTGTTTACGAAAAAACAAAACAAAAATGCTACCTGAAAAGGTCATACAAAATCAGAGTTCATAAGTAGCGTATACATAGATTTCCAAAAATATAATCAGTAAATTAAATTGAAAACAACTTTAATGCATAGTAACATATCTTGACCTCAATAGAGGAATAGGTTACGGAACTTCCCTCATGGTTCCAAGACCTCATGCTTCTAAGAGTAAAAAGTATGCATTGATATGGATGGTTAAGATCAAATATCACAGGGAAAAATAAAGTACAATGCACATTTCTTTTGACAGATATAATTGTTTGATATTAAAATCTTTTGATTGCAAATTTCAATTACAAACAGAACAGTGTTACAATGTAGGACTTAGACGTAGTCCTAGGAGTACACCTTTGTTTATCTGGGTCCCTTGTGGCGATGGAGTGAGTGGTAATGCGTTGACTCCGTTGACGATCTGACGACGGTTCTCGGTCCTCTGAAGATCTGAGTTGTTCTGGGTGTCGGAGCTTACGGAGAGGAAGAAGACGTTGAGTGTCTGTATCTGCCTCTCTGTATATGTATGTCGGTGGTTGTATGATGTGTGTGTCCGTAAGAAGGAAGTGATCCCTCTATTTATAACTTTGTAGGCTGGCTACTCATACGCATATGTAGGATACGTCTATACGCGGGGACGCCATGTGGTGGTTGCTGATGGAGGCGCATAGGCAATGCACTCTGATTGAGGAGTTGAACCCTTCATGTTGCCTTTGTGGGCTACAGCCGAGCTGACACGTAGCAATGGAGAGGATCTTTCAGTTGTTGAGATCTTGGGTAATTAGCACCCCTTCATAGGCTGAATCGAATCAAAGGACACGTGTCGTAGGCCCATGGCTCGAAGATCTCAGATTTGGTGGGGAGTGATCTGATAGGATGCGCCTGGGATTGGGTGCATGAGAAAACTTTGGCTTGTAACCTTTAAGAGTCATGAACCAGTCTGGGCGTACGGCTTTTGAGGTGCATGCGAGTCTTCAATAGTGACTTTGACTTCTGTCTTTAGGGATCAGAGAAATAGTTTGAGGCGCATGGCTTTTGAGGCGCATGCAGAGATTTAGGCACATGGCTGCGGAGGCGCGTGCAAGATGGTTGGGCAGCCACGTGGCTTGACCGTCGGAGGAGAGCAATGATGATGCTGACGTTGGTGACGCTTCGTCTTCTGAAAAAGCTGTCAACTGTTCAGTCTTCGGGGGACGTGCTGCCAACACTGTCAGACTTCAATATTTAATGTTCTTTGATAGGTGATAGGCTGTTGAGTGGGCGTATCGATCGGCGTTCCCCTAGATGCATGGGGACGCATGGGGGGCATCCTTATGAGGCGCTTGGAGCTGATGGGCACATCAGTATGATGCGCGGTCTGGCTGGCACATCCACTTTACATGACACGTCTTTATGGACCCGACTGTTACGTTCTCTGAATGCTTTAAATAGCCGTTTTTGACTTGGCTGAATTTGAAGCGTCAGGTTCATCACCATTAATGCAAATTCAGTGCACGGGATTCGGAGAGCCAGCCACTTGGAGCATAGGTTTGATTTGCCCGGCCTATAAATAATGGCATGGAGAGAGTTTGCTTCTCGTTCTCTCACGTCCTCCCGAAATGAACTTGTTCACCCGAGCATATTCTGTTGACGAGATGCTCCCGAGGGTGAAGATGTGATGCATTGTCTTCATTGATGCACTTGAAGGTGACTGTTGCATCTAAAAGTCAGAGTCGAGGGCTTCCGAGGCAGGCGAAAGGTGTCTATTGCATCCAAAGATCAGGATGCTCGAGCCTCGTCTCCGTTATGCTGGAAGAGCCGCAGATCAAAATTGTGGTGCTGCGGCTTTGGAGGCTCTTTCTTCGAAAGCTGCTCCTTTAGCCGTGTTTCGATTGCGGTCTTCCTTGGTCTTTAGAGGCTCTTTTGAAGCTAGAGGGTTGATTGCTACCCTCGTTCTGCTCAATAAATGCTTCATTAGTCGAAGTATTTGATGGCACATATGGTGAGACTTCACGATGCGCCTGGCTGAAGGGCAGCACATAACTGAGCCGCTGAAGGGATGCACATAACTGAGAATGCACATAACTGAGGATGCATAAGGGATGTGCTTGGCTGAGAGCGCATGGCGAGATGCGCCTGTTTGAGAGCGCATGGTGGTTGCTGCGCCTAGCTGTAGACTTAGGGTCTTTACTTTATAGAAATTCTCCTTTGTACAACTCTTTTTTAGACATGTAATAGACTTTTATATGAAATAAAATTCTCTTTTAATGTCTATACTTTTGCTTTGCTGTGCCAAGTACTTCATTTGAACTCCCTGGCGCATGTAATATTTGGCGTATAGGATTTCTGGTAGTAAAATTCTATGCTTCTACAAGACCCCCTTCAATATTTTCAAAACTTTTTTGCCATGTTTTGGAATACTTTGAATATGAAGCATGGTGGCATTTTCAACGGGGCGCATGACTGTTCGGGTGCATGATTACTCCGCGTATCAGTGATGGGGCGCATGCTCCTCTCAGTAAATGCAAATGATAACGCTTCGATAACCAAGAAGATTTGGTTTTATTTGCAGTTATCTCCTCACAGAACTCGAGGCGGCGGCTGAGGTTACACTTCATCGGTTCACGCGTGCGTCTGAGCCTATAAGTAGACGTCTGATGGAGGAAGAGAGAGTTCTTCCTCTCTTTGCTTTTTTTTAGAGTTCTTTTTTTAAAAAACCCTAACTTCCTTCTTTCAAGAAATGGCTTCTAAGACTCCTCGCGGCGGTGCTGGCAAGGGAAAGGAGCTTGCGGAGTTCGTCGAGGAGGACGTTCCTGTCACTATTGTGACTCCGGCCGACGTTCGGCCTGCGGTGACGGGTGGGTGCCATCTTTAAACCTTTTTTGACGAGTTTGAAGCATATGGCTGAGTGTTGTGCCCTAACTCTTTGTCGCCGATGCGCATGGACTCATGTCCTGATGATGTGCTGAGGCTATTCTACCGACGTGCATGGATTTAGGCCCTGATTATGCGTCGAGGTTTTATTGCTAACGTGCATGGGTTTTACACCCTGATGATGTGTCGAAGCATCACCGCTAACGTGCATGGGTTTACACCCTGATGATGCGCCGAAGCTTCACTGCTAACGCGTATGTGTTTAGACCCTGATGATGTGCCGAAGCTCCAATACCGACGTGCATGGGTTTAGACCCTGATGATGCGCCAGGCTGCTTGACACACTTTGTCTTCTTAAAGCATCTTGCCTGACTTTTGTTTTTGCTGTGTCAGTGTCGATGACTATCCCTTTGCTGAATGAAGTCCTTCTGGATGCTTCTCTTTGTCAAATGGGAGTTTATTTCGACGAGGAAGTTATTAACCCCTCGAAAGCTGCTATCCTACTGAATCAGCCTTCCGAAAGAATACTGTAATTCCAGAATCAGTCGCCTGTTTTCCTCTAGAGTATGATGGAGAGCGGCAAGCTGGAATCTCCTGAGTCCGAGGATGTGACCTTCTTAAAACCTGCCTTTCTGTTCGGTGACCGACTGATCTCTACCGAGGCGAAGATACTGAAGATCAAAGAAGACTGGTTCTTCTCTACGAAGGGCATGGTTCTGTACATGCGATAACTTGAACGCCAACTGCCGCTGACGGCCTTCTACCGTTTAGCTTCCAAGAGGAGGATGTCGTGGAAACTTACTCCTTCTCAAGGAGGGGCAGTGGGGGGTACTCTTTCGATTGATGTTACTTCGATTCAAACGGATACCTTGGCTGCCTCGTGAGCCGGCCCCTCATTCAGTTGCAGAACTTTGCATCCTGGGGGCCTTTATAGTGTGGTCCCTAATGACACCTTTGTCTTTAGTGCTTCGACTTTTGCGAAACGGATGCTAACATCGAAGGTTATGTATCCGAAATGTGTCTTTAGGGTTGAAGGTTGGTGTCACCATGTGCTGAAGTGGGACGAGTTGACCCTTTGGGTGTTATCGAAGTTCAAGGCTGAGCTTAAAGAGATTGGGCTGATGGCCGCTATCCGTGCCACACAGGCCGGCGTGGATCTCAACAAGCATATGTTTCTTGCGCTCTTGGAAACGTTCAATACCCAGAATGGCACTTTCTTTACTCCAGTGGGGGAGTTGGGACTAGCCCTCCATGAGATGTACGAGGTGTCCAAGCTTCCCTGGGGCTCGGAACCGTACGAGGAATATTTTCCCTCAAACGAAGAGATCGTCGTTCTGGAAAAGAGGGACCCAGAGATGATGGCTATTTTCAAAGAGGTGGCAAGCCATCATCATCTGATGCAACGGAAGGACAAAGGCAAGTCTCAGCCTCATGTAATTGCTTGGAGGGATTACGTCTTCGAACAGGATTTGGCAGACTCCTCAAAGATCCGGTTTACGACTCCGTAGGGGCTGAAAACTGCAGAAGTAACATCCGAAATGAGCCGACTAGACGAGAGGGCCCCCCGTTCAAATGAGAGTAGAGAAGACACGTACAGCTGTTTCTGGCACTGTATGCACCGGATGTCATCCAAGGCAGTATTGACTGGATACTTGATGATATGGCTCTGGGATTGTGTGTTCTCGGGCGGATCTGGCTCTGTGGAGAGGGTAAAGCGGAACCTCATTTTGCCAGCAGTGAAATTGGTTTTTGGTCGCCCTTTGGCTCTCCTCCCCGCGATGGTGTATAACCTGTTGCGGGGCTTGAGGACTTTTGCTGATGATGTGATCCATGGGAGAGGTAGGAATGACAACTTTCCCCGGGCGGAGCTACCATTCCATTATCTGATGGGATGTTGATTCTGCATCACCCGAACGTGATGAGTCCAGGTCCTGAAGAGGATCACGTTGAAGGTGACGCCTTTATCTGCCGCTTCTACAAGAGGAAGTGGTTGCACATCGGCGTCCCCGTTTGCAGGTGAGTCTTGTCTTATCTTCAGGGGTGGAAGATCGTCAAGGGCAGTCCCATCTTCAAAGATTTTGAGGCTGACCAAGATTTGGAAGACTCTGGTGAGGATGTGATCACTCTGTCAAAATGGGGATTTCGTTGGTTGCAGAGTATTCGGCCTTCCTACTTGGTCTACCGTAACCAAAATAAGTGTTATCTGGAGCCATATCTGCCAAGCCGGTTTGCTCGCCAGTTTGGTTATACCCAGTTAATGTTACGGAACCCTAGTAGCATTCTGGGGTTTGCTGGGAGTTTACTGGATGGAGCCCGGGGTTGGCAATATTACAATGCCGGGTGCACTGGTGTTCGTTTCAATACACCAGTTCGCAACCCTCGGCCACAAATCCTGTATTCGGCCATTAAACTGTGTTGTACCATGAATATTGTGCCTCCTGATTATGATAGGGAGACCAGTTTCATCATTGGAACTTAGCTAGATGCTAAGAAGAACATGTTGGTGGCGGCTCAGTCATATCGTCCACCAGAGTTGGCGGGATATCGGGTTGCTGCTGTAGCATCAACGGAAGGTATTCGGGAAGATCCTCCTGCTGGGAAGAGGCGGGCTGACGTAGAAACCGGTTCGTCTATACCAAAAAGGCCGAGAAAAATGGCGACTCCAAAGTCTACAGGAGTGCCGCTTGTAACGCCAATGGAATCAGTTCCTTTTGAGGTAAAGACGTTCTCCATAATCTGGCTCCTTCTATCATTTTTGTGACATATGCTTTCCTTTTGTAGGAACCGTTGAAGAAGAAAACCCGGGTTTCGAAACCGGGCATCAGTAAACCGAAGGAGGTGGCGAGCTCTTCTGACGAGCGCATTCCTCCAATTGTAGCGTCTCCCGTGGAGGAGAATCCCGACGATGTCGTTCCTGCGAAGATTTTAGTATCTCCAGATTATGTTGGAAGGGACGATGAGGATGAAGCAATTCCCGGGAGGGTGCAAGCCACCGTGGGGGCATCTGATATTAAGGACCCAGCAGACAAGGGGCTTCCGGATGAGGAAGTGGAGTGGAGTTCGTCGTCATCAGATGACGTTCCTCCAGAGATGAGTGAGCCTGTTGTAGGAGCAACAGACATGATTGAAACAGAGGAGAGGGTTAATTCCTCTCCTTGTCATGATGAGGGGAGGTCGACTGCAGCATTGCCGAGCCCTACCCCAGATCAGCAGCAGAGGCTGAGGTGGCTGCCGACCGGGAGGTAGCGATAGATTCTATCCGTACGGAGGGATTTGATGGTAAAAATGAGACTCGTCCGCCGATTCTGACTCCAAGAGAGACGAGTCAGGAAACAAGTGCTGATCTTGCTGCTCTGCCGGAGGAAGAATGTCCCGTACGGCCTGCTGATAGAGTGCTGGGGACGGATGCGGTAGCCCCTGACATCGGTGGTCCTTCCAAGCTTGAGAAGGGTAAGGGTTTACTGGAACCCTCTGTTGCTCCTTCTACTTGGGGTACGATGTCGACGCCTCTCTTGGCTCCTTCTGTTCTTTTGGCTCCTCGGGCTAGTAGTCAAACCCCTGTTGAGGAAGAGTCCGTTGATGTCGAGGTTTCAGCCTCGCAGATTGACGCCGGCGGGCCTTCTTTCGGTCCACTGTCTAGAGCAGCTCCTCCAACTCCTGCTATGATACCACAGGTGCTGGCGAATGCAGATGAGTATATGAAGTTTATTATTGAGGTGGTGTATAAGATGCTGCAGAGGGGTGTATCGGCAGTGATGGATGCCAATGGGAGTTTTGTGACGGCATAAACCCTGGCACTCCCTCACATCAGTCTGATACGTTCCCACCAGGGCCATGATCATATGGCCGAGATTCTGGAGGCCTCGGTAGCCGAGCTGGACCAGCTGCTTTCTGAGTTTTAGTGTATCCAGCGAAATGATTTCTTCACCCTGATAAATACGGAAAAGGAGAAGTTGATCGTTGAGACTGAGTCCTCTTATCAGGCCACCATGGGTGTCTGAGAACGTGAGGTAGCTAAAATTGAGGCTGCGGTAGAGAGGTTATCTCAGTCCACACAGGAGAAGGCAGAGTTACGAGCTGCATTGGGCGCTAGTATAGCGGAGGTTGATGCCAAGATTCACCTCCTTGAAGACCAGCAGGCCCAACTTTTATTAGATGCTGAGCGAGTCCAGGCTGAACATGTAGCATCTAAGGAGGAGGAAGCAGCTTTCACCCGCTGGGCTCCTATCCTGGCCCAGCAACGGCAACAGTTGGACGAGAAGCATGAGGATGACACTTCTCCTGAGGCCATAGAAAAGATGCGTCAAGAAGCCGAACGCCGGGTCCTGGCGACCGTAGAGACTCGGGCGGCAGACTTGAAGCGTCAGATTGAAGAGCTTTCGGCCAACGCCATAGATGTTTAGGGATTGTAATCCCTTTTTTTTGTGTATTTTGCAACTCTTGCTGGGGGTATAATCCTTTTTTTTGAATAAAGAATACAGAGTTTTTATGGTGTGTTCATTTTTGCTGTCATGAACTTGATGATTTGTGTGGATCTATTATCTTTTGTGCACCTTGGTTTTTAGGTACAGATAATAAGTTCGAGAGGACCGACATGTTAGTTCAGAGGTGATGTGGACGTGGCAAATATGGGATCCAAATGATAGAATATTCCTACTCAGATGTGTTATGGCCGTGGCAGGAATGACTCTGGGAGATATGTGGAACTACTCAGAGGTAATGTGGACTTGGAAGTTCTGTAATTAATGTACGGCAATGCAGGGGTTGTCTACACGGGATGTTTACTCAGAGGTAATATGGACGTGGTAAACATGATGGATAGCATAATCTTACGGAGTGTAAGATTTCGCTTTGTAGGGTGTAGGGGAACAACTCAGAGGTAATGTGGACGTGGTTGTCCTTCTACTGGAGAATGCCACGAAACATCTGGGTTCCGAAAGCGTACGATTTTGTGGAAGGGAATTGTATGTAAGCCCCGATGATTGGGTCCACAGACTCCCTTGTTGGGTGAAGATAGAAGTACATTTCTGAAGGATGTCAAGAGTAGTACTTCTTTAGGAACTTGCTATTGATGGACATCAAAAACAAGTCCCTATTGGGTTTGGCGAGGCGGTAAGCACCGTTCGAGTATACCGTCTCTATGATGAAAGGTCCCTCCCACTTGGGCTCGAACTTTCCTGGTGTCTTGTGAGTCAACACCATCGACCTCCTGACTGCCAGAACCAGGTCGCCTACTTGGAAAGTCCTCTGCTTGACCTTCTTGTTGAAAGCCTGTGATATACGAGCTAGATAGAGTTCGATATGCTGTTGAGCTAGGAGACATTTTTCGTCAAGTGCCTCCAATTCTCGTAGACGGCGATGTCGATTGTCTTCCTCTGTTAGTTGATTTATGATCGCTACATGGAGCGAGGGTATCTGGATCTCGAGAGGCAGTACCGCTTCGCTTCCGTAGACCAGGGAGAATGGTGTGTTGCCCGTCGGGGTCCGTACGGTTATGCGGTAGGCCCAAATACATTCTCCAAGCTTTTCGTTCCAGTCGCGTTTGTTGGATGACACGACCTTTTTGAGTAGCCTGACGATCGTCTTGCTGAATGCTTCGGCCAATCCGTTTGCTGCCGGATTGTAGGCAGTTTATGCCACGTTTTGAATACGATTCTTGTCACAGAATCGGCTGAAAACATGGCTTATGAACTGAGGACCATTATCATGGATAATCCTCCGAGGTACCCCGAAACAGTAGATGACATAGTGCTTGATGAAGCAGACCACCCTAGAGCTCTTCACTTCCGCCAGTGGAACTGCTTCTGCCGATTTGGAGAAGTAGTCGGTGATTGCTAGGATGAAGCTGTGTCCCCTTGATGAAGGAGGGGTGATCGGTCCTACAATGTCCATGCCCCAGGCTTCAAAGGGCCTGGAGGCGACCGTAGGATGTAGTGGTTCTGACGGCGTATGGATGAAGTCAGCGTGAAGCTGGCACGTATGGCACTTTTTAGCATAGTCGACAGCATTGGCTGCCATGGTTGGCCAGTTGTAGCCGATATGTCGCAGTCGATCATGCAACTTAGGGCTAGGTTGATGGGCTCTACAGGTTCCACCGTGAGCTTCTCGAAGGGCTTCGGCTGCCTCTTCGTTGGATAAACATCGAAGGAGAAGTCCATCGTAGGAGCGTCGGTACAGCATTTTAGTAGCTGTATCGTAATAGAATCGAAGGGAACGCCTCCTGACTGAGACGACTTCTTTCGGGTCCTCTGGAAGAATTCTGTAGACAGCAAAGTTGATGAACAGGAACCTCCAGTCTCGGACATTAACACCAGCACTTGTTGTCATGGCATGGGCCATTTGTGAGCATAGATTGTTTTTAGGACAGACCAAGTCTCGACCAACTATCGTAACGTAGTGTTGAGTCCCGAAGGGTACTGCCAATGAGGCTGCGAGGCCAGCCAGAGCGTCAACCTCTAAATTTTATAAACGAGGTACATGTTCGATGAAGAACTTGGTGAAGGTTGAAATGAACTTGTTTGCCCGAGCACATTCTGTTGACGAGATGCTCCCGAGGGTGAAGATGCGACGCATTGTCTTCATTGATGCACTTGAAGGTGACTGTTACATCCAAAAGTCAGAGTCGAGGGCTTCCGAGGTAGGTGGAAGGTGCCTGTTGCATCCAAAGATCGGGATGCTCGAGCCTCGTCTCGGTTATGCTGGAAGAGCCGCAGATCGGATTTGCGGTGCTGCGGCTTTCGAGGCTCTTTCTTCGAAAGCTGCTCCTTTAGCCGTGTTTCGATTACGGTCTTCCTTGGTCTTTGGAGGCTCTTTTGAAGCTAAAGGGTTGATTGCCACCCTCGTTCTGCTCATTAAATGCTAAATTAGTCGAAGCATTTGATGGCGCATATACTAAGACTTCACAATACGCCTGGCTGAAGGGCGGCACATAACTGAGCCGCTGAAGGGATGCACATAACTGAGGATGCATATAACTGAGGATGCACAAGGGATGCGCCTGGCTGAGAGCGCATGGCGAGATACGCCTGTTTGAGCGCGCATGGCAAAATACGCCTGTTTGAGAGCGCATGGTGGTTGTTGCGCCTAGATGTAGACTTGGAGTCTTTTCTTTGTAGAAATTCTCCTTTGTACAGCTCTTTTTTAGACATATAATAGACGTTTATATGAAATAAAAATCCTCTTTTAAGGTCTATACTTTTGCTTTGCTGTGCCAAGTACTTCATCTGAGCTCCCTGGCGCATGTAATGTTTGGCGCATAGGATTTCTGGTCCTGAAATTCCATGCTTCTACAATAATAAGCCTAGATGGTTATCCTTTATCACTAATGCTTAGTAAAAACTAACATGTAAAGAATAAAAAGATTTGGTAGACCATCAGAGAAAGGCTCCAAGTCATCATTAAGGACAAGTCGTCTTAGATGACCATCATAAGATATGAAAATCGATATCCTCATGTGGCTACTATGGAAGAAGGAACAAACAGATAATAAATTAGTTTCTCCCAGTAATATTAAAAAATATACTTTTATCGCAACTAACAAAACATAAATTATGAATTCAAGTTAAATTGACAAGATATCAACAACAAAAATAAGCAGCCAAACAAACAACTATATCAGCAAATTACTAGTAAAACCATGCTAATAAATCGACCATAAAGGCAATTTACTATCTCAAAAAGATGATCAACCATTCCTCAACTGAACACCTAAAGGTACTTCAGTTATGTTATGATTATAAAGGCCACACATGAGAATTGGTTGAATTAGTAAAACAAAACTCATCAAAACAGTCATATATAATAAGTAATACAACAAACAACAAAATAAAGCTTGCAAAAAAGAACTTCCAAATCATTAGGTAAATAATATGACAAATAACATATCAAATCAGTAGGTCAGAAATAAACCTAATGTGACGCTGCCTGATGAGTACTCTGGCATGTTGGATGGACTTGAACACGAGTGTCTGAAAATGACGCTCAAGGAAATTCTTGACTGTTAAGGCCAGTACGTAATCGAGCTTGCCCTGACCCTGGGTCTCATGAAGGAGACCGTGGCGGTACATGCGAAGATACGCTTGGGATTCTTCTCATCAAGGGTGAGGAGCTCCCTCGCGACATTTCGCATAAAGGACCAAACCAACTGTAGTAAAGTGATTTGCTTGGAAACTATATTAAGAAGGAGCTCGTAATCAAGATAAGGACATAACCTGTGAGGACATTTCAGTCATGCGGCAGCTTCTTCTAGTCCTCGTTCCTTTCAGGTATGCGCTCTTCCGCTATATTGTACAACTTTTCTTGCACTCTTATCCCAATTCTAGCCACTACCAAACAAGGAGAGGAAAGCACCATATTAGAGGGATGGAGGAAAATAAATGTGAACATATTAAGGATTAAAGATCTCAAACTATGTTTGTAGACATTGTTTGAAGAATGTAAAGAAATTCAAATTGTGTAGCTTGATGACTTGGTTACACATTTACTTCATCAAAGTGTCTATAACTGGAAACATGTTAGTATTCAATAAGGTAAGATCTCAGTATTAAAGCTCAAACAAACATTACAGATAATCATGATATCTTTCATAAAACTCTAAAAGATACTAGCCATTGAGCACAGAACCCAATAAACTTCTATTGATGGGCATTCATCTTTTGCTACATAGTTAGAGAGTAGCAAACTCAATAATTCTAAAATAGCTATTGTAATAATGGGATTGTAACCATATTGTATTAAAGAGAAAATGTATTTTGCACACACAACAGACAATCTCTCCATTCATCTTTAGTTATTTAGTCAAACTGAACAAAACCATGTGCAGAAGCATATGAATAAAAGCAAACTAGTATGTGTTATACAGGATCACGGGAGTATGAGCATGAATGTGCATGTGATGCTTCTTTCTTAATTTCACTCAAGCCAAAAAATGAAATGATTGGTAACGTTTCTTATGCTATAGCTACTGATTCTTCAAGTCAAGTCAAATTTTTTTGGGTGAGGACTATGATCGAATATTTAAGTAGCAATAACAAGGAAGAAAAAAAATGTACATGACGGAGGGGGGACCTGGAATTTTGATAGCCCCTCTAGGAACTCACGAAGATATCTGGCATGGTCCCAATTTGGTGAAGATATTACTCACCTTCGCATCCTCCTCCAGCAGTGGAGAAGCCATAGAAGATGCCTCCGGCACGCGGTGGCGCTCTGGAGCCTAGATCTGACGGCAGAGGGCTGCAATCAGGCTGAGCATCGCGCTCTGATTTTCTACCGGGACTCCTTCCGCAGCCTTTGTTGCTATTCGTAGAGCCACCGCTGCTCCTTGCGAAGCCACCTCTGTTCCTCTCTCTCCGAGGAAACAGAAAAGGAAGAGTATGCAAAGATGGGGGATTTGCTAGAAGGAAATCTAGGGTTTGGGTTAGGGATTTGGTGGATGGGAAAGGTATTTAGGGAAAGGAGAGGAATATCGAGAGAGCGAGAGAGATTGATGGTAAAGAGAGGGAAAGATGAAAAAATGTGCAGGAGAAATATAAAATAGGATCAGTTGTAATACTGTTCTCCCTTACATGGTAGCCACTTGATTCAATTGTGACCCTGTGTTAAACTTTGTAAATGTTTTTACCGTTATAAAAATTATAAATATAATAAAATATAAAATTAGGATTTTCGTAACATTTTGTCAACTATTGTAACGGTTAATACCGTAACAAAAGTGTCACGGTAATAACCGTTACTAATGGTAAAAAAAAGGTGTTACGAATTGCATGTTTTGGTATAGTATTTGCTGTTCAGAAGACAAGACATTACATCATAGGCCAAACTATTCATGTCATATCCCGAGTCAATCCTCTTCGAGTCTTAATGAAGAAGCCAAGTACACTCAATTCTAGGCTTGCTACATAGGCCATATTATTAGCGCAATATGATATGGTTTATGTTACTCAAAAGTCTGTGAAAGGTCAAGCACTTGCTGACTTCTTAGCAGCTCATCCTGTCCCTGAAACATCTAAACTATATGACGAGATTCCAAACGAAACATTGTAATCAAATATGATCTTCGAAGAATTTTCTACTTGGCGGTTGTTCTTTGATGGAGCTTATAGAATTGGACCTGGAGGTACTCTTATTGCTGGAGTTGGAATTATTCTCGTTTCACCAGATGGATTAGCTATTCAAAGGGCTTATTCTTTAGACGAATCATGCTCTAATAATGTAGCAGAATCAATGCCTTGCTCATTGGACTCCAATTAGCCAAACGATTGGATATTGAATATCTCGAAGTATATGGTGATTCTAAGCTGATTGTTAATCAGGTTAGAGGCATATTTAACGTTTGACATCAAGATTTGGTACCATACCACGAAGCAACAAGCAGAATATCTTCTTCATTCAAAGGGTTCTTCATCGAACATGTACGTCGTACATGCAATACAGAAGCTGATGCCTTAGCTAACCTAGCTGCGGTATTAGCAGTGCCAGTCAAAAGACAACAAATGGTTGTTATCTCTAATAGAGAACTATTTTCTGTTGAAAACAACCACAACATTGAATTCAGCAATCTAACAGGAGTCAATGTCATTAGCGAGGATTGGAGAGCACCTTTCATTGATTTTATAGTACATGACATATTGCCAGAAGATCCTAAGGAAGCTACAAGTATTCGTCGCTGATCGCTTCGGTTCTATTATAATCATATTACTAAAACTCTTTATCGAAGAACTTTTGATGGGTTACTTTTTAGATGTCTCGCTGGTGATGAAGCAAAACAGATATGCAAAGCTTATGATGGCATTTGTGGAGCACATCAGCCTGGTCCTAAACTACAATATCGTATTTGACGTATGGGCTACTACTGGCCCTCTATAGTATCAGATGCTATTGACTATGCAAGGAAATGACGTGCATGTCAAATTCATGCAGATTTCATTCATCAACCATCAGAATTTCTTCATCCGACTGCTGCCTCATGGCCCTTCGAAGCTTGGGGCATGGATATAATTGGCCCTATCAATCCTCCTTCATCTAAAGGACATCGATTCATCTTGGCTATAACCGATTATTTCTCCAAGTGGGCAGAAGCTATACCTTTGGCTGAAGTAAAGACTAGTTGTGTCATCAACTTCATCAAACATTATGTGATATACAAATTTGGTGTCCCTCGCCGAATCATCCATGATAATGGGCCACAATTCGTCAGCCAGAAGTTTAATAGGTTATGTGATGACAACAGAATCAATAATGTTGCCTCTACGGCCTATAATCCTGCGGCTAACGGGTTAGCTGAAGCATTCAACAAGACCATTATCAAACTCCTTAAAAAGTTTATCTCTATTAACAAACGTAATTAGAGTGATAAACTTGGAGAATGTCTATGGGCATATCGTACTACAGTCCGTAATCCCATAGGTTGCATACCTTTTTCGCTTCTATATGGATGTGAAGCTGTCTTACCATTAGAAATTCAAATTCCTTCATTGAGAATCGCCATCGCTAATGAACTTACTACAGAGAATAATGATCATCTTTGACTTCAAGAGTTAGAAGCGCTCGATGAGAAAATGTTACTGGCTCAACATCACATTGAACTTTATCGAGCCCAAATTTTAAAAGCTTTCAATCGCAAAGTCAGAGTGCGAACATTTCAGGAAGGCGAGCTAGTTCTTACAGTCAGACGTCCTATGACTATTTCTCATATGAGCAAAGGCAGTTCGAGGTGAAATGGGAAGGTCCACATGTGGTAAATAAGGTTTTCTCAAATGGAGCCTATCAATTAACAGATATGGATGGCAGAGTTGCTATGATGCCTATCAATGGCAAATTTCTCAAGAAATATTACGTATAAAAGAAAAATGTATTTTATTTCAGTGACATGATGTAAATAAAAGTTTATTTTATTCAAGAGCAGAATGGAGTTACATAATATTAAGGATGAGGAGAAGGCCCCGATCCTTCATGATTAAATACATAGTTTGCCAACATTTCAAACATCTCATTGTCTGAACTCACAAAAAACTTACAAGCAGCCATCCTCAATGCCTCTTCTTCGACAGTCTTTCCAGGCTCCACTAGCTTGGAAATCAAGTCATGTCCTGGTGCAGGAGCAGTTGAGCCTTCACCCTTTTCTTTCTAAGGAGGCACTGGAGGCTCAGAAAGGGGCATCTCGATCTTTTCTTTTCGGAGTGACCAAATCTTTGGAAGACATTTTATACAGAAAGAAAAGAAATGGACAATATCTACGAAAGTTTTGTTATATTTATAGATAGAACAACTAGATAGTCAACCTCTAGAACTGATACGACTTTTTGAAAGAAGCCCAATTGTTCGTCCATTTATAATTGTTCGTTCATTCATAACTGTTCATTCATTTATAATTGATCATTCATTGTCCTTTCTTTGAAAACTGACGTAATTGTTCATTCATTTATTCTCTTCCTCGAGAGTCGAAATGACTGTTCATTCATTCAGTGTCTCTTTCTCGAAAATCGAAGTGACTGTTCACTCTTCATAACGAGAATTCACATCCCTCATACCCATAAATTTTGATTATTTACATCAGTAACTTGTCACATCCACATTTCTCCTGGATTCTATTTTCCATATCATCACATCAAAATCAAATCATAAAGGAGAGAAAATTATTCTTTATTCCTTCTTTAAAAACATAGATATATCATAATAGAAATCTATTACATCTCAGATTTTCTTTCTAAATATAACAAATGAAGGTCTATTACATCTTTGGATCTTCTCATTGGTGCCAGTTCCTTGTCATCTCGTTCTGAAGCAGCGAGCAAGAAAACAGAATCAACTCTGGTCTTCTCTCTCAGAAAGACGAGAGGAGAACCACAGAGTACAGCAGCCCAAAGAAAAGCTGCTGTCAATACAACTGGTGGAGAAAAGATGACCCGTCATGGGAACTAGGAATGAGATCACCCTTGTGATACGATTCCTAATTCTCTCTCTCTCTCCACCATCTAACTCTTATGTATAAAGGCTCTTCCTACCATCTGAGAAAGACCCTTTTGGAACACAGAGAGTCCTGAGCTGTCTGATTTGAGTATCAGAATCACATGAGCTGTCTGATGTGGGTGTCAGAAAAATGCTCTTCATAGCATCTAGGTCGCCGATACCAGTTTTGAAGAAGCTTGCCAACCAAACTTCTACAAATATTAACAAAGAAAGAAAAGTTAGTCAAATCTATCAAAACTGTGCGTCGATCAACAGGCACGTATCAACAGTGTGCGCCAATCAACAGGCGCATATCAGTAATGTGCGCCGATCAATAGGCGCATATCAGCAGTGTGTGCTGATTAACAGGCGCATATCAAAACTGTGCACCAATCAACAGGCGCATATCAGCAATTTGTGCCTATTCTCAGAAGCACAGACACATATTAACAGCGTGTGCCGATCAATAGGCGCATATCAACAGTATGCGTTGATCAAACAGGCGCATATTAATAGTGCACACTTCTGATCAAAGTCAGACACTGATTGCAGTGCCTGCTTCTTCTCAGAATTTCAAGCGCGCATCTACAACCTGCGCTTTATTTCTACAAATTAACACCTATCTTCACAAAAAAACAAAAAAAGGGCGCAAAGTAAAACGCTCATGTGTGAAAACCATTGGTTCTTTGCTGGAACTTACCAACTTCTGAAGGTGCGGCATGCAAAAGAATAGCATCAGGTTAAAGTGGCGCAAATGAACTTGTGGATGTTGAATTTTGGCTGGACAGTGGGACCTTGTGATAAGTCATCTTCTAATAAAAATGAGAGAGCATGAATGTCTCTTTCCTTTCGTTTTGGCTATCCCTTTAAAAGCGTTGAAGATGTGAACAATTCGTTGTTCTAGGAGTTTATTTCGGGAAAGAACTAAATAAGAGGTGCTCTTAACCACATGATGGCTGCCATGTGTCTCTCAAAGAAATAGTAAACATTGAATTCGTCAAAAGAGCATATCTACATGCGCCACTTGGAATCACAGCCACACAATAATGATGTCAGAAATTATAAATTTCATTTCATAAAAAGGGGTAGACCCCTACAGACAAGTAGGAGAGGACACATAAAAAGAAAAATAAAAGCTAGCACGCATTCACATTAGTTTTTTCTCATCTTCGTTGGTCTGACGAAGGGCAGCGTCCAATTCTTGCATGTCGCGGATTCCCGAGCGACGCATCAGATTAAGGAATCCCTCCGAATCGTCGCGCTCTTCAGAGGAAAGTGATGGCCTACCACTCGAGTGATTGAAGACTGTTGGATTTAAACCAAAACAGTCTAAGAAGTTCACCGCCCTCAGTGATGGGTCAGCGTCCAAAAAAAAATTGTAGGCGTAACATCAGGTTCCGCTTCAGAGGACTTGATTTCAATGTCAGTATTTGTCTCCATCTCCTTCTTCTTAGGTGCCATCGAAGTACAGAAGTAAAGAATAAGTACAAGGACCAGCCCCTATATATATAAAACTAAACTGACCCTTCATATTTCTCATAGGAAACTGAAAATCATCAATGAAACTCGGGAAGACGAAGAGGAGATCGAGTATTTTCGAGAAAGAAATTTAATTATGACGGCTGGGCATTGACTGGCGCAATCTAAGTCAAAAGTTTATTATTCAAAGTATTTCAAAACTTTAAAAAAATTCTTAAGTTTTAAAAACTTTGAAGGGGGTCTTGTAGGGCCTAAAAATCAAGTTGCGCCATGCATTTACTACTCAACACTTAAGTTGTGCCCCAAAAATCAAGCTGCACCACTGATATGAAGCTCAGAGATTAAATTGCGCCGCTGATCAGGTTGCGCCATATACTAGACTGCGTACAGTCATATTGCGCCAAAGTATACGTGGTGTCTGACATTTAATGACCATCATTACCTGACAGCACTGACAACTGACAGCACAGTAAACGGAGAAAATCTCTTCGAATCCCTCGAATTGTGCCACTCGAGGAGATTGGATTGAAAGTTGTCCTGCACATCTTATGAGTTGTGCCTAAGCGCAATCTAAACAAATTCCTTAGTTGCGCCTAGGCGCAATCTGAACAGACTTCTTTTCAAAAGCTGCCACGTGCCTATGCATTCAGTTGCGCATAGGCGCAACCCAATCAGGCACAGTTTGACTTGTTGACCGAAGCTCGCACAACCTGATGAAGTTGAGACAAATTACATTCTAAAACAGGATGACGTGGCGCACATGCCACTAATCTCTCAAGATGTGTCTACTATTCTGTACACGACCACGCGTATCTCAATCACATGATGCCACGCGTCTAAATATAGTTAGTACACGATTGATTAACTGAATGAAAGTTGGCGCAACATAAGGTTGGTGCAACCCAATGTTGCACAATCCAGTCTCGCGCACATCAGAATAACTGTAAAAATAGTTATTTCCAGAACTCTATAAATAGAGTTTCCAATCATTGTTAAAGCATCAAAAAGATCAAGAACTCTTACAAAATTGCTACCACATTCTCTAGAGGCTCTAGTCTTCAAGTTCACATAGTCCAAGAGATAAAGTGATCGTCTTCTGATAAGATTCGTACAATTGTACTTCCCCAGAATTCAAATTGTACGCTTGTACTCTTTTCAAAAGTTTGTAATGGAACAACTTTTTGTTTTTGCAAACACATGGCTCCTTTGAACGAGAAAAGCCTCAACCAGCATCCAACTTATATAAGGTCGATCGCTGCTCGAAGTTAAGTTTGGATCTCGTATGGTAGTGAAGGACGCCAAGAAGAAGACAACGAATCTTCAGAGGAGAACTTCCCCTTTTATAGGATCGAGAATGGCCCGGAGTGCACGCCACATAGCTGACGGTCAGAATTCCTGCATTAATGGGATGAACCTAAGACTCAGCATGATGAGTGTCAGTCTTAGACCGTTGGAATTCCCTATATTACCGTGGCAATTATGAGGGAAGTCCTTAAAGAGCGGGTATTTATCGCTCTTTACTCCAGAAGCTAAAGCCTTCAAGCCAGAGGCGGAGCTACTCGCCTGCGCTAACCTCAGAAACAAGATGGTGGTAGGCTACGTCCTTTCCTTTACTTCAGAAACCAGTATCTTCACTCCAGAGGCGTAGCTACCTGCTTTCGCCAACCCAGACACACAAGGATGTTATACCTTTTCCTCCAAAGCCAACGCCTTCAAAGTTCAGAGGTGCAGCTACTTACATGCATCCACATAAGGCACAGGATGGTGATATGTTCACACCAACTCCATTCTCACGGTGCAGCCATCTGCTCTAATCCAGAAGCTTAAGTCACTTCTCTACAAGAGACATGGGAACTCCTACTGAAACCAATACAAATCAGCCTGTCGCTCCAAAAGTACAGTAACCTCGCTAACCTGAAGCACAAGCCTACTCGTCGCCTATAGCACAGTGACTCTGTTACTCTGAAACACAGCTTCATCGTTGCTCTAAATGCGCAGAAGTCTCGTCGTCATTCGAAGCCAAGTCCATTAGTCGCCAGAAAGCACAAAGACTCCATCATCTCCAGAAGCAAGTCTACTGGTCGTTCCAGAAGCACAGCATAACTTAGTTCTCACCAGAGGTGCAAGAAGCATGGGTCCACCCCAATTGGTTTGTTTAAACCGCCTCTAGTAGAAAAGATTGATATCATATCAGATTGGTTTAAATCTTAGACGAGGATCAATTAGACTCCAAATCTAGGATGAAATCCTAAGATTTACTTAGTTGTATCCAAGCAAACAAATTGGCACGTTCCACATGTCACCTCCTTCGGTTATGTTGATAACTACTAGAGATCTCGATTGAGGGGAATCTCGATATCCGCTACGTGTCAGCACCACAGAAGCCAGCACCGTACAATGACAACAGATTCTTTCTAATCTCAGGAACCCTAATGCACATCGCATATGTGCTTCGTTCTCTATAAATAGAAGGAGTTCTCCTTCAACTAAAGGGATCAACAACCTTCATCTAAGAAGGAACAATCCACCAACCAACCAACAGAAGAACAACCCCCTCCAAGGGATCTTCTCCTGTAAAACACCCTAATTTATTAATTTATTTAATGTTAGTTTTGTGTAAAATACTTTTTTGCTAGAATACATGTATGCATAATATTAGGAGTGTAATACATAGTATGGGTGTAAGTTTATATGATATATATTTATATGTATATATGTATGTGTGTATGTGTTGATTTATTAAGGTGTGTATATTTATATATACTTATATGTGGAAATATATGTGTATATAAATATACATAAATTATTGTATTTTTGAAAAGAGTTTTTTAATTAGAAATAATAAATAAAATAGAATTTAGTTATTAAATAGAGTAATAATAGAAAATAGTTAAAGAAAAAGAAAAGATTTTTAATAAATAAAATAAGAAAAGAAAAGAAAAGAAAAAAAAATAAAAAGAATAAGAAAAGAATAAGAAAAAGAAAAGAAAAAGAATAAGAAAAGAAAAGGGGAAAAAAAACCCACCCACGTGAGTGGGCGGGCCCACCCCACCAATTCGTGGTTGCTGCAGCAGCAACCCAATGATTCCGCGAAGTGGCCCATTTAACTAATAGTATTAGTAGTATAAGTATTAGGATTTTCGCCCAACTTGCTATATATATAACTTCCTCCACATACCTCAAAACCGTAGTCTCCCAAAACGAAAATTTTAGCAGAACATACCCTCTTCGCCTAGGAGTTCGTTTAACCAGCGACGGAGTTGTGTGCGCGACGAACGGAGCATCAAAAGTCAGCCCTTCGTCATCCACGGAGCAGTTTTCCCACTCAAGGTACCCTACTTCCCGATGACGTAACTTTTTACTCGTAGCACCGATTTTCGATCCGTAAAATTTTCTGGAAAGTAGACTTGACCCTCTTCGAGATCCTCTAGATGGATTTCGAAAATAACCCATCAATATGCTCGAAAAATCGAGATGAAGTTGAACAAAAATCTATTTTCTGTACTACTATAAAACTGTTTTAAACCGACAAATTGTCGGCCAATTTTCTTGCTGTACAGTAAAGTAATATAGAAAATAATCCAAAACTGTAAAAGACAATATAACCGAGATCATAACGCATCATCTGGATCGTTGTTTCGATTAACGTGTAAGAAATAAACTGATGTTGAAGTTGGAGAAGAACTTGTGTTAATTTATATAAAATTTCAGAATTTTCTCCGATACGACGTACGCCCCGACAAACCGGGCGACGTGGTCGCGTGCTATACGCATCGAAAGGCGCGTATGGACGTTGCGGATGTGTGGGAACTGACGGAACTCAGTTTCGTCGTGTGTGCGTGACGAAACCAACGCGTATCCGTCGAGATACCCCCGTATCGGCGTTTTGCAAACTTGCCTATAACTTCGTGTACGGTCGTCGGATCGAGACGAAACTTGCGCCAACAGGTCCGAATCGAAATTTTGATCATGTGTGCCAAGTTTGGTTCGATTCTGAGAAGGTCGAATCGGAACCCAATTTTGGCGGGCCTGCGACCTACTCAAACGGGCAATTTTGTACACGGCTCCTCGGAATCCAAAACTGGACATACCGTTGAGTTCCTCTCCTCAAACTGAAACCGTAGACATGTAGTTTGACGACTTTAGAGAATGTAGACTTTGGCACACGTTTCGGTGCAAAGCGGGTCCAATGGCGGACATCGTTTTGACCCGAAATTACGATTTTGCCCCTGTTCCAGAATTTGACTTTTGGATAGGCATTTCCTAGGTATATCTTCTTCACTGAGATCATTTTTGATGTTTGTTTCAGCGTTTGGAGTCATCTGTTATTTGTGAGTTTTTGGTGCGGACACTTGCTACTCTTCGACTTGCCACTTTGTACCACCAGGCAAGATACCTTGCCACCTTACTCTGTGATTATTATATTCTTATTTTTAGTTATTATTTTTAGCATTTATTTTGTGATATTTAAACTGTGTTTCCAAGTCACACTTGGGTGCAAGCGACTCTATCGGTCGTTTTTCTTGCTTTATTTATTTTCTCTTGCATTGACTTAGCTTATTAACCACCCTTTGATGTTGAGGTATTGGTATATCTCATACGGCCTTGACACTTGTTGTATCACGTGATGTGAGTCTCATGTAGGATACGTATTCGCGTAGTCGGCTGGCCACCAATACGTATGGTGCGTGCGACGGATAGGGTAACTGCCAATAGATTGCATGCTAGTAGACTTGGCAGTTACTAGAGGTACATATGAGTCATGGATGTGACTCTAATAGGCATTAGGTGGGAAGAACAGTTCCTTAATGTATGGGTTATATATGCACTGTCCTGATTGCCGGTTATCTCCAGTGGGAGGTACGGTCCTGCTAGCCGGTTATCTCCAGTGGAAGATACGGTCCTGATTCCTGATCTTCCTGATCCTGCCCATGCGTCAAAGGTTTGTTCTTATTACATTATCACTGTAGACTGGTTAGGCACCTGATTGCATACATATTTCTTTCTTTATATTATATATCACAGTTATTATGGCATGGTGTTTTCTTGTATCTTGTTACGTCCCTCTGAGGACCTGGTTATCTCTCCAGGTGTGTACTTCTGAGCATTTACAGGTGTTCTAGCCAAGGCCGTGATCTTCTCCATTCTTTCGAAGACGATTGCGCTTGGTTCGTCTCGTTATTTTTTCGATCACTTCTTGTACATTTTATTTGAGATAGTTGGTAGTGGACTTTGTCTCCGCCCAACGATTGTATACATGATAAATTCAAAGTTGCTTTTATATCATTTATTTATCTAGTGGATGAGATTTAGTTATTCTGGAATTACTGCATTTTACAGCTTATGTATTCATATGAGGTTTCCATATATTGGAGTATACTTCGTATGTATACAGCTGACATGTCGATGTACCTAGTCCTACGTATTTTGGGACTGGGGCATTACATGTATTTGTGGTGGCCCATGCAGGTCAAGATAAATTGTTTGGTTACTTTACCGTACCAAACAAGCCTGCGAATAGGATTAGAAGTCTAGGATCTCGTCCACATACTTGGCCTCTTTCCTAAGATTTCATCTACCGTTCGACTCATCGATGGCATCTTGCTTGATTTCTTCTATCATTAATCTTATCTCCCCTTCGTGCTTGCTAGAGGTTAGACAGATGATCCCTACTAGTTAGACATGTTTCTTTTGTCACAAAATACCATTAATTTAATTCTTTAAGTTGGGTAGAATGCCTTATGACCTAGCAACCCCTTTGTCCTTGCGACCTATATTAGCAAGTCTACTTAGATTCTAGAATTTAGAGACCCTAACCCATCTAGTCAACCAAGGACTTGGACAAAAAGACTATAGGATGACTGTATAGATACCAACACAGGATATGACTTAGAATCATTCTGCTTTCTTTCAATCTTAATCGCTCGTGCCTATGTTTTTACCATCTTGACTAATAATGCTAATGTAGTCTAGTTTTTGCAAGCTTATCCTTATAGAGCTTGTTCACGACATGTGTATATTGGGGACGCCTACTAACATATTGTCTAATCAGAATCAGTGTATGATGGTCTGATCAACCTTCGTACATTTGGTTCGCTTTTATTTGCTTATCTTAAGTGGATTGAGATATAGATGGCTCTAGGATCTCATCCGCAATTGCCTTGACAACTCTATTTGAAATGCCTTTGGAATCCCATATTCGTATTCGATCCTCTTTCCCTAAAACACTTATTGTTTTCGCCTTTACGGATTTCAGAAAGTCAGATACTCGTATTGAGGGAAGATAGACCCGTAATATCCTCCTCAGTATATCATACCATCTATAGACAGGAAAAATATTCATATAATCATTGACAACTGTTGGACTCAAAGTACGGTCTTCAGAACTTGACTCATATCTGTCACATCTCGTATCCTAGTACATCGTGTAATATTCTTCCATAAATTGAGGTATGACCTTGCGACTTGAACCTTTCTAACTCCACTAAACCATAGAACGGTGTCTTTGTTAACTTCTAGGAGTGAATTACTGTAGGATATAGATCGTAGAGCCCTAGTAGAATTTAGAATGTACTAGGATTGCCTATTGATTAGAATAAGTGGTTTCTGTTAGAACGCTAATTAGTGCCTCATGAATTCCCACTTTCTATTTAGAAATTTTTGGGTCCCCGACCGTGAATTTTATATTCAGAGCACGAGATCGACTGTTACCTTACAACAAATTTTATATACAAGACCTAAACGAGTTCACCTTCATGTAGACATATCATGTCCCACTAAACACGTTCCCTTGTACTCTATATTTATAATACGACCTTCAGGTCAAAATAGCTAGTTATAACCCCTACCATAATACCATTGTCCTTTCTGACTTCAATTAGAGATCCAATCTTGACTCAAAGCATTCGACCCGATATATGGTTGTGATCTACTCGAAGCCCAATATGCACTTGTCCTAGTGTGATACTCAATTGAGACCCTATCTGCCACTTGTACACAAAGTCATGGGAGGCATATTTTTTTACTTATGGCTCCTATCTAGCCAATCCGATTCGGAACTAGCCCAACCTCTCGAGTTAGGACTTGTTCTAGACTACCATAGCCTAGCAGAGATGGTATAAGTTGATCTTACGAGATATCCCACCAATATAGTTTAAATTCGAGATGGATTCATTCAATATGAAACCCCTGCACCTTTTAGCCCCTCTCATAAGGCTCGTAACGACGTTTATCACGGATAGCCAACTTTATAAGTGGTGTAGAGCCTTGAACCAAGAACACTTACCCTATAGAAATTAAGCCAATAAGGTTCCTTGTACAACTACCCTCATTTGTTCGAAAACCAAGGGACGACTTTCATGCGTTAGCCCCTTAAAAATTTTGCATTTGCAATTCGACCCCCTTACCATAGTTTTAATTTCGAGGATGAAATTTCTTTAAGTTGGGTAGGATGTAAAACCCCCTAATATATTAATTTATTTAATGTTAGTTTTGTGTAAAAAACTTTTTTGCTAAAATACATGTATACATAATATTAGGAGTGTAATGCATAGTATGGGTATAAGTTTATATGATATATATTTATATGTATATATGTATGTGTGTATGTGTTGATTTATTAAGGTGTGTATATTTATATATACTTATATGTGGAAATATATGTGTATATAAATATACCTAAATTATTGTATTTTTGAAAAGAGTTTTTTTAATTAGAAATAATAAATAAAATAGAATTTAGTTATTAAATAGAGTAATAATAGAAAATAGTTAAAGAAAAAGAAAAGATTTTTAATAAATAAAATAAGAAAAGAAAAGAAAAAGAAAAGAAAAAGAATAAGAAAAGAATAAGAAAAAGAAAAGAAAAAGAATAAGAAAAGAAAAGAGAAAAAAAACCCACCAACGTGAGTGGGCGGGCCCACCCCACTAATTCGTGGTTGCTGCAGCAGCAACCCAATGATTCCAAGAAGTGGCCCATTTAACTAATAGTATTAGTAGTATAAGTATTAGGATTTTCGCGCAACTTGCTATATATATAACTTCCTCCACATACCTCAAAACCCTAGTCTCCCAAAACAAAAATTTTAGCAGAACATACCCTTTTCGCCTAGGAGTTTGTTTCACCAGCGACGGAGTTGTGTGCGCGACGAATGGAGCATCGAAAGTCAGCCCTTCGTCATCCACGGTGCAGTTTTCCCACTCAAGGTACCCTACTTCCCGACGACGTAACTTTTTACTCGTAGCACCGATTTTCGATCCGTAAAATTTTCTGGAAAGTAGACTTGACCCTCTTCGAGATCCTCTCGATGGATTTCGAAAATAACCCATCGACATGCTCGAAAAATCAAGATGAAGTTGAACAAAAATCTGTTTTCTGTACTACTATAAAACTGTTTTAACCCGACAACTTGTCGGCCAATTTTCTTGCTGTACAGTAAAGTAATGTAGGAAATAAACAAAAATAATAAAAGACAATATAACCGAGATCACAACGCATCTTCTGGATCGTTGTTTCGATTAATGTGTAAGAAATAAACTGATGTTGAAGTTGGAGAAAAACCTGTGTTAATTTATATAAAATTTCAGAATTTTCTCCGATACGACGTACGCCCCGACAAACCGGGCGACGTGGTCATGCGCTATACGCATCGAAAGGTGCGTATGGACGTTGCGGATGTGTGGGAACTGACGGAACTCAGTTTCGTCGCGTGTGCGTGACGAAACCAATGCGTATCCGTCGAGATACCCCCGTATCGACGTTTTGCAAACTTGCCTATAACTTCGTGTACGGTCGTCGCATCGAGACGAAACTTGCTCCAACAGGTACGAATCAAAATTTTGGTCCTGTGTGCCAAGTTTGGTTCGATTCTGAGAAGGTTGAATCGGAACCCAATTTTGGCGGGCCCGCGACCCACTCAAACGGGCGATTTTGTACACGGCTCCTCAGAATCCAAAACTGAACATACCGTTGAGTTCCTCTCCTCAAACTGAAACCGTAGACATGTAGTTTGACGACTTTAGAGACCGTAGACTTTGGCACGCGTTTCGGTGCAAAGCGGGTCCAACGGCGGACATCGTTTTGACCCGAAATTACGATTTTGCCCCTGTTCCAGAATTTGACTTTTGGACAGGCGTTTTCTAGGTATATCTTCTTCACCGAGATCATTTTTATGTTTGTTTCAGCGTTTGGAGTCATCTGTGATTTGTGAGTTTTTGGTGCGGACACTTTCTACTCTTGGACTTGCCACTTTGTACCACCAGGCAAGATTCCTTGCCACCTTACTCTGTGATTATTATATTCTTATTTTCAGTTGTTATTTTCAGCATTTGTTTCGTGATATTTAACTGTGTGTCCAAGTCACACTTGGGTGCAAGCGACTCTATCGGTCGTTTTTCTTGCTTTATTTATTTTCTCTTGCATTGACTTAGCTTATTGACCACCCTTTGATGTTGAGGTATTGGTATATCTCATACGGCCTTAACACTTGTTGTATCATGTGATATGAGTCTCATGTAGGACACGTATCTGCGTAGTCGTCTGGCCACCGATACGTATGGTGCGTGCGACAGATAGGGTAACTGCCAATAGATTGCATGCTAGTAGACTTGGCAGTTACTAAAGGTACATATGAGTCATGGATGTGACTCTAATAGGCATTGGGTGAGAAGAACAGTTCCTTAACGTATGGGTCATATATGCACTGTCCTGATTGCCGGTTATCTCCAGTGGGAGTTACGGTCCTGCTAGCCGGTTATCTCCAGTGGGAGGTACGATCCTGATTACTGGTTATCTCTAGTGGGAGATACAGTCCTGATTCCTGATCTTCCTGATCCTTGTTTTCCATAAAGAAATTCTCTTTATTTGTTGTGTTTCTGGGAAAATTACAACTGTAGGAATCCGATCTAGAAGACGATCGCTTTATCCCTTGGACTATGCGAAGAAGAAAAGCTCTCAAAATTTTGACAGTAGATATCAATGTATCTGTACAATGAATGAGAAAAAGAACTCTATTTATAGAGTCAAAAATAATAACTGAAAAGATAACTACCTCACCACTGGTGCACTTGAAAAGTCACGCAGACTCTAAATACACGCAGGGTTAATGAGTAGTTACTGGACGTGGCCCGTAACTGTTGGACACATGGCATCAGTGCATGGGTCGTGTGCAAGTTACTGGGCACGCGAGAGAGAGATCGGTGGCATGGCTGCCACGTACTCCAGTTGAAATGAAATCCACGCAGTCTTGCTGAAGGCAAAAATCCACGCAGTTTCGTTGACGCAGACTCGTTGAAGGCAAAATCCATGCAAGCTTTGAAGAAGAATACTTCAGAATTCACGCAGGCTTTGAGAAGAATAACTCAGAAGTCACGCAAATATTTTGAAGAAGGAGAAGGTTCAGAATCCACGCAAACCGCCAGCTGTCTTGATTTGGCACGCTTCGTCTGACACAAAATCTCTGACATTGATTATATTGTCAGTCGCATTAAATGAAGATAAGACCCAAAGTCACGCCAATCTTGGTGAAGAGTGAGTCTTGCTAAGGAAGATTTCGAAAATCACGCAAAAGACGGCTGTAATCTCTCGAGTTCTGTGCATACGTGGCATACGAGGAGACGTTTCTCGACTGTTGTGTTGTCAGTCATTATGATTCTGACGTATGGCTGAGCTGTCTCTGCGTGACTTCTAAAGGAGATGGCTAGGCAGAACTTAGCGTATCTTTTGTGCTGCTTCTTGGATCACTCTGCGTGACTTGTTCTGATCAACTCAGCGTGACTTCATTTTTGAGGCCTACAAAACCCCTTCAAAGTTTTCGAAAAATGATAAAATATTTTCGAAATACTTTGAAATAGAGATGATGAAAGGAGTTAAAGTCACGCTGAGATGACTCCAAAATTTTTCGGAAGTCGAAAAGACTTCGAAGTTCTTTGAAAACATCCAAATGAACTTATTAAATGTCATAATGACTCTTCGTTCTCCGAGACTGATTGCGTCCAATTTATGGTGGAATATGAACTATCGACAAAATCTGTTATATAAACAGGAAGAGATTCTCAGTTTTGACATTCATCTCTCGAAAATATGACCCTAAAGGAAGCAGCCGAAGAGGAAGCACGCAAGTTGGGCTTTTGTTCCCATGGTGACCCCACTTTTGGGGGCAAAGAACCCGAACCTGTCGTCATCGAGCTCAAGGACGACTCCACGCAGTTAGCCAAGAATCTCTTGAGCTACTTTGGATTGGATGGCTCGTCTTCTTCTGATGGGCGGAGCCTTATGGAGAAGCGTGAAATGCTCGAGACTCTGTTGCATCGCCTGGGAGTTAAGAGCGTAGAGGAGTTAGGCATCAAACTTAGCCGCTCTGGAAAATAGAGCGTAACTTTCTACGCTTTTGTTGCACTTTTTTGTCTTTTTGTAAGGCCATCAGTGCCTGTTTAAAGAATAAAGTACAACTTTTATGTTTGATCTGCGTGCCCTTTTAATGAAGAATATTAATTAGCACACTTTGACTGTTTCCAATGTTGCACGGTCTCCCGAAGTACACGTGACACTCATTCCACAATTTACGAGCACTATTTATGCGGATCTTTTCCAAGAATAGACCTACACTTGACCCTTTAAATAGATGGATGAACTCCACACAAACTCATCTTCCCATTCTTCTTCCTCTCTTCTGAGAATGAATTTTCTGTGAGAAAAAAATAGGAAAGCCATGTTGTCTGATGTCAAATCTCTGTGCACGCTACCAGACATGGATCTGTCAATCCTTAGCAGCAAACTCAGCGGTAAGTTCAATATACACGCATCGAATTTTTTGTTTGCTAAAGACAAATTCATCTTCCTGAAATGAACAGAATACATCTGTCTTTGCTTGGCCAGTTTCTGTTGGCTGATTTTTCTTTACTGTTTTTTGCAGAATTTTGGCTGAAAATTTTCTTCAGAACTGGCGTTGGGGATGTGGATGCTGTGGAGAATATCCTGCTGACATCTACATCAGGGAGCTCATACGCTTTTGACGCGTAAATCAGACAACTCAGGACTCTTCGTGGGATAGAAGGGTCTTCCTTAGATGGTAGGAAGAGCCTTTATACACGAGAGTTGGATGATGGAGTCAACTCTACTACCGAGAGATTGGGTAGTAGAGTTCTTTTCAAGGCAAAACCAGGAATTGTATCCCAAGGTTTGGATACATTCCTGTCTTCCTTGAGAGGTTACCCCCATCCACCAGTTGTATTGGCAGCAACACGTTTTCGTGTTGCCCTACTCTGTGGTTCTCCTCTCGTCTGAGAGATAAGACCAGAGTTTGATTCCTGCTGGACACCCAGGAATTGCCACAAACAACGAGATTGCCAGAGAAGATCCAAGAAGAAATAGATCTCAGTTGTACATAGAATAAAAATCCAAGATTTGTAATAGATTTCCATTATGATTTGTAGGAAAGTCTAAGAAAATGTAATAGACTTTTTGTGGTAAAATGGGAATGGAAATGACAATTCTTCTATGCTCAATGATTTGTATTTGTGGATGAATTGTGGACATGATAGATAATAAAATCATTTTTTCTGTTTTAGAGTATATAATATTATCAGAGGTATTATGGACATGATAATATATAGGAACTCGAAAGAAAATAGATTAATTTCTATGCAGAGGTCAAAACATGACAAATGAGTAAGTAGATTCGGATTTGATTCAGAGGTGATGAAAATATGATAAATAATGAATCCCCACTTAATGAACTGATAGAAGATTATGAACGGATGAACCGTTAGGAAATGATGAACAGATGAACTGTCGAATGAATGTAATAAATGAACGGACGAACCGTCAAGTATTAATGAATATGTGAAACGTCGGATGAATGTGAGAAATGAATGGATGAACTGAATATCGGGAAAGAATACGTCCCTTCGATCCTTGTAACCATATGCCTATAAATAGAGCATATATTTGAATAGAAGGATCGCATTTTATCCATAATGTCTTCTGAAGAGAATATAAAGAAGGCTGAAGTCGTCCCCGAAGCTACTGAAGGTGTTAAAGAACATCCACCTCCGCAGAAGAAGGAAATGGGCGAAAGCTCGTCTACTCCCAAGCCGCCGAAAGATATCCTGGACTTCTTGGTCGAACCAGGAGAAACCGAAGAAGAAGAAGCAATGAGGCTGGCTGCCTGTCAATTCTTGGTACGGTCAGGAAAAGATGTATTCAATTCTTTTGCTGATTATGTATGTGGTCCTTGTCCCAAATATGAAAGGGATTACAGTGATCTTCCATGATGATGTACTCTTTTTTCTTGAGGAATTTGTCTTAAATAAACTCCGTTTAAGGAAACTTTGTTTATTATACATCCTTTCCACTTTATATTTTTGCCTTTATTCATTGATCTTTTGACTCAGAAATCAGAAAGACTAAATATCATTTTCATAAATATGATATTGAGATAGAAAATTCAGAGGTAATGTGGACATAATTTTCTGGATATCAAATTTGTTGAGAAAACGATACAAAGTAGAATACCTATCTCCACTGGAGATAATAGATATCAGAATGATTCTTCGGAAAGAACAATGAAACAGCTGGAGAGTGATGGGAGGACAATCTTGATAGAAATATTAGACGTAGTACTTCTTCAAGAATTTGCCGTTGATGGGCATCATAGTGGCTTTACCATCTAGAGTAGTGAGTTGATAAGCCCCATTAGAAAAGATCTTATTGACAATGAATGGACCATCCCATTTTGCATCAAACTTGCCCTTACACATGTGTGTCATAGTCATCGGGCGTCTGACAGTAAGCACAAGTTCTCCTTTCTGAAATGTTCGAATTCTGACTTTCTTGTTAAAAGCCCTTGAAATTCTGGCTTGATAGAATTCAATATTCTGTTGAGCAGATAACCGCTTTTCATCCAGAGCCTCCAATTCTTGAAGTCGAAGACGATCATTATTTTCTGAGGTAAGTTCATTAGCGATTGCTATCCTTAAAGAAGGAATTTGAATCTCTAATGGGAGAATAGCCTCAGATCCTTACACCAGAGAGAAAGGTGTACACTTAGTGGCATTACGGACTGTAGTGCGATAAGCCCACAAACATTCCCCGAGCTTGTCACTCCAATTACGTTTGTTAGTGGAGACAAACTTCTTTAGGAGTTTGATGATAGTCTTGTTGAAAGCTTCTGCCAATCCGTTAGCTGCTGGATTATATGCGGTAGAAGCAACATTGTTGATCCGGTGATCATCACAGAATCGAGTAAATTTCTGGCTGACGAACTGTGGTCCGTTATCATGAACAATGTGTCGAGGAACACCAAATCTATAGATGACGTGGTGCTTAATAAAGCTGATGACATTAGACGTCTTAACTTCAGATAAAAGAATGGCTTCGGCCCATTTGGAGAAGTAATCAGTTATTGCGAGAATGAACCGATGACCTTTAGATGACGGTGGATTGATCGGGCCAACAATGTCCATGCCCCAAGCTTCGAAGGGCCATGATGCTGCCGTCGGATGTAGAAATTCCGAAGGTTGATGTATAAAATTCGCATGGATTTGGCAAGCTTTGCATTTCCTTGCATATTCAATGGCATCTGATACCATAGTTGGCCAATAATAACCCATCCGTCGAATACGGTCTTGAAGTTTTGGCCCAGGTTGATGCGCTCCACAAATTCCATCATGTGTTTCACAAATAACTTGTTGGGCTTCATCACTAGCAATGCACCGAAGGAGTAGACCATCATAAGCTCGACGATATAAGGTCTTTGTTGTATGATTGTAATAGAATCTGAGTGATCGTCGTCTGATAGATGCTGCCTCACTCGGATCATCCGGAAGAATATCATATAATACGAGATCTAAGAAAGGAAGTCTCCAATCTTTATCCGTATTCTGATTCTCAGTCGAGTTACTAAAGATGAATTCCATGCTGGAATCGGATGAAGATGACATCGATTTACGACTGAATCCAAATCCTCTTGTTGTGTTGACGTCATGAGATGTTGATTCTTCAATGTCAACTGGAAGTCCTAGAGTCAGGTTATTTTCAAGATGAAATAATTCTCGACTATGAACAACAATCATTTGTTGCCGCCTGATTGGGATAGCCAGCACCGCTGCAAGATTAGCAAGGGCATCAGCTTCTGTGTTACATGCTCGCCTAACATGTTCAATGAAGAATTCCTTAAATGATGAGGCCATAGATATGGCCACTCTATGATAAGGAACCAGATCTTGATGGCGAACTTCATAAGTACCCCTGATCTGATTGACAATAAGTTTAGAGTCTCCATACGCCTCCAATTGTTGAATATTCAGATGTTTAGCGAGTTGAAGACCAATAAGTAATGCGTTGTACTCAGCTACATTGTTTGAACACGGCTAATCGAGAGAATAAGCTCTTTGGATGGCAAGACCTTCTGGCGATACAAGAACAATTCCAACTCCAGCGACAATATCACCATTAGGACCAATTCTTGATGCTCCATCAAAGAATAGACGCCAAGTTGGATCTTCTTCAGCAATTTGATTTGAATCTAGGACTTCATCTGGGATTTCATCATAGAGTTTTGAATTTTCTGGAATTGAGTGAGCAGCCAGAAAATCAGCTAAAGCTTGTCCTTTGACTGATTTCTGAGGAATATAGTGCATGTCATACTGAGTAAGTAGGATTCCCCAGTTAGCCAATCGAGAATTCAAAACACTGGGTTTCTTCATCATGATCCGTATAGGATTGATCTTGGAGATGACATGAATAGTCTGGCCAATGATATAATGACGTATCTTTTGGACAGCAAACATCAAGGCTAGACATTCTTTTTCAACCGGTGAATATCGAGGTTCAGCTCCGGTCATAGTGCGACTGAGATAATAAATGGCTTGTTCATGGCCATTTTGATTCTTTTGAGCGAGTAATGCACCAAATGAATGACTCATTTCTCGAGTATAGAGGAGGAACGGTATTCCTGAGACGGGAGGTACCAATACTGGAGGGCTCATCAGATATTGTTTTATATCATCGAATGCTTTCTGACATTCATCATTCCAGACAAAAGAGACACCTTTCTTCATAAGTTTGTTGAATGGTCTGCAGCGTCCTGATAAATTAGAGATGAATCTCCTGACACTACTAAAATACCCCACTTTACCGACGGAAGTTTAGCGACGGACGTATTCCGTCGCTAATAGCGACCAGTTTCCGACATCTTAGCGACGGATTAGCGACAGACAACATAACATAATTTTTTCCAATTTTAAATGTAAAAATTTGTCGGGTTTCCGTCGCTAAGTCGACGAACGTTAGCGACGGATTCTTTTTCGTCGCTTATTCGTCGCAAATGTTGGCGGTAAAATCTTTAAAACATTGGCGGGAACTTTAGCGACTAACTGGCGACGGATATATCCGTCGGAAAACACCTTTTAATTGGCGACGGTGTAGCGACTAATTTATTCTGTCGCTATTCCGTCGCTAGGTTCTGTGCCCTAACTTAAATTGAACCGACGGGGGGGAATTTTTCATTCCCCCCAAAACTCTCTCTCTCTCTCGCGGCTCTCTCTCTCTCTACCAGGTATCTCTCTCTCTCTCTATCTCTCTCTCTCTCTCTCTCTCTCTTTCTCTAATTTTGGGTTTTGGGGCCGGGGGGGGGAGTGGGGGGGGGGGGTCGGCTTCGCGGGGGGTGGAGAGGGGGGGGGGGGTGGTGAATGGGGTCAGGGGGTCGGGGGGTGTTGGTAATGGGGGCAGGGGGTGGAGGGGGGTGGGGAATGAGGGTCGGGGGGTCGGGGGGGGTGGGGAATGGGGGCAGGGGGGTCGGGGGGTGGGGGGGTGGAGAGGGCAGGGGGGTCGGGGGGGTCGGGAATGGGGGCAGGGGGGTCGGGGGGGCGGGGGGTGGGTGGTGGAGAGGGCAGGGGGGTCGGGGGGTGGGGAATGGGGGCAGGGGGGTCGGGGGGGGGTGGGTAATGGAGAGGGCAGGGGGGTCGGGGGGGGGGGGGTGTTGAATGGGGGCAGGGGGGTCGGGGGGGTGGGGAATGGGTTGCATTCCCCGATACGGATACGGTTTGGCATGTCCCGATCCTAAGAAATAATACTATTTCATTTAATTTAATTTCATTTAATTTCAAAACTACTAAGAAATAATACTTAAAACACTTAAAATTATGCCTAAATGTATAAATTATATGTTTTTAAACGTAAATAATTTATTAATAATTATTTGTTTTCCAATACCAAAAAAATCCGATACTTCGATCCGATACCGCCGATACTACCGATATCGCCGATACCAATACTAGATTGCTTAGACTTATATTGCAAGGTAACTAGATACAAGTTATGATACAATGTAAATGCAAGTATACATGTTAGCTAGATAGCTTAGACTTATATTGCAATCTCCTATTCACACGAGTATTGATATCGCCGATGCCAATACTCGTAGGAATATATAGTCCGATACCGATTTCGATACCGATACTTTGAACCTTGATTTAAATACATGTTAGTATAGTATCTTCACATATATGTTAAGAGTATATACATGATTAGCAAGGTAACTAGATACAAGTTATGATACAATGTAAATGCAAGTATACATGTTAGCTAGATAGCTTAGACTTATATTGCAATCTCCTATTCACACGAGTATTGATATCGCCGATGCCAATACTCGTAGGAATATATAGTCCGATACCGATTCCGATACCGATACTTTGAACCTTGATTTAAATACATGTTAGTATAGTGTCTTCACATATATGTTAAGAGTATATACATGATTAGCAAGGTAACTAGATACAAGTTATGATACAATGTAAATGCAAGTATACATGTTAGCTAGATAGCTTAGACTTATATTGCAATCTCCTATTCACACGAGTATTGATATCGCCGATGCCAATACTCGTAGGAATATATAGTCCGATACCGATTCCGATACCGATACTTTGAACCTTGATTTAAATACATGTTAGTATAGTGTCTTCACATATATGTTAAGAGTATATACATGATTAGCAAGGTAACTAGATACAAGTTATGATACAATGTAAATGCAAGTATACATGTTAGCTAGATAGCTTAGACTTATATTGCAATCTCCTATTCACACGAGTATTGATATCGCCGATACCAATACTCGTAGGAATAGTCCGATACCGATATACATTGTAGAGCTCTGTTTTGCTATTCTGGACATGTTGTGACCTGTGCTGTTCTAAATAGGAGCCAGACACACTCCTGAGACGGGGGAGTATGTATAGTGATGTGGATTCTTACTAACTTATCATGTGAACCCATTTATGGGCCCTTCATTGAACCTTCTCATGTGCAACTTTCAGTCCATTCACAGTTCCCTATATTGTACTCTACATTACCTAGTTCACTTATATCTAACATCCTAACCCTAATCCAAATTTATGAGTATCGGTATCGGGCTATTCTTATGTTTAGTTTATCTTACGATACAGATTTTCACATCCAAATTGAGGATGAGTCGTTATTTTGTTGATCGTACATGGATGTACAAACGGCAACACGAGAGTAGAATTGGTGTGAGTGACGATTTTCAGGCAGGCATGGAAGTATTTCTTAATTATGCAATGAGCAAAGCTCAGTACATGGACGGTAACAAAATTAAGTGTCCATGTGTTAAATGTCACAATAGACGTTACGAAGAAGTGGTGACTGTGAGAGATCATTTGACCCGTAAGGGTTTCGTACGTAATTACGGCCTGTGGTCATCGCAAGGTGAACTATATTCGGAAAGACAGGCTGCGGAAGCTGCTACTTATGCTTTTGATGATAATGCTGCAACGGATGTCATCGAAGACCACGGATGCTCTGTTGATTATGGAGATCTGCAGAACCTTGCACGAGATATGGTGTATGATGCGGCAGGGCCTAATTTTGATCCGGAGGATCCTAATCCCGAGGCGAAGGAGTTCTATGACATATTTCAGGACGCAGATACTTCTCTATATCCTGGTTGTGAGACTCATTCCGCACTGTCAGTGACGATGCGGTTGTTGAACATAAAGTCTGATTTTAACTTGCCACAAGCTTGCTATAATCGGATCACAGAAGTAATCAAGGAGGTGTTACCGAAGGAATCAAAAGAGCTACCAAAAAACTTCTACAAGTCAAAGATGATGGTCCGACAACTAGGACTGGGGTACGAGAAGATAGATTGTTGTCGCAACGGATGCATGTTGTACTACAAAGAGAATTGCGTATCAGAAAGTTGCAGCTTCTGTAATGCGGATCGTTACAAGCCAGTACAGGGAAAAGGAAAGTCGACTAGAAAACGACGTCCTTACAAGTATATGCATTACTTGTCGATCACGAAGCGCTTGCAGAGGATGTATATGTCTCTAAATACAGCAGAACACATGACGTGGCACAGCGAAGAACGCATAAAGGACGAAGGAGAATTGTCACATCCTTCGGATGGAGAGGCGTGGAAATATTTTGATTTGTGTCATCCAGATTTTGCTGCAGAGCCTAAAAATGTACGTCTGGCGCTATGTGCTGATGGCTTCGCCCCTTTCGGACAGTCGGGATCTCAGTACTCATGCTGGCTGGTCATTCTTACCCCTTACAATCTGCCACCATGGATGTGTATGAAGACTCCTTATATGTTTCTGACAGCTATCATACCCGGTCCTAAAAATCTGACGAAGAACATCGATATATATTTACAGCCGTTGGTGGATAAGCTGAAACAGCTGTGGGAGATCGGCGTCACGACCTATGATATTTCCAGGAAACAGAACTTTCAGATGAGAGCTTCACTCATGTGGACAATCAATGATTTTCTAGCATACGGTATGCTGTCGGGATGGAGTACGCATGGCAACATGTCTTGTCCGATATGCATGGAAAATAGTAAGGCGTTCCGCCTTAGGCATGGAGGAAAAACTTCTTTCTTTGACTGTCACCGTCAATTTCTGCCCGCGACCCATCCTTGGAGAAAGAATAAGGACGCGTTCAGATATGGAAAACAAGAATTTTCTCAACCTCCTGCCAGATTTTCGGGATACGATATTTGGGAAGCTGTAAAGGAATTGCCCACCGTAATGGAAGATCCATCGAACCATCGTGTCGAGGGGTTCGGACAAAGCCATAACTGGACCAAACGGAGTATCTTCTGGGACTTGCCTTATTGGAAAGATAATCTTATAAGGCATAATCTTGATGTCATGCATATCGAAAAAAACGTGTTCGATAATGTCTTCAATACCGTCATGGATATTAAAGGAAAGACGAAGGACAATCCAAAAGCAAGACAAGACATAGCCGAGATATGCAAGCGTCCTCATCTGAACTTGATACAAAGGGGTGCTGGTGGACAATTAAGTAAGCCTATAGCGCCATACACATTGAGCAAGGAAGATAGATTAATAATCTGCAAGTGGATATCTAATTTAAGATTTCCCGACGGCTATGTTTCGAATTTGTCTAGATGCGTTGATCTCAATGAACGCAAGCTAACGGGAATGAAGAGTCACGACTGCCACGTGTTTATGGAAAGATTACTGCCCATTGCTTTGAGAGAGTTGTTGCCTTCTGCTGTATGGGTTCCGTTGGCCGAGCTGTCTACATTCTTCAGGGATATCTGTTCAACTAAGCTGACGGTGCAACATATGGTACAACTTGAGGAGAAGATTGTCTTAACAATCTGCAAGTTAGAGAAAATATTTCCACCGGACTTTTTCGACAGCATGGAGCATCTACCGATTCATCTAGCATACGAAGCCCGTGTCGGTGCATCTGTTCATTATCGATGGATGTACCCCTTTGAAAGGTAAATAAAAATCGATATAATTTAAGTGAAATTTAAGTGGATTTTACAATTCATTGTTAATTCTCAAGATAATTTGTCTCTTTAGGTACCTACACCATCTAAAGAAGAAAGTTGGCAACAAGGCTCATATAGAGGCTTCGATATGCGAATCATATCTTATCGAGGAGGTGTCAAATTTCTGCTCCATTTATTTCGATACTCATGTCGAAACAAATCGAAATAGACCTCAAAGGAATGAAGAAGACGTTGAGGATGGAGGTATATTCAATTTAAGGGGCAAGCCTATTGGGGCTAGTAAGAAACGGTGGTTGACCGACGATGAGTATGATACCGCTCACCGATATGTCTTGTTAAATTGTGACATACAAGAAGTGAGAGATTTGGAGAAGTAAGTGACTACGCCTCGTTATAATCTCTAATTTGGTGAATTAAGTGACTACACTTATTTTTATTCTCTCTAACAGTGTATTTAGAGGTGAAGTCAAAATGAGGACACCATATATTACAGATGAGGGACTTCAAAGAGAGGTTGATTGTACCTTTCCGTCCTGGTTTCGTAAATACGTAAGTAACTGAGATAATATGTTATGCGGCTACCATTAAAATATATGCAGCTAAAATATTTAAATTATCAATACATGTTTACAGGTTTTATTGCCTGAAACAACACTCATAAATGAAAGCATTCGTTATTTGGCATTGGGACCGAAGAAGCATGCAAAGACTTTGTCAGGCTATGTCGTTAATGGCTTCAAGTTTAAGTCAACTCAGCATGCTATAAATGCCGAATTTCTCAATGACGGCTTCGATACCAAGAATTCTGGTGTTTGCATAAGAGGCACCATCTATGACGACGAGCGGGACTTTGACTATTATGGAGTGCTTCGGGAGATTGTAGATTTACAATATAGTGCCCCATATGATATGCATATTGTGATGTTCAAATGTGAGTGGTTCGATACGAGACCAAATATCGGTTGGAGAATCGATAAACAATTTGGATTCGTCGATATAAATCATCGCAGGAGGTATAGAGGGTCCGACACGTTTGCGATAGCAAGTCAGGCTGTTCAAGTCTACTATACAAGCTACCCAAGGCGTCGTAGAGATCGATTTGACTGGTGGGCAGTATGCAAGATTAAATCTAGAAATACATTCAACGTTGGAGACCCAGCATACCAAGAGGACCAGATCGAGAAGCCCCAATACATGGGACAACAGTCGGATACCATGGACGTGGAAGATGTCGATATACCTCATGCTGAGGAAAATAGAGGAGAGGAAGAGGTTGATATACAAGACTTAGCTGTCAACCAGGGGAGAAAGAGGCGTCTTGTCCCAAGTATTGAGCCTGAAGAAGAAGAAGAAGAAGAAGAAGAAGAAGAAGAAGAAGAAGAAGAAGAAGAAGAAGAAGAGGATGAGGATGAGGATGATGATACAGATGAAGTCGACGATGAGGATGATGATATAGATGAAGTCGACGATGAGAATGAGGATGAGAACGATGACGATGACGATGAGGACGAGGACGATAACGATGATTAGATTAAATATCGGTATATATTAGAAGCACTTACAACTAACTTAGTGAATTCAGTTTAGACGGACACATTCTTATTTCAGTTTATGTTTTTGTCGTTCGATCATCTACTTATTGTATGATTTTCTTTTTACAGATGGCACTCTTAGTTCTCATTGTCTTGACGGCACTCGCCGCCCTGCTGCTGGTATATATATTTTAGTTCAGTTTTATATTCATTTATACTTCTATATTGTTAATTATATTTATGTGTTCTATTTATAGGTCATGGTCACTACCACTCGTGCTGCTGGCAGTGGCCGTGGACGTGATGGTAGTGGTACTGGTGGTGGCGGTACTGGCCGTGGTGGGCGTGGTGGTAGCGGCACTGGCCGTGGACGTGATGGTAGCGGTCGTGGTGGTAGCGACACTGGCCGTGGACGTGATGGTAGCGGTCGTGGTGGTAGCGGTCGTGGTCGCCTTCCACATTCCCCGGATATAGAGTCCTCCGATCCCGACCTAGAGAGCCCGGCCACAGACTCTTCCCGCCGTCGATCTATCTCTGCGCATGGACCTTCATCTTCATCGAGGCCTGAGACTCCATCCGCTAGCGGATCCGTTCCGCCTCCGGATGCACCAGCGGGTACACCATCAGTTACTGCAGGGTGGGCTCCGGAGTACCCCCGGATTCAGCTTCATCCTGCTACCGGTGAGTACATCCGCGGACCCTCGGATCCTCCGACGCCTCCAGAGAGGCCGATAGGCGAGAACCGACGAGAGCTATGGCCCGCGGGTGATACGTAAGTAAATTTAAGTTAATTTATTAAATTTGTTCATTTATTCAAGTTAATAATCCAGTCTTTGCTTCTTTGTAGGTTTTTCCCGTATGATGCTGCCCGGATACTCGGGCAAATTATTCGGAAAAACTACCATGGCCCCTACCTCAATTTTTCTGAGGTGCCTCAGAACATGCAGTACGTCTGGCTCGAGGAGATGAAGGTATATATATATCTTTTGGTTAATTATTAATTATTCTTTAATCTACTAATTTTTTAATTACGTGATAATTTAATTTGTATGTCAGACGACGTTCTGGTGGCCCCCCCATCGCGAGGAGTTGATTCGCAAGGCCTACAAAGCCGCCGCCGGGAAGAAGATACGGGATGCGGTGTACGACGTTCGTACGGCGCATTCGAGGAAGAAGTGGCTCCGGGAGGAGTACTACGAGCAGATGTTGGATAAGATGAATACTGCTCAGTACAGGGGGAAATCAGAGAAAGCGAAGGCGAGCAGACAGGCCGCTGGTCTGCATACGGGAGGTTCAAGGCCCCACGCAGCGACGCGTGCAGATTTGGTGAGATACCGCAAATTTATTTCACTATTAAATTCGGTACTATTAATATACGTAGTTAATTAAATTCGACGTATATTTCGTATGCAGGCACAACGGGCGGTAAAGGAGGGGAGAGAGCCGGAGTCGGTCACCGCCTACGATGTATTCCTACATACACACAAGAGGCGGGCAGACGGGAGCTTCGTCGACGCGAGGGCCCAGGCGACTGATGTAAGTAATTACGTTTATGAGATTTATATTAGAAATATAATTATTGTTAACTTAATTAGGTGAACGTAGGATTCAAATTATAACTTAGGGAAACATAGGATTTAGATTATAACTTAGGAAAACTTATAGTATAAACACATTCATTGGATAGGCTGCAAATCGTGAGGCCCTTAGTCAGATTGAGCCCCCTGCCGAGGTTGTCGGCGAAACGACGCCCACCCAGACGCCCTCTTCTATGGCCGCTCGCTACGACGACGTGTTCGTAGAGTCTGTTGGCGGCTTTAATAAAGGGCGCGTCTACGGCGTAGGTTCCCTGGCGGCGTCGTTGCAGGGCGCGACTCCGAGATATCCACCGCCCCCGCCTCCTCCTGCGCCCCCGTCGGACGATATGAGGACGCAGCTTGCGACTCTCACCTCCGATATGTCGGAAATGCGGAGTCTAATGTCGGATGTGCTGGAGCGCCTTCCGCATCCTTCTTCTGCTTCCGGTCCAGATCCGTCTGCTCCCGGTCCGTCTAGTGCGGTTGCCGGTCCTTCCGACCCTGGACGTTATTCATTTGACCGTTCTGCCGAGGTCCGCCTGGTACCGGATACTGCGCTCATTGGGCTCATGGACTTGATGTCGTCAGAGCAGCTCCGCACGCTTTCAGAGCATGTGTTGTCCCAGGTGCCGGCGTACATGGTGGAAGAGTACATCCGCAGAGCCGAACGACGACGCGATCCATCTCAATGATATTTGTACTGTTTTTGGATATTTGTACTGTTTTTGGATTTTGAATTCTGGATATTTTGGAAGCGTACATGAATGTTTGGATATTATGAATTTGTGTATTTGTGTTTGGATATTTGTACATAGATGTTTGGATATTTCTGTTTGATATTGGATATTATGAATTTGGATATTTGGATATTTGTTGATCGTACATGGATGTTTGGATATTGGATATTATGAATATGTGTAATATTTACGAAAAGGAAATAGAATGTTTCTGTAATTTTTTTTATTAATGTTGCATTTAGCGATGGACTAGCGACTAATTAGCGACGGATATATCTTTTTAGCGACCGATGAGCGACTTACTAGCGAAAAAAAATCCGTCGCTAACTGGGTTATATAAATATTTGCAGTTACCGACGGACGAGCGACGGCTTAGCGACCCATTATCCGTCGACATGGTTCTGGAATTATGGAAGCTTTCCAGAACCAGGCCGACGCCCTACCCGTCGCTAATCCGTCGCTATAACGTCAAGGTTAACGACGGGATGGCGACGGAATAGCGACCGATGTTGCGTATCAGGAACCTCTCTGATACGCTTTTACCGACCTATTTACGACGGCTTAGCGACGGATATTTTAATATTATATGCCATGTAAACCGACGGGAACAAGTCGCTAATCCGTCGCTAATCCGTTGAAAGGCAACCGTCGGTAATCAGTCGCTAGTCCGTCGGTTAATCATTTGTCCGACGGCTTAACGACGGACAAATTTTAGCGACGACGTATTTCCCGACGGCCATTTTCATCAAATATCCGTCGCTATGCCGTCGGTAATTTATGTTACCGACGAATTCGCGACGGATGTGGCCGTCGCTAAAGTTGGTTATTTTGGTAGTGTGATATAAGCGATTCTTCCCTGAAATCCTCGTAGCTCTTTTAAGGTGCGTGGAGGACGCATCTCTTGGATGGCTTTGATCTTCTCGGGATCCACGTGTATACCTTTAGAGGTAATGACGAAGCCGAGAAATTTACCACTAGAGACGCCTAAGAAGGACTTAGTAGGGTTCATCTTTAATTGATGCTTACGCATTAGATCAAATATAGTCTTCAAATCATGGATATGATTCTCCTTTCGTCGACTTTTGACTGCAATATCATCAACATAGCATTCGACTGTTTTTCGCAAATGTTCACGGAATATAGTGCTCATAGCTCGTTGATAAGTTGCTCCTGCATTCTTGAGACCAAATGGCATAACTGTATAACAGTATGTACCAATCGGCGTTCTGAAAGAAGTGTGCTTCTCGTCTTCTGGAAACATTTTGATCTGATTGTACCCAGAATACCAGTCCATGAATGACATTCGTTCAAATCCACAGGTATTATCAACCATGACATCAGTGATTGGTAGAGAGAATTCGTCTTTAGGACATGTCGCATTGAGATCGCGGAAGTCTATGTAAACTCTGATCTTGCCAGTCTTCTTAAGAACAGGAACAATATTAGCCACCCAATCGGGATGTTGTTCCTCTCTAATAAACCCAGAGGTAATGAGTTTATTGACTTCAGCTTCAATTGCATCCATGATGTCTGGACAAAATCGTCGCTGTTGTTGTTTGACCGGTTTAGCATTCGGCAAGATATTGAGCTTATGAGTTACAATCTGTGGATCAAGACCTGGCATATCTTCATAACTCCAAGCAAAGACATCAATGTATTCACGAATGAGTTTGATCATGTCTTTCTTATCAGTTTCTGAAAGATTTTCACTGATGAATATTGGTTTGGGAGATCCCTCTTCACCAACATCTATTTGAACAAGTTTATCTTCAGTCGGAGGTTCTTTTTGCTCGAAACGGAACTCCCATTGATTATCTAATCTTTGGGCCCACTGTTCTGATTCAGGTGAGATTTTAAACTCTTCCTCGTCTTCATCACTTTCTTCAGAATGGTTAATGGAAACCATATTGGAAGACAGAAGGTTGCAATAGAAGTCACCGATACTCGTATCGGAATCCCAAGAAGCGGTACTAGAAGAATCAGATCTCTTATCTTCGTCAGACTCAGGATCTTCATGGATAATATTGATGAAAGGAGTAGGAGTAGTATAACCCAATCCGCATTTCGTCCTTTCATATTTCAAAGGAGGAATCCGGACAGGCATTTTTCTTCCTTTTCTATTATTGAGGCCAGTCCTGAAGTCATAGCCCATATTTTTGATGATGTCTCTAGATTGCTGACTATAACGACGTAGTTGTAATCTTCCAGTATCATCATTTTTGTCATCATCTTCAAGATCAGAAGGATTTTGAGGCCCTTTGTAGAAGAATATTGGAATGTCTCCTGGCTTTCTGCTGGGAACTAGAAAGTATGAAGATTGTACAGGTTCTAGAGATACATCTGTATGAACAGTCTGTACAACTCCTATGGTTATTGTGTTCAAGTCATCTAACAGATGTAAATAACTATGAACATAATTACACACATCAACGTACTGCAAAGGTGGAGACTTTTCATTAAATGTAAAAGCAGCAATATTTACATTGGGAGAAGGCTGAGCCTTAGAGATTTTAGCCAAGTCAATGACTAAAAGGGGAGAAGAAGAAGAAGCTTTGTTTCGATTAAGATCGATAACAAATGGCTCAGAAGAGGTGAGCTCCCTTGAAGTTTGAGATGGAAGAGTAGTCTGCCCTCCAACTGGAATTAGCAGAGTATCTTGTGAAGGTACAGGAACTGTAGTACGCCCACTGACAGGAATGATCAGTGTATTTTGAGTAGATGACTGAGGTAACGGAGAGATCCGTCCACTCACTGGAATGATGAAAGAATCTTCTCCAGAGGATTTAGGAGGTTGTTGCTGAGTAGTTCGACTTTTAACAGGGATTATTAAAGTCTCACTTTGTGCATCTTCTTTCTCCATAGCTTGTATGATCCTTGTATACTCTTCTTTGTACATTCGGGAATCATTGAAATAAGCTTCAACCCCGTGGAAGGGATTTATATCAGCAACTTCTTTTTGTACTCTTCCATTGCTATCAATGTATTTAAAACATTGATGAAGAGTAGAGGGCACCACATTATTTTCATGAAGAAAGGGCCTCCCCAGAAGAAGATTATAGGATCCCACGATCTCGATCACATAGAAAGTGACTTTAGATCTGAAATCACCTATCTGAAGCTTCAGATGAATCTTTCCCAAAGGCTCACTTCGGCTTTGATTGAATCCCAAGATAGTAGTAACCGTCTTGGAGAGCTTGTGAAGAGGGATTTTTAGTTCATCCAACAAACTCTTTAGCATTATGCTTATAGCAGACCCTGGATCAATGAGGATACGATCTATCTTCATCGTATCAATATAACCAGTGTAGTAGAGAGGTCGGTCATGTCGATTATCCTCCAGTAACATGTCGTCTTGTGTAAAGGTGATATTTGGGATAATCTCCAGTACACTGTTACAATGTAAGCAAGTGGCAGGTTCCGCATCCGGCTTCTTCAATTGTGCAAGATAAGAGTCAGCTTGTAGAAGTGCTTCACTTAACGTCTCCCGAGTTTCTTTGGAAAGACGTAGAAGTTCAAAAAGGGACATTCTAGCTGGAGTATTAGCGAGTTGAGCCAAAATGTCAAAGTTGTAAGGCTTCTGAAGTCCAAGAGGAGAAGACTTCTTGATTGGCTTATCAAACCGAGCCTGTTGTTTGCCTTTCTCCAGAGCCGAAGGCTTGGGAGGAACAGGTTCAGTAAATGTAGTTGAAGGAACAGGTGCAGTAGATGATTCTTCTTCGGGAGGAACATTAGGAGCATCTTTAGCATATGAAGGGATATCAGTAGGATCTTCAGGATTTTTAGAATAATCCTTTAGGTAAGGTTTCCCCGTTCGAGTAGCACTAACAAGTGCTTCTTCTTTGTCTTTTGGCTCTGTGTCAGAGGTAGACCCAAGAGAAGTCATATGACATGACTTGATCTTTCCAGCCTTCTTGGATTTTTGAGAATAAATCTTTTGAGGAGAAGGCGATTCAAAATCTGCCACTAGATCAGGATGGATCCACATGATTTCCCCTGTTTCCAAAGTGATTGGCACTAATCCTTCAGACTGTGGAGGAGGAAGATTCACTATGTCAAGAGTTGCCTTGGGAATAGGAACAATCCCACTTTCAAGGAGTTGAGGAGGGAAATTTCCAAATTGCATAGAGACGACGTTGGAAGTGACGGTCTTCTCTTTTGGAGTAAGAGAGATAGCTCCAGATTTAATTATTTCTTGGATCTTTCCTTTCAATACATAACATGTACGAATTGTATGACCCAGCATTCTGTGATATGGACAGTATTTAGGATGATCTGTCTTACCAGCTTCATCAGGTTTCTTGATCTCTGGTAATTGTATTTTATTACCTTTCAGCAGACATTCAAAGATACCAAGGACATCGTCGTCATCAAAAGAATATTCTTCTCTGGGGCGAGGTGTTCTTGATTGTTGAGTTGTAGAGGCAGGAGTTTGAACATTTGATGCATCTTTGCTCTGAAGATTAACTTCAAGAGTTTCTTTTCCTTTGCGAGCATTATTTTTATTGTTAGCACTTTGTCCTGTTTCTTTAGGAGTCATCTGCACTCCTAAACCTTTGAAGGTTTCAGCACTGATTTCTGCAGCTTTAGCACTGACTATGAAGGAAGGCCAATCTTGAAATTGAGTGGACCCTGTCCACATACTGATGATTGGCAACAAGTTTGATTTGCACGTGTCAATGGTGACAGCATCAGGAGTTCCAAGAGGCATCTTCAGAGCTTCTCTTCGAAACCGTTCAATGTATTCCTCTGTAGATTCATTATTTTTCTGCTTGATTCTAATAAGAGCAGACATAGTCATGTCATTAAGCCCTTCATAGAACCTTTCAAGAAACATCTGTTTGAAACCAGCAAATGAGGTAATACTCCCATCTGGGAGACTCCTATACCATTCATAAGTCGTTCCCTTGAGACATCCAATAAATACCCGAGTAAGGAGGGCATCACTTGGTTGCAGTTGATCAGTCATCACTTCAAAGTGATTGATAAACTGACTTGGAGAAGTGGTTCCATCATAGAATGAGATAGTAGGAGGCTTGTATTTAGGAGGATATGATACCTGCTTCCATTCTATCGGATAAGGCTGCTTGATGCCTAACCTTTGTAAACCATCCTTCTGTTTAAATGCCTCGAATTGAGTTTTGAGATTCTTCAATTCTTCAGAGACAACTCCCGAAGATTGTGGAGTTGTGGTTTGTAGAGAATAGTTGGGAGGAGGAACAGCATTGTAAGCACTACCCCCAGCTCTAGAGAGACTAGGATTTGGTTGAGCTGGTCCAGGAGTATTGGATTGTACTGCTGGAGGAACTTGTACTGGACTTATATCAGTATCAACTGGTATGGCATCTGATACAGTCTGTCGATTTTGTAACTGAGCTGTCATGAGTTCATACATCGACTTTATTGTGTCAGTCATAGACTTTATTTGCTGTTCCAAAGAAGCAATTCTTTGATCTTGAGGAGTCAGGGAAGAAGAAGGTTCATCAGTATTCCCATCAACCATGTAAGTCGTGACTGTATGAGGGATTATTGATGAACTAGTAGATGTTGTATGCTCTGAATCATTGCTTCGTGTATCAAAGTCAACTATAGGAGAATTACCCCCAGTAGGAAGAGGTGGAAAGTTAGATTCTCCAAAAAATTTAGAATCAATTTCAGGGATCAAATTTCTTTGACTAGAAGCCAGGACTCTTGCTCTGGTGTTTCTATATACTCCATCTGGACTATCAACTCTACCCCCGGTGTCCCGAGAAGTCATGTTGACAGAGGCAAACAAAGGCTCATCTTCATCAGGCATAGGTTCATACTGAATCCTATTAAAGACAGACTGTCGTTTATTTTGACATCTGCATTGCATTGTGACTCTTGGCTGGAAGTCACATTCATGATCACCATGGTCTTGAACTGTTGATTCACATCTACACTGAATTATGACTCTTGGATAGAAGTCACATTCAACATGTTCCTTTGATATAGAATTACTCCTTCTCTTCTGTTGAAGATATTCCCGTAAATCTGTTTGTGAAGATTGAGGAGTATACTTCCTGTTCTTGGGTCTTGATGGCTCTTAATTATACAAAGAGTGATTAATGTGAGCCACATAATTTCTTGTATACTCTGCATCTGGATCTTTTATCTTCATATCCAATTGGTATGGTTTCTTAACACCAAAAGTGCTGAGTTTTGTTCTTAAATCAGTGGAAGGTAACACATTAATTTTGGAAACATGAAGTTTTTCTTCCATTGATCTGGATATTTGCAGAGAAGGAAGAGTTGAACCACTCCTTTGATTAGGAGTTGGTAACAGACCCTCTTTAATGGACAGATTCTGTGCCCAATTTGAAGAAATCAAAGAAGAAGACATTAAGGAATGTTTCTTCTTAGACTCATTCAGATTTTGAGACATAGAATGTCCAGAAGGAAGAGTAGTCAAAAGACCATCTCCTTTCCTTTGACTAACAAAAGTATCAGTCAAAGCTGTTCCTGAAGTAAAAACTACAGGAGCAGAAGAAACAACTAAAGAGTTATTCCTTTTCGAAGGGACTTTGTGTGGAAGACCACCCCCAGTTCTAGTAGAACTCGGTGAAGAAGAAGAGATAACTAAGGAGCTATTCTTCTCTGATGAAATACACGCTGAAACAGACTTGGTTAAAGAACCAGAGCTGTTAGCGTGATTTTTGATTTTAGAATTACACGCTAGAACAGATTCGGCTAAGGAGCCAGTACTGTCAGCGTGACTTTTGAATGTGGGTTTGCACACTGGAATAGATTTGGCTAAGGAGCCAGTACTATCAGCGTGACTTTTAGAGTTGAATTTGCACACTGGAACAGATTCAGCTAAGGAGCCAGTACTGTCAGCGTGACTTTTAGAGTTAAATTTGCACGCTGGAACAGATTTGGCTAAAGAACCAGTACTGTCAGCATGACTTTTAGAGTTGAATTTGCACGCCGGAAAAGATTCGGCTAAGGAGCCAGTACTGTCAGCGTGACTTTTAGTTACTGTCATCTTCGAGCGCACAAGAGTGTGCGTGCTTGCAGTTGAGTTCTTGCCAGTGTTAAGAGTAGACACTATGGCAGAGACTTCACCATTGACTGCCAACTGATTCTTAGGGACATAGACAGAGTGTCCCTTCGACTTGGCAGTGATGATGGAGGCTGGAGTGGGCTTGCCACCCTTAGCCCGCTGCATTTCTTCATAGGCGAGTTGATCGAATTTGATCGTCATCACCTTCTTCGTCGAGCCGATTGACGAAGTGTCGCATTGAGTTGTTACCATCTCAGAAGAGGAGATGGTTTTCTCCAGCAGAGTCGCCAATTTGTTTTCCATAAAGAAATTCTCTTTATTTGTTGTGTTTCTGGGAAAATTACAACTGTAGGAATCCGATCTAGAAGACGATCGCTTTATCCCTTGGACTATGCGAAGAAGAAAAGCTCTCAAAATTTTGACAGTAGATATCAATGTATCTGTACAATGAATGAGAAAAAGAACTCTATTTATAGAGTCAAAAATAATAACTGAAAAGATAACTACCTCACCACTGGTGCACTTGAAAAGTCACGCAGACTCTAAATACACGCAGGGTTAATGAGTTGTTACTGGACGTGGCCCGTAACTGTTGGACACATGGCATCAGTGCATGGGTCGTGTGCAAGTTACTGGGCACGCGAGAGAGAGATCGGTGGCATGGCTGCCACGTACTCCAGTTGAAATGAAATCCACGCTATCTTGCTGAAGGCAAAAATCTACGCAGTTTCGTTGACGCAGACTCGTTGAAGGCGAAATCCACGCAAGCTTTGAAGAAGAATACTTCAGAATTCACGCAGGCTTTGAGAAGAATAACTCAGAAGTCACGCAAATGTTTTGAGGAAGGTGAAGGTTCAGAATCCACGCAAACCGCCAGCTGTCTTGATTTGGCACGCTTCGTCTGACACAAAATCTCTGACATTGATTATATTGTCAGTCGCATTAAATGAAGATAAGACCCAAAGTCACGCCAATCTTGGTGAAGAGTGAGTCTTGCTAAGGAAGATTTCGAAAATCACGCAAAAGACGGCTGTGATCTCTCGAGTTCTGTGCATACGTGGCATACGAGGAGACGTTTCTCGACTGTTGTGTTGTCAGTCATTATGATTCTGACGTATGGCTGAGCTGTCTCTGCGTGACTTCTAAAGGAGATGGCTAGGCAGAACTTAGCGTATCTTTTGTGCTGCTTCTTGGATCACTCTGCGTGACTTGTTCTGATCAACTCAGCGTGACTTCATTTTTGAGGCCTACAATCCTGTCCATGCGTCAAAGGTTTGTTCTTATTGCATTATCATTGTAGACTGGTTAGGCACCTGATTGCATACATATTTTTTTTCTGTATATTATATATCACAGTTATTATGGCATGGTGCTTTCTTGTATCTTGTTACGTCCCTCTGAGGACCTGGTTATCTCTCCAGGTGTGTGTTTCTGTGAATTTACAGGTGTTCTAGCAAAGGCCGTGATCTTCTCCATTCTTTCGAAGACGATTGCGCTTGGTTCGTCTCGTTATTTTATCGATCACTTCTTGTACATTTTATTTGAGATAGTTGGTAGTGGACTTTATCTCCGCCCAACGATTGTATACATGACAAATTCAAAGTTGCTTTTATATCATTTATTTATCTAGTGGATGAGATTTAGTTATTCTGGAATTACTGCATTTTACATCTTATGTATTCATATGAGGTTTCCATATATTGGAGTATACTTCGTTTGTATACAGCTGGCATGTCGATGTACCTAGTCCTACGTATTTTGGGACTGGGGCGTTACATCTCCTCCAGACAACCTCTTGATCGGTGACCCCAGAGTTCCATCAAAGGCGCCAGAGAGCCAGAGCAAGATTGATTCGTCGTCAGATCGTCAACGGAGTAAAGGAGCCGCTGCAGTGCTTGATCTCCACCGTCACACTTTCCCAGAAACCACTTCTCCCTGTACTTAGAATATCATGTTTAGGACTTCTTTCATTGTACACAGATACCTTATACGTTCAATAAAGAAAAAATCCGTTCAACCTTTTGTTATGTCGAACAAAATGGCGACTCTGCTGGGGAACACTTTCTCCTTCAACGAGAAGGCGGTGACGCAATCTGATGATAACTTGCTAGGATCTTCCCAAGACATGCTGGTCGTACGCTTCGACCAGTAAGCTTTTGAAGATCTCCTCTCTGATAAAAAGTCGAAGACTTCGAACAAGTTCGTACAACCGAAGAGTACTCGACCTATCTGGAGGCCTAAGGCGGCTGTAGCTAGCAGCACGATGGCGAAAACTGCATCTCAGGACCCCCTCAATACGGAAGCGACGAAGAAGATTCTGGCTGCTACAACCTTATCCCCTCGTCCGATCCCGTCCTGGGAAAGCATGGCGAGGAAGACGGTGGTTCTTTGTATGATCTGACGAAGGAACGACACAAAAAAAAGCGTACACCGGTCCAACCCCTCACGATGGGAGCATTGCCGGTAAGAAGATCTTTCTTCGACAGAATCGCTTTCCCTTCAGGCGAGCCTTCGGTAGACTTAAAATACTACTCACTTGCTGGGGGTAGTAGGAAGAGATCCCAGGTGGTTTGTGCTTCGTGCAATAAGCGCACGGTACCTAAAGCAGACCAGAGGCCCGCGTTGAGAGCAAAGGATCCATAGCTTCGATGGCCAAGCCAGGGGGTACGTCCTACGGAGAGGGAGCTACGCGAGTAGCATTCCCGCAAAAGCGACATGAGGCTTCCCCGCTAGACCCACTCTGACCGTACTTGCATTTAGCTTTCCTGCACGTACAATAGGGGTGCCATGGCGGAAGAACTGACCCTCTCCCAAGCGAAAGAAGAATCTGTGGCACAGGGCATGCATAAATCAAGTCACTCTTGTACCCAGATTACCATCAACTGCTACTGCCAGCAGACGGCCGTGCCATCATCGAGCCGGCATTCCGTCTTCCAGAGAGTTCACTCCACGTCGACCCTACGCCAGAGGCTCAACAAGGGATCGATGAGCCATAGAGAAGACGTATCTTGCATCGTCACGTGCTACGCGGTGCAGGGTTCCAGAGCTTTAAAGAAGCCCTCCCAGAATCCTTTCATGTCGGTCGCTAAGTCGAAGAGGAGATCGGAGAGCAACAAAGCTAAGGTACCCAATACAGGTGTGTTCCAAGGCACTCGTTTCAGATCTGCATGGGGTGCCATGCTAAATACTGGGTGTAGCCTGCCTCCTACCATGCACAACAACCCTGTATTCCGATCTGAGGAGGAGCAATACGACACGGATGCCTCCATCGGTGCAGCCAGTCACCAGACTGGTGGTAGCAACCATGTTAAGTCCGAGGAAGATCACAATCTTACGGTGTATCCTCAAGACGGAGAGGCTCAAGCGTCTAAGCCAGAAAGTGAAGGATCCATGGCTCCCTCGACTCATCCTCACACTTGGTCCGTGTTCATGGCCGATGGCAACGAGGAAGACAACAACGAAGCTCTCATACGTATCGAAGCCCTCGAGATAATGTTAGATACGCTGACGGACACCATAAAGACTTTGTCCTCGGTCATAATCGACCTTAAGAGCAATATGGCCCCCGCTGCCTCTACACCTGCGCTTCATCTTCCAACCAATAACAGATCCAGCAGGCTGTCTGCCGCCCACCAAGCAGGACCCTCCTTATCTATCCCATCGGCTATATGTTCTGCAATACCGGCCAAGGTACATCTGGCCATCAAGGAGCTGTATGCTCGTCATGATGCTAAGGAGAAGCAAGCAACACTCCGGAAGATGGGTATACGGCTGCCATACCCTGCCGAATGGGACAATATCGTCTACCCTCCCAAATACAATCTGCAGACGCTTACACCTTACGAAGGGAAGGGGTCTCCTCGACAATACTTGAGGTACTTTGCCTCGGTAACTGGGCACCTGCCAAAGGATGACGCGCTCCTATCCAACATATTCATAGGAGCCCTGCAGGATGTAGCCTATGAACGGTTCTATAGTCTTTCGGACGATTGTATCTCCTCATTTTAAGACCTGAAGAGTCTGTTTGTGGACCGATTCTAATAAGAAGGGATGGACATGATGATGTCGACCCTCGAGGAGATTGTCCTGAGGGAGAAGGAGCATGTCCGTACAGCACTTCTGCCAAGCAGCCCTCAGATTACCGCCCGACATGTCTGAGCCTATGCTTACGGACTCATGCCACAAGAACATACTACCTGTAATCAAATTGTAGCACAATACTCCTTGCACGAAGTGGACGCTTTTATTACAAAGGCGAACGTCGCACAGAGAAAAGCCCAGGACGTGCAGCTCCTGGGAGCTACACTTTTCTGTACCTGAAGACAAGGGGAGATGCTCGTCCAGCATCAACCCCAAAGACGAAAAAGGCAAGCAGGCCATGACCGTCAACATCTCCAAAGGTTCAACATCCGTGAACCCCAAGTCCGCAAAAATGCGGAGGGCGAGGGAGACTTACTCCTTCAATGACGAGGATACGCTGGAGCTCTTCAAGATGCTAACAAAGAGTGGAAAACTGTCCATCCCGGCACCCAGGCGTCCTGATGAAGTAGAAAAGATGGACCATCCCAAGTACTCCTATTGCCACCAGTACGTCCACCACTCAACTTAAGATTGCTACATGTTGAAAAGGCAAATCCATCACCTCATCAACGCCAATGTCATATCGTTGGATTATGAGGAGGACCGTCACGGCCAACATGGTTACTCTCCAGTTTGGGAGTTTTCCAGCCACAGAGGTGAAGGACGGCGTCATCCCTATTCCAAAGGCGACATTGAAAGTAGTCAACCTTCCACCAGCACGGGACAACGCTCAAGGGCTCACCCCGTTCTCCACACCACAAGGCAGAGTCATATGGGTCCATCCTGACCTGACTCCCGACATGATAAACCAGTAATCATCGTAACTCTCTTGGAAAACATTTGATGTCCTTCTCACCTCTGAAATGTTATCCTAAGTTGTGTCTACCATGTCCTCTATACCTCTGAGTAGTCACATCTTCCTATAGTAGCTGTAAGCTGTTATAATTTTTAGAAAACATTTTACGTCTATATTACCTCTAAAGTATTATTTTATATTGTGTCTACCATGTCCATATTACCTCTGAGTAGTCACCCTGTTATGACAATCCCAAAGTTGTCATAACATACTAGAAAATAGCCACGTCCATATTACATATGAACTATTATTCTAGTAGAAAGATGTTTGCCATGTCCATGTAACCTCTGAGCAACGTACCCTTTCCCTGACAATTCCCCACAATTGTCATCTATAGAACCCTTTACGTCCATATTACCTTTGAGTCGTTCTATACCTCAGGAGAGTCTATTCTAACCATGTCCATATCACCTCTGAGTAAGGAAAGTATCTCTACAAAAACTCCCGTGTTTACCATGTCCATATAACCTCTGAGTAAACACCCCATCCACAATAACGCTATCCTCTCTGAGGGAATTCTCATTTCTGTACATGATTCACAACCATGAAGATATACAAAACAGAGAAGGAAAACAAAAACATCAGATACAAAGAAGGTAATGTTTTCTATTATAAAAATACATATGGTCTCAAATAAACTAAGGGACAAAAAGAAGCAAGAAGTCAAAATTGGAAAGACTAGTCCTGAAGGTCTTCCAGCCGGCTCCTCAGATGAGCCTTCCGCTGTACAATCGATGCTCGGGCCCTCCTTTCGGCCTCATAGCGTCTGACAGTCTCATCTCCGACGGAGGTCCAAGACTGACGTGCAAGAGTCAACTCGGCCTGACGGGCATTGATATCCACATTTTCCTGAGTTAAAGTCTTCGAGCGTTGGCGAAGGACTTCTCCCTGGTCATCTGATTCCTTCAGGCCATCCTCAGCAAGGACCAGAGAATCATCAGCTTTTGAATCTATTCCCAGAGGTCTCTGCAGTGCTCCTCCGTGGTTGCGTAACGGCAGACTCGAGCCCCTTCGGGGTCAGCCAGTTCGACAATCTTGGATTCGACCTCGACAAGTCGATCAGAAAGAGCCAGGTGCATCTGCTCTTGGCTGGACTCCTCAGAAACCATCTTCTCCAATTCTGCTGCAGCTAGGATCGGCAGGGTGCGATCGAGACAGTAGAGTTCCAGGGCAACAATTTTTAAGCCAACCAGCAACCTTTTGCAATCACGACCTGAGCCTAATACTCTAGATAATTGTACAAAAGCTGCAACTGACCTTCTACTAGGTCCCGGATCCATCCGGCCAATGGTTGACCATGCAAGATGCCCTCTACACCACTAGTCAAAGCGTTACGGATGGCCTCCAGCAGAAGTTGGGCACAATACTCCTTATCAGCCAAACTCATTGAAGTCACTTGGGAAGCTGCAACCCAAAGACGTGCTGAATAAAAAGCGCTTGCATGCGTAACAAAGGATCGAGCTTTACCAAGCCCGCATCTCTGGCACCTTTAACAAAAAGGTTCACGAAAGATCATACCAAGTGGGCGACCTCATCTTGGAAGTACGAAGACCGATGGTAATGACTCACAAGACGGCTGGGAAGTTCGAGCCCAAGTGGGAAGGACCGTTCGTTATAGAAACGGTATACTCCAACGGTGCTTATCGGCTAGCTAAGCCTAATGGCGACTTGCTAATGATGCCTATCAATGGCAAGTTTCTAAAGAAGAATTAGGTCTGAAGGCGGAACCAGCATAGGCGGCCACATCACCTGAAAAGGGTTCTTATGAGTTCTGATAAGGGGATCTCCCTCTCTCTCCTATATATTCTCTCAAGTAGATGAAGTACTTCACGTCCACATTACCTATGGATTGCATTGCTCTTCTACACATGGAAGATGCGGTTACCACGTTCATATTACCTCTGAGTAGTCGTTCTTCTCGCATAATCTCTATGGTTATTCCGACGGTCTAGAAAACAGTTTACGTCCATATTACCTCTGGATTGTTGTTCTATATCTCGGCAAAGATTAAGCCAACCACGTCCATGTAGAAGCATGAAAAAGAGAAGAAAAATAATCCATGCGTCCGAGGAGCCACATGCGGCTCAAGAGTCCCATGCGGCTCAATCACAGAGTGGACTCTATGCGGCCAGCAGAGGGAAGCCATGTGCCTTTTTAGAACGGCTGTACCCAGCGTCATTCAAACACAAATTAATGCCCTAACGACTGACAATTAATACTCTGACGGCTGACAGCTGACAGCTGACAGCCCTGACGAGAAGTAGTCATGATGACTGACACAAGAGCAACATCTTCCTAGGGAACTGGGGAAAATCTTCACAACTTCGAGGCTAGTTTATGCGGCCAGTCTAGACGAGTTCATGCGGCCAGTGCAGAGAAGCCTATGCGGTTCAATCACGAAGGACCCCCATATGGCTCGGCCATGAAGAAATCTATGCGGCTCGGCTATGAAGACTATCATACAGCTCGGCCATGAAGACCCCCATGCGGCTCAGTCATGAACATATTCATGCGGCTCGGTCATGACAACCTTCATGCGGTTCGAGTATAGAGACTATTCATGCGGCTCGGTCATGAAGTCTTTCATGTGGCTCGGTCGTGACGACCTTCATGCGGCCCAAATATGAACGCTCCTCATGCGGCTCAACAATGATGACAGGACACGTGTCCTAAAGATAATCAAATTTTGGGTCAGATCCCAATGATTTGGGGCACGTGGCAAGAGAATGAATTAAATTGATTCATTTAGATTTGCGGATATCAGCAAATCATCATGTTGGGAATTTATTGCAATCAACATTAATGACTGACATGATTCAGCATAATCCTCATTAATGGCCCAGATCCTTCACGCTCAAGATTAATGGCCCAGATTGATCACTTATCAGGCCGCCGCCACTTTGAGAATGGGCAATCATTGCAAACCCTAATGATGCTTCCCACTATTATAAATAGCAGGATGCCATTTCCTTGCAAAAAAAGGAGACTTACGGAGAGAGATACGCACATACAGAGAGATACTCCCCCAATAATAAAAAAAATCCACAGAGATCAATCCAGAGATAGAAAAGCCAGAAGAGTAATACGAGGAGAGCAAGAAGAGCATTTCTTCATCAACGCCAACTATCTCGTCACAGGAGCCAATGCTACGTCCGATCGTCCAAGGAGTAAGGCAGAGCTGCCGTCGCTTTCCCGAGCCTCTATCGTCACCCCCCAGAATCAAAAATAAACAATTGTACTTAGATTATTGTACCTAGGTTTTCGTCCCTAGGCTTTCTTTGTACAAGCGAGTTTGTAACATGCAGTAAAAGTCCAGTCCTCCCATAAAACTGTTCTGCTCTTTTATATTTTATGGCAAACACGATGGCGACTCTGCTGGGGACAAACTTCTCCACGGCTGAGGAGTTGGTGACGCAATCGGATGCAGCCAAGCTTGGCTCCACGCAACAGAAGATGGTCGCCCGGTTCGACCAACAGGCGTTCGAAGAAATGCTCTCCGATAAGAGCGCTGGCCCGGTCCAGAAGCAAGCCCGCACAAAGAAGGCCCGTAAGGAGTGGAGACCCCGATCCTTCGTTCCTACTGAAGCTCTTGCAGAGATACCCTCTGTCGCTCAAAACGGTGGAGAAGACTCTCCTGCGGCCCCACTTCAGACCGTAGACAACTCTGTTGTTCCCAAGTCCGACAGAAGAAAATATTATGATGCTGGACTTGCAGGGACAAAGAGGAACTCTATGCGATCCGAGCCGTATAAGGGTTCTAGCCGCATGGAGAAAGCCTATGCGGTTACATCCGCCAGCCGCAGGAAGAAAACTCACGCGGCCACATCTGTCAGCCGCATAGCTTATGCGGCTACAGTTGCCAACCGCATGGACGAAGCTTATGCGGCTACTGAAGTCAATCGCTTGCAGAAAACCCATGCGGCCACAATTGCCAACCGCATGCGACCAGCCTGTACAGTCGTGACTCCTAGTCGCACAAGGACAACCCATCCGACATCTAAAGACAGCCACATGCAAACATCCTGCACGGTTGCTAATCCTAGCCGTATAGCGTCTGTTATACTCTTCTCTCAATCAGTCTTCGACCGTCTCTTATGCGGTCCTGACCTTGATGGTTCTCTGGATGATAAGCCAGACTCTGTGGTATCCAACTTGGACTCTTCCTATTACGCACCCGTAAGTGCTAAAAGGAAGAAGTCTAGGGCAGCGCAGGCTCGCCAAGCCCAGTCAGCTGCCCCAACCTCTGACTATCGGAGCGTCCTACTGACTGCCGCACGGGCCTCTAATGGAAAGTTGTATAAGGCTACTCGTACTATGCCCCCTGCGGCCAATGGGCGGGATAGTCATCAAGCATCTCCCAATAACGAGCGAAGGCAAGTATGCGAGCTACCTTCTAATCAGGGAGCAGACGGGAGGCCTACACACTCGCGTGTTCGGAATTCCCGAGCCAGCAAAGCAAGTGACTTGCGTGAGACCATCCTCCACAAACGCAAGGAAAGAAAAGATGCATCGGGATTCAAAGAGTCCTCCCACGGACGTCACTGCACCCAAGTCATCGTCAACTGCTGCTGCAATAGCACGACAATGCAAGAAGACCGGCAGTCTGTCTTTCAAAGACTGCAACAGCCATCTTCAGAAGACGAGACACTACCCGTCGTCTCCTGCAACTCTGCTCGAAAAGTCCCCGCTGATGGAAGGGGGAAGAAGACGAATGTTCCCAGCCCGAAGATCTCAACCACTGCGACTAAAAGACTGTCGTCTAAACGCGTGCCCACCACCGGAGTTTTTCAAGGTACTCGCTCTAAGACAAAATCTGCTACAGCGGGAGATTCGTCGTCCATAACGCAGGGGTTACTGGGGCTGGGGGTAGCACCCCTCCGAGCCTCCACAACAATATGATGTTCCAAGAAGATGAGCCAGGGGAGACAACTCTCCCATCAGATACAGCAAACCTCGATGTCCCCGACGACATCTACAACTCCCAAGACGAGGCGAACTCGGAGACTGGGGGTACTGTTCCTTCCGAGTCTGAATCAGAAGGGAACATATCCACATACCCCGATGACTTCTCGCTACAGGGGTACGATTCGGAGGGCGCTTCCTCCATCGCTCCGTCTATCTCTCCTCATGAGAAGACGGTATTCATGACAGACAACAACCAAGGTGGTTCCAGTGATCGCCAGCGCATCGACAGTCTCGAAGCCATATTACTTGCTTTGGTCAAGTATGTAGACGAGATTAAAGCGGCCCTTCCAACTTTGCAAGGAGGGACACCTGGCCAAACAAACGGGGGTCCCGCAGTCAATGCGGACTCGAATTTGGCGACACCAAACCCGGGCAACAATCCCCCGGAAACAACGGCCCCTACCGTCACGGACGAAGCATACGAAGCGAGAAAAGAGGTCTAGGACCTTCGAGCCATGTTCCACGCTCGAGAAAACTCTCAAGACCTCATAATACGGCAACCGTACCCTGCTGCATGGAGGGATGTTCCATTCCCACCAAGATATAAGCCGTTCAATATCAATCCTTATGATGGCAAGACCTCGGCAAGTCGGTACATCACTTACTTCGAAGTCACCACCGACCATCTGCCCTATGACGATGCCATTCTCACACGATTATTCATCGGGGAATTGGAGGAAGTCTCCTTCGATTGGTATCGCAACCTACTGGACAACTGCATCCACTCCTTCGCCGGCTTCAAGCGCATGTTCTTGGAGAGATTCTACGAAGTAGGGCAGGACATCACCATGTCCACCCTCATGGACGTCGTCCAAGGGGAGAAAGAGCTCACAAGGAACTACATCTAACGGTTCCGCCAAACCGCCATGAAGCTGCTTTCTGGAAATCCAGATTCCTCCTTGATTGAAATTTGCCAAAAGAGACTCCTCCCAACCATCAGTCTCTAGATGGACGAAAGTCAATTCAAGGACTGGAAGACGTTCATCATCAGCGCCACAAGCGCCGAAGAACGAGGTCAAGCGTCCCAATAATGACAATGGGGCTCGCCAACTGGGATTGCACATCTCGGACGGAGAGAACAAGGTCAAGCGTCCCAATAATGACAATGGGGGTAGCCCCTCCAACAATCGGGACAGCAAGGGAAAGCAGGCTAAGGTGGCCGATACAGCACAAAAACTTGAGCCAAAGCCAGCAGACAAATAATGGCCACAAATTACTTACTCCTTCGAAGACGGTCACGTCAAGCCCATCTTGGACATGCTCATACAAGAGGACAGAATTCAGCTTCCTCCACCAAGACGGGAACCGCGGCCGATAGAGATGAAGAACCCAAAGTACTGCCATTATCATCGCTATGTCCATCATGCTACACACGACTGCTACCAGCTGAAATGGTACATCCAAAACCTTATCGATTCGAACGCTCTGGCTATCAATTTTGAAGAGGTAACCGTGGCAGCCAATATGGTATCCGTACAATTTGGCAGCTTCCCTCCGACGGAAACTTAAGACGGGGTGGTCACCATCCCTATGGCGACAATAGAGATTACCAATCTTCCACCTCCCCGAGGTCAGGCTGCTGGTCTAGTACCCCTCACCACATCACGAGGGGAGGTCATGTGGATCCATCCAGACTTGGTATCAGAAGTGACTCGGCCCACACCATCTTCCACTTACAAGAAGAAAAGTAGAAAAGTCAGGACCTGCCACATAATCTCGGTAAACATCGAGGAAGCTACAGCCGTCGTCACGCGGTCTGGAGCGCAATCCCAACCTGTGGTTGATAATCCAGATGAAAATCATCAACCAATTACAACTGATGCTCCGGGGCCGGCTCAACCTTCGACGACCGACAAGCCGAGGCCGAGGGAGACTCGCTTCGACAAATCCCTCAGAAAAGAGGCAGCCCAAGGACTAGAGAGGCCCTATAACTTTGACATCTTGGCGCAATTGGCTAACACACCGGCCAGGTTGTCACTGTACGAACTCCTAAGGATCTCCAAGGACGTTCGTATTGCATTGAGCGAAGCACTCCAAAATGCCGATGCCTATCTGGCTCAATCCAACCTCACCGGGGAGGAATCACCTGTGGATCTCCAGGACAGCGCCTGTACGGGAGCAATGCCCAACATCGTCTTCACTTCGTAGGACATGCTCATCAAAACTAATCTGCACGATCGCCCATTATGCTACACTGGATACATCAGCGACGTAAAGGTGGATCAGATGCATATTGATCCCGGCTCTTCCATAAGCATTATCCCAAAGGGTCTGCTACATTATCTCCGCATCCTAATGCATCGTCTGACGCCTACAAGCACCGCCATCAGCGGGTTCAATTCGGGCAGGAGCTACCCTATTGGGAAGATTCGTCTGAAGTGTCAAATTGGTGACCTTCTATCCGAAGTCACATGCTAGGTCATAGATGCAGACACTTCTTACAACATCCTCTTAGGGCGCCCATGGATACACGATTATATTATCGTGCTTTCCACGCTGCACCAGTGCTTCAAATATGTCGACAAACACGGCTTTGTGAGGACGAAATTTGCTGATATCGATCCCTTCAAAAGGGTCGAATCTTACTACTCAGACTCCTGCATGTACGAAAAGTCGAAAAAGCATCTTGGTGAAGGAGAAGCTAGTACCGAGACAGCCACTGGATCCAAAGAGCCTCTGACGATCCACCTTCAAGCTCGTAAACCAGGCAGGTCTGCACCCCTTACCGCCACTCTGCGTAAGGACGCAATCAGCCTCTCGGCACAAGAAGAGCAGATGATAATCCGGTTACTAAGGTCTGGCCAAGTGCCAAGATCTACAACGGGGCCACTAACAATCAGACTGCCGAGAGTCGGTCAGCCCCAAACGAAGAAGCTCAATCCCTCCGAAAAGCCACTGACGATACGCCTTCCCAAGAAGGGTCGTCACCCCGATGCAAGGTCTGACACTTCTAGCGAACCAGCCACTCCTCGCCCCACATCGAGTACCAAACTGGGGGTTGCTAGTCTGCCAATAACTCCACGCTCAACTCCATCAACTGAACCGCTGACGATCAAGCTCCCCAGGTCGTCCTCTCAGTCTTCATTAACACAGGGGGTAGCCGAAGAGGAACCGGAGCTAGCCAAGTATGTGGCTACCCATACTGATGTTCCCTCCGCAGATGATGTAATCCCCCTAGAAAAGATACCTTACTTCATCAATAAAGGGCTATCTTTGAACTACCTCGAGCTTAATAAGTTTTGTACAATGTACGCTATGGAATACGGTATAGGCACTCACCTACACACACAGGTGACAAATGTCTACACCACAATCCAGCTTACTCCAGCAGAAGACGCTTACCGAATAATCGAGGGAGGGGATCATCCAATCATCATCGGTCGGAATGACGACCCGCATCCCTTCACCATAGAAGAAGTCGACCTTGGATCGGACGCCGGGAGACTACCTCTATATCTTTATAGCCCCCAATCTAAATATCTCATACAGAAACAGGGGTATAATCTGGAAACGACACCGGGTTTGAACTACGGTACTGGACGACGATTACCTTTGAAGCCCCCCAGTCCTGGCTGGCAAACCACGGGACTACTATAGCAAGACTCGGTGTGGATTAGGATATGTGACACCCACGACGACCCCTGAAAGTTTAGATGAAGAATGCGACTGACATTCACATTCGACCGGGTCACCAACTTCTGACTCAGAAACCAGCATCGGAGACGTATTCAGACAAGTCCTGTCAGTCAACATAGCATTCGCCGACGCTTATGAAGAAGATGAAGACATTCTGGAAATTCTCGAGCTAGAGCCGTAGGCCCAACAGCTAGATGAACAATGGAAAAATTGTTTCGAGCAAAGAGAACCTCCCACTGAGGATGAGGTCATACAAGTTAATCTTGGTGATGAAGCCTCCCCGAAACCAATCTTCATCAGCCAGAATCTGACAGGTAAAGAGCGAGAGTCGCTGCTCCAACTCGTCAAAGAGTATATCGATGTGTTCGCCTGGAGCTATGAAGATATGCCAGGATTGGACCCCGAGATCGTGCTCCACAAACTCAATATTTGTCTGGATGCAAAACCTGTCAAGCAACAACAACGACGGTTTCGTCCCGATATCATGAACGCTATTGAAGCCGAGGTCAACAAACTTATAGCCAGCGACTTCATTCGCGAAGAGCAACATCCAGACTGGATAGCCAACATCGTACCAGTTCTCAAGAAGAACGGGAAGATCCGAATATGTATTGACTTCCGGAATCTGAATGAGGCATGCCCTAAAGATGAATTCCCTCTTCCTATCACAGATATTATGATCGACAACACCTGCGACTTCGAACGTATGTCCTTCATGGATGGCTTCTCATGTTACAACCAGATCAAGATGTTCCCTGACGACGAGAAGCACACATCATTCCGAATACCAATTGGTACATATTGCTACACCATCATGCCTTTCAGTTTAAGGAATGCTGGCGCTACTTACCAAAGAGCTATGAGCATTATCTTTAGAGACCACTTGTGCAAGACAGTGGAATGCTACGTCGACGACATTGCCGTCAAAAGCCATTCGAAGAAAGATCATCTGCAAGATCTCAGGACAGTGTTCGACCTAATGCAAGCACACAACTTAAAGATGAACCCTACGAAATCATTCTTGGGAGTCTCTAGCGGGAAATTCCTAGGTTTCGTCATCACTTTTTAGGGCATTCACATCGACCGCGAAAAAATAAAGGTAATCATGGAGATGGGTCCCCCGAGAAATCTTTGCGAACTCCGAGGCCTCCAAGGAAAGCTAGCTTACATCAGGAGATTCATCTCTAATCTCTCCAGACGATGTCAACCATTCACCCATCTCATGAAGAAGGGAGTCTCTTTCGTATGGGATAAGGAATGCCAGTGCGCTTTCGACAGCATCAAAGAATATTTGTCGAACCCCCCCGTCCTGGTAGCTCCTGTTGCCGGAAAGCCATTCCTGCTCTACGTGCGAGCGATGGAACATTCTCTTGGTGCTCTGTTGGCACAGAACAATGATGCGGGCCGCGAACAAGCTATATACTACCTCAGTCGAAAGATGATTGGGCCCGAATACCGGTACACGGCCGTAGAGAAGGAATGCCTTGCTCTTGTGTTCGGTATCCAGAAGACGCGACACTACGTCACGGCACAAACCATCCACGTGATATCGCGGATCAACCCCCTCAGGGTCCTCATGACCAAACCTGGGGCACTCAGCTCTCGCCTTGCTACCTGGGCGATATTACTATCACCATACCACATGATCTTCGTACCGCAAAAGGCTGTTAAAGGCCAGGCTCTGGCAGACTTTCTAGCAGCCCATCCAGGTTCGAAGACGACTAGGGTATATGAAGAGATACCGGACGAGGTCACCAGTTCAAATGCAGTCTCCCATGATATCATCTGGCGAATGTTCTTCGACGGCGCTTCGAGAACTGGACCCAAGGGCAGCATCATCGCTGGAGTTGGAGTAGTGCTGATTTCTCCCTCCGACTTGGTAATCAATCGAGCCTACTCACTCACAGAGACCTGTTCAAATAATGTGGCCGAGTACAATGCCTTGGTCATTGTCCTCCGGCTCGCGAAGGAGCTGGGGGTAGAGTATTTTGAAGCATACGGTGACTCACAGTTAATCGTCAATCAGATTTGGGGGTCGTACGAGGTCCGCCATGAAGACGTTATCCCGTATCATCGAATAGCAATCGACATCATCTCGTCTCTGGGAGGATTCTTCATAGAACATGTTCCCAGACTCCAGAACATTGAGGCTGATGCACTAGCTGGTTTGGCCGCTTCCTAGCTGTGCCAAATTACGCTCGTCATCAGGTCGACATAATAGGCCATAAACTGGTCAGTCCTAAGGATAACATTCGATACATTGAAAGCTACTCCGCCCTTTCAGTCGACGAAGCACCAGACTGGAGACAACCATTCATCGACTTCGTAGTATACGACATCCTGGCAGAGAATCCGAAGGAAGCTACTTCTATCAAAAGACATTCTCTCAGATTTTTCTATGATACGGAGATGAAAATGCTGTATCGCCGATCCTATGATGGTTTACTGCTTCGGTGTCTATCAAATACAGAAGCCAAGGAAGCCGTGCACGAGGCCCATGATGGTGTCTGTGGGGCCCATCAACCTGGTCCGAAACTGTAAGACCGCCTTCGCCGAATGGACTATTACTGACCCACGATGGTGGCTAACGCAATAGATTATGCACGAAAGTGCAAAGACTGCCAAATCCACTCTGACTTCATCCACCAGCCATCTGAATTCCTACATTCGACTGTGGCCTCCTGGCCATTTGAAGTATGGGGTATGGACATCGTCGGCCCAATTACCCCGCATTCGTCCAGAGGACACCGATTCATACTCGCGATTACTGATTACTTCTCCAAATGGGCAGAATCCATCCCATTGGCTGAGGTGAAAACTTCAAACGTGATCAGCTTCCTTAAGCATCATGTCATCTACCGCTTTGGACTGCCCCGAAGGATCATTCACGACAATGGACCACAGTTCGCAAGCCACACATTTTATCGGTTCTGCGACAAGCACCGAATTCAGAGTATTGCTTTGACACCCTACAACCCAGCAGCCAATGGGTTGGCCGAAGCATTCAACAAAACCATAATCAAGCTACTCAAGAAATTTGTGTCATCCAACAAGCGCGATTGGAACGAGAAGCTCGGCAAATGCTTATGGGCGTATCGCACCACAGTTCGAACAGCCACCGGGAATATACCATTCTCCCTGGTGTACGGGAGTGAGGCAGTTCTCCCATTAGAGACTCAGATCCTCTCACTCTACGTCACCCTCACACATCAGTTGACGACAGACGAAAACCACCATCGCCGACTACAGGAATTGGAGGCCCTAGACGAGAAACGCCAGTTAGCTCAACAGCGAATCGAACTATATCAGGCCAGAATCTCCGGAGCTTTCAACAAGAAGGTCAAGGTCAGAACATTCCAAGTAGGCGATCTCGTTCTGGCGGTTCTGAGGCCGATGGTTATGACGCATAAAATCGCCGGTAAATTCCAACCAAAATGGGAAGGCCCGTTCATCATCGAAGTTGTATTCTCCAACGGCGCCTACCACCTCACAAAACAAAATGGAGACTTGCTCATGTTGCCCATCAACGACAAGTTTCTGAAGAAGTATTATGTCTGAAACAAAATCCTCGAGACATCTCAGAGTGTCGAGTCATGTACCTTCCTGTACCACTGAACTTACATTCTGGTTCCATGCATAGAGTAATGTACCCGCTGGTACCTCTGAACTCATTTTTATATTTTACAATCATTCGAGTCATGTACCCGCTGGTACCTCTGAACTCATTTCCACATTTTACAATCATTTGAGTCACGTACCTGTTGGTACCTCTGAACTCATTCCCCACATTTTCCAATCATACGAGTCACGAACCCGCTCTTACCGCTGAACTCACACTCACCACCCTAGATTCCCGAGTCATGTACCCTCTCGTGCCGCTGAACTCATATCCACAAACATCCTAGATTATCGAGTCATGCGCCCGTTGGTGCCACTGAACTCACACTTTCACAATATCGAGTCATGTACCCGGCGGCGCCTCTGAACTCACATCCTGGTCACTCTTTCAGATAGAAAGTTATGTATGATCATACTTCTGAACTTCCTTCCCGGAGGAGATCCTCCCCCATGATCCAATACCCGTACTTCCAGTACACAAAAAAGGATAAGCGATACACAAATTCCCAAGGCGGCCATGTCCTCATTACCTCTGAGTCATTTCACTTCCGCCAAAAAATAAATCACCCCTACATAAAACTTCCATGTCCTCATTACCTCTGAGTCGTTTTATGTACCCCCTCTTCATTGAGCCCACTCCTGCCATGTCCTCATTCCCTCTACGTAGGAAGGCTCCGTAGAAGAAACCTTCATACTTGCCATGTCCTCATTACCTCTGAGTAAGTATGTCGGTCCCCTTTCAACCTATTATCTGTACCCACAACCGGAGTACGACAAGGATAATAGGTCCACAAATGTCCTCTGTTGACCATAAACGTCCTCTGTTGACCACAAATGTCCTCTGTTGACCACAAATGTCCTCTGTTGACCACAAATGTCCTCGGTTGACCACGAATGTCCTCTGTTGACCACAAATGTCCTCTGATAACCACAAATGTCCTCAGCCGACCACAGATGCTGTACTGGATTTCCAGTACATGCCTATTCCTTCCCTATCATGCCTGGGAGCCCAGTTGCTCCCTGGCATTCTCTCGAATACCAAAAACTTCTATAGTTGTCTTATTGCGAAGTTGTTCTAGGTATTCCTATCCAAAACTTGTTACTCGTACCTAAAACCAAGGTACGCCCTGGGTAACAGGTCCATAAATAATCCCCCAGCAGGTCCAATTCCACAAACACCACAAGTACAAGAAAGAGAAGATGAGTCGAAACATGCTCATTTATTCAAAATTTAAAGTACTACATCATCTGGGATCATATCCCTTGACAAAAAGAAAAAAAAGAAGGGGAAAAGGAGCAAAAGAAAACAGAAAACCGAACACTGTTTCGGGGCGCATAGCGTCATGAGACGGTCCGTCAGCAAGGCAACCGACCGCTCGAATCTCTGTTTAGCTCGACGCTCCGTCTCTTGGGTCAGCGCCGTCTCGTCCTCCAGATGCGTGTGAGCTTGCCAGTTGTCCTCAAATTTCTTGAAAGCCCGCTCCAGGTTAACAGAAGATCGGGAAACCTTCTCGGACTTCTGAACAATTGACTCCTGTTCCGTATGAGCAGCACTCAGCTCCGACTCTAGGAAGGCCAATTCCTTCTGAAGTGCGAGAATCTGCTCCTTTATATCAGCTATTCCACGAGAAGCAGCTTCTTCTCTAGTCCTACAAGCTTGACTTTGAAGGCCCAGCCTGTCATACGAAGCGGAAAGCTTATCAAGGTCCCCCTTCACAACTCGCCCGACAGTGTCTCGAGCAAGCTATATCCTATCCCGAGCAGCAATAAGGAAGCCCGGCTCCAGTTCAATCGCAGCAGGCAAGTCAGCTTGCCGTAACACCAGCAATCGGGTCACGAGCTGATCAGCCTCTGCCAACTTGGGCTCCAGGAGCGCAGCCAACCCCACCCTGCCTGGAAGAGTCTTCAAAGTTTCAATCTGACCCCGAGCGCACCACAGGGACAGAGAAAAAGGGGTCCCCTATTCTACGGCAGCATCTACGCCCCTCTTTAAATGGCGATAGAAGCTGTCGACCATATCCTGCGACACCTCGTCCAGAGCCTCCGAAGAAGCCGGCGTCAACGGGAGTGTAGCTGCCAACACTGAAGAAGATGCGACAGAATATACCGCTCCTGCCACGAGGGAAATAACTCTGTACGAAAGGACGCCTGAACAGCGGCCAACTCCTCTTCAGCAGCTCGCAGAACTTGAATGCTCGGCAGGGCCGAGAAGTCAGTCTCGGAAGCTATATGAGCAGCAGAGGATGAGACAGAGACCATCGCTCTCGGAACAAGCTCCACTCCCATCTGCCCGGAGCTGGCAGGAGGCGCTTCGACATGAGTCGGAGAAGGAGAGAAAATGCTCCTTACCCCAAGATCGCGGTAGGCCGAGCCTTCCCCAAGAACATCCGCCGCGGAAAGTAAAGGGTCAGGACCTGTAGGGCCAAGACAACCATGAATCGATTTGACCTGGAGGATATGTTGATAGAGCAAATAAGCCCCCTCACTAGTCAATATTTGGCTTATCTTACCAGCGGAAGAGTGTGGAGGCTGAGTTTCGCCTACGGCCACCATAACCTCTCCACCAGCGGCCTCCGAGTCGAATATAATAGACTCCTCCGTCCCGGCACCCTCGGGAGGGGACGCGATGAGATCGGCGTCGCCTTGCTGAAATTCAGCAATCTTGGAGACAGGCCCGAGGAAACCTTCGTCACCCCGGACCGAGGCCTCAGCAACCTGGGAGCCCCCAGCTGCCGCTGAGAGAGCTCCCGCAGAAAGGACCGTGGCACACATGTCGCTAATCAAAGTAGCAAGGACCGGATCAACTCCAGGAGTAGCAGACGGTTCAGGAGAGCCTGGTTCGTCAGACGCCTACAAAAAAAATGATTAGGTCATATCTCCAAGAAAAAGAAAGCCACAACAAGGAGATAGCTCCAACATAGTCGTACCTCCAGAGCACCGCCAGCATCCCCACCCCTCTCGGAAATAAGCAACCCACGAGACCTAACGGCGTCTCTTTTCACAGAAAAGGTTGTTCTACCATCAGAAGACTCGCGTTTGACTCGTTTGCGTGAGGGACCAGGCACAGCAGGAGGCTGTCCTTCCCTCACTACTTCCTCTTGTGTAACAAGCGGCGGACCCTCCGCCGGTTCGTCTGGTGTGGCAAGCGGTTGATCCGCTACTTCTTTACCCCCAAAAGAAAGAGAGTCTTCGCTATCATAATCATCATCCTCCTCGGCCGCCTCGGAAGATTCTGATTCAGGGAGGAGAGTCTTGAGCACTAGTTGCTTTCTAGCCTTAGCCCCTTGGGCTTTTCCTCTAAACCGGTACCCACGATGAAACTGGTACTCGGATCGAAATTGACAGGGGGCTTGTTCGCCATGACATAATACAAGGCAGCCACGTACAAAATTTCCCTCGGTACCTTAGTATCAGGGACCGAGAAGCTGGCCCGAGTATGATAAGCGTCATAATAATTCTATGCCCTGACACCATCAAGAACGCTACCTTCAAAGCCTAAGCAAGGGCTGGGACAGTCAAAGAATAACTGGCTATAGCCAAATTGGTGGGAAAACCTACTAGGCAGATAGGGCTCCAAGTACACATTATCGCGGTTACGATAAACCAAATGTGCGGGGCGAATGTTGCGCAACCAGGTGAGCATCTTCGGGGAAAGAAAGTGAGAAGGGAGGTACCATCAAGGTGTACATCCCTCACTTCCTCATCAGAAAAATGAGGAACAGACACGAAAAAGTCACACCCATCCACCCTCGCCAACGCCCTCCGACAAGCTGGCATAGTACTGTATTCCCAAGGTTGGTGATGGCGTTGAAAAAGGAAAGCGTCTTCGTCTTTAGCATCTTCTGCTATTCCAGATCCCATCAAAGACTTGTAGTGCATCAACAACCACCCCATCAAATAGTTGAAAGGTAGCTCTATACGCTCAAAGTCCAGCGTCTTCTTGCGGGCAATAACCTTGGACGAGAATGTTCGAAGACCATGGTGTATGCTACACACCAAAGCCGGGAGAAGAGCCAGTCTAACTCCAAATACCAGGTTAATGGCAGGGAGAATGAAGTGGCGGCTGATCCTCTCAATAGAACCTGCCCTCCCTCAAGACTACGCAATTCCGTAGCCATATCATCAAAAATCCAGCCAGAAGCGCCTTCTCTGACATCTGCCTGGTGCCGTAGTAAAAATAGCTGAGAGAGTCAGCTTGACTCCCGAATATGTCGCTATTAGACCGTGACTTCTTGACGCTTAACATCAGGTCTTTTATCTCTCCCTGGGTTTGAGGGATTCGAGGAATAACCTCGCCAGAAGGGCCAACTTTAAAAAGATAATTGACCCAGGATGTGGTATGGGGAGCATTCCCTTCTGTGCTATCCTCCTTTTTTATAGCCATCTGATGACAAGCACTATGATGGCATAGCAACTCCTGGTACACTGCAACAAAACCCGAGAATCGTCGGTTCAGGTCTTCGAACTCCTCGTTCGACGGGGTGTACACCTCGAAAGGCTCGTTCCCCCATGAAAGCTTGGAAACAGTATACATCTCATGAAGGGCAAGCCCCAATTCCCCTCCGGGTGCAAAGAACGTCCCTGTTCGCCGGCTATACATCTCTCAGAGCGCCATGACCAATGGTTTATTGATAGGAAGCCCGTGACAGGTGCCCCGAATGTCATGATAGAGTCCCACCTCCCGCAGGAATGTTTCGTAGGTCTGCAGAACCCAAGTGGTCATGTGGGCCCACGTAGAAGTGGGGTTTATCCAGTTCAGCAACGCCAGTCTGCCAACGGGATAAGAGTTTTTACGAGCGAGCCGATTCAGAAATGTATCAGCTTGAGTGAATGTGAAGTTGGGACCATAAACGTTAATGAAAGAACCTGGGGCCAGGCCCATCATATACCGGAGGACGGAATCCTTACCCGCGTACGCTGACCTAATGTTCAGATTATAATGGATGTCGCCCATCAACATCCCTGATTGGGTAGGAGTTAAGTTACACACCATCTTCCTGTCCAACAATACCATATTGAACCACGACAGAGGATAATGACGCTCCATGAGAGGAATATGGATCGCCATCCCATCCAAAGTAAAATCCCAGTTCTCAGAGATCTCTAATACTCGGGGATTCTTTATGATTAAAGCGTCTCCGAAGAGGAATGAGGGCTTCAGGTATGATCCATCCAATTTTCCAGAATTCATCATGGCACGGAGATAATGGAGGGTCTGATTCTCGATGGCGTTCAACCTTCCCGAAGGCTCATTAGCAGGAAATTGATTCAGCACGTACTTAACTAAGTCATCAAGACGCACGCCCAAGGCAAACTGATTTGAGCCCACTAGGAGTTCTCCCGCAGGATTTACTGGCAGATTCACTAAAGAAAGATGAAAGAAATAAGATTACAAGATAGTCAAACAAAGAAGCTTTTGAAAGATCATTTGAGTCCATACGGTTCGGTTCATCATAGCCTTATGCGGCTCAGAACCAGATGAGTCCATGCGGTTCGGTTCATCACAGCCTTATGCGGCTCCAAGTCAGATGAGTCCATACAAATCAAGTTCAGATGAGCTTATGAAGCCTCTGCGATTTGGGTTCGAAAGGGCCTATGCGGTTCAAGGTTCACGTGGACTTAATAGAAAAACCTAGGCGCTGATGCGACTCAGATTCAGGAGAGACTATGCGGTTCAAAGTCTACACAGACACATGCAGCCCTGAACAGACAGACTCATGCGGCTACAAGCAGATGAGCTTATGCGGTTCAAAAGTGAACTACGCTCATGCGGCCCAAACCGAAAATATATATACGGTTTAAATCGAGTATGACAAGCCCATGCGGCCTCCTGGGCGAAGTGCTTATGCGGTCGTATCGACGAAACTTGTACATGCGGCTTGTGCATAAATTATGCAGCAGAGCCATGGCCGTTAGGGTTCTAAAGCAATGCCCTTACCAGCAATAGGCGGATGAACATCAGGATGAACGGAGTGAACAGCGGCCGGCGGAGGAGTGGCCACGTTCGTCGCCGCAGCCGCCGCAGAAGCGACCGCCTTGTCCTTCGCAGCCTTCGACGCAGCAGCCTTCTTGGGAGACATAGGTGCTTGGGAGAGAAAGGAGTTAGAAAGATCGAAGAGAGCAAAGAAAATTCCTTAGAAACAAAAGTTTTCCTATTTATAGACAAGGAAGGAACGCCTCGATATGCTTGCAATATGATGACCGACTCTTCGGTCATCGAGACAAAACGGCTGAATAATAGCCTGACTCTTGGGATCCTGGCCCGAGAAAGCGGCTCTTAAAATCTGCAACAAATCAAGAGCATTAAATGCAGAAGATTAACAGAAGATTTGCACATGTGGCAGGAAGACGTGGCAAGAAGCTCATGCGGCCAAAACAGCCCATGCGGCTCAGAGAGTTATATGGTTAAGGTAATCATACGGCTGGTCAAATCCATACGGCTAGGACAGAATACATCCATGCGACTATGGCTTAATCATGCTTCTTATTCAAAGTATTTCAATTTTGCAAATTGAAAACTTTGAAGGGGGTCTTGTAGAAGCATGAAAAAGAGATGAAAAATAATCCATGCGGCCAAGGAGCCACATGCGGCTCAAGAGTCCCATGCGGCTCAATCACAGAGTGGACTCCATACGGCCAGCAGAGGGAAGCCACGTGCCTTTTTAGAACGGCTCTACCCAGCGTCATTCAAATACAAATTAATGCCCTGACGGCTGACAATTAATGCTCTGACGGCTGACGGCTGATAGCTGACAGCCCTGACGAGAAGTAGTCATGATGACTGACACAAGAGCAACATCTTCCTAGGGAACTGGGGAAAATCTTCACAACTTCGAGGCTACTTTATGAGGTTAGTCTAGACGAGTTCATGCGGCCAGTAAAGAGAAACCTATGCGGTTCAATCACGAAGGTCCTCCATGTTGCTCGGTCATGAGGAAATCCATGCGGCTCGGCTATGAAGACTCTCATACAGCTCGGCCATGAAGACCCTCATGCGGCTCATTCATGAACATATTCATGCGGCTCGGTCATGACAACCTTCATACAGTTCGAGTATAGAGACTATTCATGCTGCTCGATTATGAAGTCTTTCATGTGGCTCGGTCATGACGACCTTCATGCGGCCTAAATATGAACGCTCCTCATGCAGCTCAACAATGATGACAGGACACGTGTCCTAAAAATAATCAAATTTTGGGTCAGATCCGAATGATTTGGGGTACGTGGCAAGAGAATGAATTAAATTGATTCATTTAGATTTGCGGATATCAGCAAATCATCATGATGGGGATTTATTGCAATCAACATTAATGACTGACATGATTTGGCATAATCCTCATTAATGGCCCAGATCCTTCACGCTCAAGATTAATGGCCCAGATTGATCACTTATCAGGCCGTCGCCACTTTGAGAATGGACAATCATTGTAAACCCTAATGTTGCTCCCCACTATTATAAATAGTAGGGTGCCATTCCCTTGCAAAAAAATGAGACTTACGGAGAGAGATACGCACATACAGAGAGACACTCCCCCAATAATCAAAAAAAATCCACAGAGATCAATCCAGAGAGAGAAGCCAGAAGAGCAATACGAGGAGAGCAAGAAGAGCACTTCTTCATCAACGCCAACCATCTCGTTACAGGAGCCAAGGCTACGTCCGATCATCCAAGGAGTAAGGCAGAGCTGCCGTCGCTTTCCCGAGCCTCTATCGTCACCCCCCAGAATCAAAAATAAACAATTGTACTTAGATTGTTGTACCTAGGTTTTCGTCCCTAGGCTTTCTTTGTACAAGCGAGTTTGTAACGTGAAGTAAAAGTCCAGTACTCCCATAAAACTGTTCTGCTCTTTTATATTTCATGACAAACAGTCCATATTACCTCTGGTCAGGCAAATCTCTGTTGAAGATTTCCTCTTTATTTTAAAGACAAAAACAAAGAGGACAGGAAATCTTCTATATATAAAAACATATGGCTACAAAGACCAAATATAGACTCTTCGTAGTTACATACATAGAAGCAAAAAGGCTAAAATTGCAGTACAAGCTCTCAATAGTACGAACGAGGCGGTGACAGAGCCAATCACTTCCTGGTTAAAAGGAAGCCACCGCCCGAAGTAGCTACTGGCCCAAGCCGGCCAAGAAGACCAACACATGACTCCTCTATCTTCCAGATGGCCACGGGAGCAACTACAGCTCCAGGCCTTGTTATTCCTCGAAATGGCAAAAATTCAGGAAGCAGAGGTCTAAGACGCCATTAACGCCCACGACATCCAGACCGTAGGGACGTCTCGAGATCCAGTGGTAGTTCTACTATGGCTTCTTCGGATGAAAAGGTTTGCCACCGACGGTCGCCTCAAGCAAACTCCAGGGTCGTCAGTAGCTGAGTGTCGGAGAAGCAAGGCCATTATGGAAGTAGCTAAGTCTTCTCCTGGAAGGGGTAGTCCTTTATATTGACTATTGCCATTGTCCAAGCACGAGCTAGATGTCGGTCAGAAGGAAGCTCATAAGCTAAGCCAAAGATCTACTCTATGTCAGATGACAGTACTGCGAGTGACCGAAGGAATGTGACTCTGAACCTCCTCTGCCAAAGAGATTCACGATCCCTACAAAGATGTAAGAGGCTCCAATATCAAGAAGTCATCAGGAGTTCTTGCTCTGAAATGATGACTCAGGACAATAAATGCTAAAGGGCTAGGCGTGACACCAGCCTTCACCCAGCTCGTATAATCTTGCCACGTGTTTATGCTTATAACGCCCCAGTCCCCAAAATACATAGGACTAGGAACATAGACATGCCAGCTATATACATACGAAGTATACTCCAATATATGAAAATCTCGTATGAATACATAAGGTGTAAAATGCAGTAGAACCATAACTAATCTCATCCACACAGAATAAATGAATAAAAGATATCATATAATGAGAACGAATTTGTCTTGATACAATATGTTGGGCGGAGACCAATCTACTACCAATAAAATAAGGAAAAGTACATGGAAAATAAAATAAGTGGCGAGCAAAACGAAGACGATCCAAGTGCAATCATCTTCGAAAAAATAGCGAAGATCACGGCTAGAGCTAGAACACCTGTGAAAGACAATAGCACACACACCTGGAGAGATAACCAGGTCCTCAGAGGGACGTAACAAGACACATAATATCATGCCATATAAACTGAATAAATATTGCTCAAATAAATAAGTCAATTGAATTATAACATGGTCCAATATGCACATATTGAACGAGCGTACCATCTCCCCAACCAAACAAGGACAGGAGATGGTAAACTAATTCACGGTGACGTATCTTTCCATGCTATGTGTTCCAAGCAACGGTCAGATACAAGTACCCAAACCAAAAGTACTCGTACCTAACGGATAAAGGTAGCCTAACCGTTCTAAGTGAATTTAGTTAAGAACAATTCATGGTCGCATGACTACTCGGTCAATACCAATACAGTACCTCAGTAGCGAGTCACAACACCATATACTATTCCTCAGTACCGAGCGAGTCTATAGCATATAGTCTACCTATCGTTCCTTAGTAGCGAGCGAGTCCACGATAGATACGGTGGTAGTCAACTTCCAATCATGTTCTTCCCGTCCAATGCTAACTCATAACTGCTAAGTCTTCTAGTATACAATTCTATTAGCAGTTATTTTCTAACGCACGGCTTATACGTACTGGTGGCCAGCCAATCATGCATGTCTGAGTCCTATATGTGACACACAACAACGTGGTATAAACGTGTCAAGGCCTATGAATGCAACACACAAAGGGTGGTCCCTTAACTCTAAGTTTAATGTGTAAGAAAATAATACGTAGCAAGAAACTGAACAGTAAATTCTAACAGGTTATGCCATGTATCCCAGTTTATTTTACATAAAGAAAATAATGAACATGCATGAAATATGAGCTAAAATAATTAAACAGCAAATGGCAAGGTGTCTTGCCTGATAGGACGCCTGGTGTGCTGCGATGATCAAGGTGGCACGAACGGCGACTTCGATGCAACAACTATACAAGGTGACCTCTGATGGTGGCACGAACAGTTCCATTGGGTCCAGAAGGGTCAATTTAGTTAGGGTTGATATGAGGACGTACCAAATTTGTAAAGGACGAGGATTATGGCTAGTCGAGATGAGAGACGATAATCGAAGGAAATTGTTAAATAAGAATATATAACTTTTAGGAATTTAGTAATTCATATATAACTTTTTAGGAAATATTTATAATATTAGAAAACTAAAAATATTTTAGATGAGTATAAAATAAATCATTTTAGACCCAAAAATCCTAATTTTGTCTAAATATAATTTTTAAGTCAAAACTACATTTGAAAAATAAATAGAATACTATAATAATATTTTTAAATCAAAAATTATAGAATACCATGAAAATACAATAATATAATTATTTGAGATATGATAATATATAGATTAATAACAAATACGATATTAATATTAGTAAAACCGGTGATAATAATAATAATAATAAAATAGCAGATACTAAAGAAGGAGAAAACAACATAAAACTAAACAAAAACAAACAAACAAAAATAATAGTAATAATAATAATAATAATAATAATATTAATATTAATATTAATAATGAAATAACAGCACTAATGGTAACAATAATAATAATAATGATGATGATTATAATAAGAATAATTAAAAAAAAAATTAGTATAATTGGAATTTGATAATAATAATAATAACAACAATAATAATACTAAAATAATAATAATAATAATAACTATTATAATTATAATAATCAAAAGAATAAAAAAAACATGTGGTTCTCCTTGTAAGAGGAGAACTCAGAAACCTATTCGAAAAAAAAGGGTTTGTGACCCGACGGAGGCGGTCAGGTTTTCGCGGCTGCGCCGGTGATCGTGCGCGACGGAGAAGAAGGAATGAGAGTTTAGGGGGGGTTCCCGGAGAGGGCTCGGGGCTGAGAGCGAGGTGGAAGACCGGGGTCGACGGTGATGGATTGGTGGCCGGGCGGCGAGCGAAGGGTCGGGGCTGTTCGGCGAGCGGCGCTAGGCCGGAGGCGGCGCGGACGGCGGAAGTGGAAGGGGAAGAAGGTTCGGGTGGTGCACGGGTTAGGGAGAAAAGGGAGGAGCGGGGCGGCGATCTCGTCGGCCAAGGCGGAGGGAGCTCGGCTCAGACGGGATTGGCAACAAAAAGAGGGTTTTTTGGTGGACTTGGGCGGCCAGCTCGCGGAGGCAGCAGGGAGCGACGGACTCATCCGGAGGAAGGAAGGGGGAGGCGCTGCGGCTAGGGCATGCCGACGGCGGTAGCATGGTGCCACGGCGACTCGGCGACAACGGATCTCCGGTCGGCGACGAACAGGTAAGGGGTGGTGGTGTGTGTTAGATTTTATTGATTTGGGTTTTTCCTTGGGGCTTTGGTCGTGGCGGGTGGTGTCGACGGTGGTCGATGGTGGTACGGCGTGGTGGCCGTGGTGTCAATGATGGCGGGGGTGATGTAGTGAAGGCTGTGGCGGTGGTGGCGATGAAGGTGGCCGGGTGTGTCGTCGTGGGCGCGAGGAAGGGAAGTCGAGGCTGCGATGGGTGTGTCGAGGGGGAGGGTGCTGGGACTGGCTGCAAGAACTCGCCGGAAACAGGAAGGTGGTGGTCGGAATCCGCATGTAGGAGGTGGTGGTCTTTGGTGATGATGATGATGGTGTCGATTGAGGTCGATGGTGGTACTAGTATAGGTGGTACGGGGGCTGGGCAGAAGAGGAGGGTGCGACATGGTCGAGGGTTGGGCTATGGGTGGTGGAGACAGAGGGTTAGAATTAGGATTAGGGTTTCCAGTTTGGATGAGTCGTGTCGGGTGTGTCCGACACGATGGAGATGGAGGTTCGAATCTGTCGGACCCGAGGTGGAGTATTATATTTGTACAATAAAACACATAGTGGATGGTACACGGACACGGTCATGGACACGATGCACTCACTTCTGTGGTGGAAAAAAATTGTTGTGGATGAATAATAAATTGGAGGAGTACCTGCCTATTTATAGGACGTGGGAATTCCTAATTGGATAGGATTAGGAAAAGATTAAACCCAATTTGATTTAAATCAATAATCAAATCCAAATTTCAAATTAAATATCCAATTTAAATCAAATTAAATTTCTAGTATAAAATCAATGAGATAAACCAAAATTTAAATATTTAACGATTTAAATGAATCCAAAATTTCAAATCAAGGTTTAAATCGCCATAATAATTTTGAAATATATTTTTCAAAAATACTAATAATAATAATTTCAAAAATTACATTATTATTTAGAAATAACTTAAATAGATATTTATGAAATATATATGTAAGCACAAATAATGCATACTTTTCCTAGTACACAATAAAATATTTTTTTTATGATTAATAACTCTTAAAAACAAAAGGCTTTTTATAGCAAGAATAATAATTATATGTAATATTTTGAAAGTGTACAAAAAAATAAAAAATGTTTTCTAAAAGATGTACGCTCGCACATATTCGTACTCGACGAGCAAGAAAAATAAAATTTCGTGCGCGACGTAAAATACGACTACGCGACATACAATACAAAATTTTAAATCAGTACCAAATTTAATTAAAAAAATAGTAGAAATTTAGGGGTTTTACAATACTGCTGTTCAAAGTATCCCAAGGTTGACCCAAGTTCGGTACACTTTGAAGGGGGTCTTGTAGAAGCATGAAAAATCATAGCTGATGACATCCCTTCGCCACAGAGCAGATGATAAAAAGGCTCAGCCCAAGTGCTAAAAAGATAAAATAGAAGATATACAAAAAAGTCCCTTATATGTCACGTCTACCAAAGTCTAGTACAGACACATCGAGACTACACAAAAAGGACTAATATTTTTCATCTACAAAGGATCTGGTACAGATTCAACAGAGCCTAGAAGGGACTACAAGGTATTCGGTCTTCGTCAAAGCGCAGCCCTTCTTCTTCATGCCAGAAGATTGACCTCCATCGAGGCATATTCTGACCTTTTTATGGGTGCAGCCTAGCAGAAGCATATCAACTACTAGGCCAAAGCAAGCATCTTTCTGATGCAATCATTGGCCCGAGCCTTTAAAGAGCATAGCAGGTCGCGAAGCCCTGAATGGGAAGGACATAGCATAACCTATAGCTCTTCGGGTTGGCTATCAACCCATGACCTAGGTGTTTGCTATTGATTGTAAAAGTACAGAACAATTTTATAGGAGGACTGAACTTAGACTCACAATATAAACTCGCTCGCACAAAGAAAGCCTAGGAATAAAATCCTAGGTACAACAATCTAAGTATGATTGTTTATTTTTTATTCTGGAGGGTGACGATAGAGGCTCGGGAAAGCGACGGCAGCTCTGTCTTACTCCCTGGACGATCGGACGTAGCCTTGGCTCTGATGAAGAAATGCTCTCGGGATGTATGGAAAGTCTCTTTTGTGTGTGCCTTCGTTTCTCTGTATATCCAGCCGTGTGAAAAGGATCTCTTTTGCAAGGGAATGGCACCTCGCTATATTTTTCAGATCCTTTTGCAAGGGAATGGCACCTTGCTATTTATAGGAGTGGGGTGTGATCATTAGGGTTTGTAATGATTGCCCCTTGAAAAGTTGGCGGCCAATAATCTGGACCATTAATCTTGATTGTATCACATCTGGGCAGTTGATTTTTTATTGCACCAAATCCGTATGGGCAATTAATGCTGATTGTCATGAATCTTCATGTTTTGTCATGACAGGCTCGGATCTCACGCCATGTGTTCATGACAGGCTTTGCATTTTCGTGCATAGTCTATTGCATCTGCAACCATCGTGGGCCAATACTAACCCATTCGGCGAAGGTGATCTTATAATTTTGGGCCAAGCTGATAGGCCCCACAGATACCATCATGAGCTTCACGTACGACTTCTTTGGCTTCTATATTTGACAGACATCGAAGCAGTAATCCATCGTATGATCGCCGATATAGCATTTTCATCTTTGTATCGTAGAAGAATCTGAGCGAACGTCTTTTGATAGAAGTGGCTTCCTTCGGATTCTCTGGCAGAATGTCGTAGACTACGAAGTCAATGAATGGCTGTCTCCAGTCTGGTGCTTCGTCGACTGTCATAGCGGAGTAACTCTCCATACACTGTATATTGTCCTTGGGACAGACCAATTCGCAACCTATTATGTCGACCAGATGGTGAGCATGATTTGGAACTGCTAAGGAAGCGACAAGGCCTGCTAGGGCATCGACTTCAATGTTCTGGAGCCTGGGAACGTGATCTATGAAGAACCCCTCTAGGGACGAGATGATGTCAACTGCTATTTGGTGATAGGGGATCAGGTCTTCATGACGAACTTCGTATGAGCCCCGGATCTGATTGACGATTAGCTGCGAATCGCCGTATGCTTCAAGGTACTCTACCCCCAGCTCTTTTACAAGTCAGAGGCCAATGACCAAATCATTGTACTCGGCCATATTGTTTGAACAGGGCTCCGTGAGGGAATAAGCTCGATTGATCACCAGTCCGGTGGGAGAAACCAGCACTACTCCGACTCCAGCGACGATGTTGCCCTTGGGCCCAGTTCTAGAAGCGCCGTCGAAGAACATTTTCCATATGGTATCATGGGAGGCCACATTTGAATTAGCGACCTCGTCTGGAATCTCTTCGTCTATTTTTGTTGACTCCGAACCTAAATGAGCTGCTAAAAAGTCTGCCAGAGCTTGACCTTTAACAGCCTTTTGCGGGACGAAGATCATGTGGTAGAGAGACAGTAATATCGCCCAGGTAGCGAGGTGAGAGCAGAGTACGCCTGGTTTAGTCATGAGGACCCTGAGGGGGTTGACTCTTGATATAACATAGATGGTTTGTCCCGTAACGTAATGTCGCATCTTCTGAATGGCGAAAACCCAAGACACTATTTCTCTACGGCGGTGTATCGATGCTCCGGCCCCATTATCATTCGGCTGAGGTAATATATAGCTTGCTCATGGCCTGTATCGTTGTTTTGTGCTAGCAGAGCACCGAGAGAATGTTCCATCGCTCGTACATAGAGCAAGAATGGTCTTCCAGCAACCTGGGCTACCAGAACAGGAGGGTTCGTCAGATATTATTTGATGTTGTCGAAGGCGCGCTGGCATTATTCATCCCATGCGAATGAAATTCCCTTCTTCATGAGGTGGGTGAAAGGCTGACATCGTCCGGAGAGGTTGGAGATAAACCTCCTGATGTAGAATAGCCTCCCTTGAAGGCCTCGAAGTTCACGGAGATTTCTCGGGGGACCCATCTCTATGATTGCCTTCGTCTTTTCAGGGTCTATGTGGATACCCTGGGAGGTAATGATGAAACCTAAGAACTTCCCGCTGGATACGCTTAAGAAGGATTTTGTGGGATTCATTTTCAAATTGTGCGCTCGCATCAGGTCGAACACTGTCCTCAGATCATGCAGATGATCTTCCTTAGAGAGGCTTTTGACGATGATGTCGTCGACGTAGCACTCCACTGTCTTGCACAAGTGGTCTCTGAAGATGATGCTCATAGAACTTTGATAGGTGGCACCAGTATTCTTTAAATCGAAAGGCATGACTGTGTAGCAGTACGTGCCAATTGGTGTTCGGAATGATGTATGCTTTTCGTCATCAGGGAACATCTTGATTTGATTGTACCCCAAAAAACCATCCATGAATGACATACGCTCAAAGCCGCAGGTGTTGTCAATCATGATGTCTATGATAGGGAGGGGGAACTCATCCTTAGGACATGCCTCATTCATATTATGAAAGTTGATGCAGATTCAAATCTTTCCACTTTTCTTGAGGACTGGCACTATATTGGCGACCCAGTCAAGATGTTGTTCCTCACGGATGAAGCCGCTGGCTATCAGTTTGTTGACCTCAGCTTCAATGGCATTTATGACGTCAAAACAGAATCATCGTTGCTGTTGCTTGACCGATTTTGCATCCGGACGGATGTTGAGCTTGTGAAGTGCAACCTCGAGGTTCAGTCCTGGCATATCTTCATAGCTCCAGACGAACATGTCGATGTATTCTCTGACGAGTTATAGTAGTGATTCTCTCTCTTCGTTTGTCAGATTCTTACTGACGAAGATAGGCTTTGGAGAGGACTCATCATCGAGATCAACTTGTACAACCTCATCCTCGGTGGAAGGCTCTCTTTGTTCGAACCGCTTCTCCTACTGTGTATATAGTTGTTGTGCCCACGGCTCTAACTTAAGAAGTTCAGGGATGTCTTCATCTTCTTCGTAGGCATCGGTAAATGCCATATTGACGGACCAGACTTGCCTGAGCATGTCCCCGATGTTGACATCCGAATCGGAAGTGGGTGATCCGGTTGAGTATGAGTGCCAGTCGCATTCCTCGTCTGAGCTTTCAGGGGTCGTTGCCGGTGTAACATAACCTAGCCCACATCTGGTTTTGTTGTAATAGTCTCATGGTTTACCGGCCGGGACTGACAATTGTAAGGGTAACCGCCATCCAGCGTCGTAGTTCAAGCCTGGTGTAGTTTCTAGATCATATCCTTGTATTTGCATGAGGTACTTGGATTGGGAACTATACAGATAAAGGGGCAATCTCCCGATGTCGGGTTCGTGATCAACTTTTTCTACCCTAAAGGGTTGTGGGTCATTCTTCCGGCCGAAGATGATTGGATGATCCTCTCCCTCGATTATACGGTAAGCGTCTTCCACTGGAGTAAGTTGGTTTGCGGTGTAGACATTTGTTACCTGTGTGTGCAGGTGAGTGCCTATACCGTGTTCCATAGCATACATTGTACAAAGCTTATTAAGCTCGAGATAATTCAAAGATAGCCCTTTATTGATGAAGTAAGGTATCTTTTCCAGTAGGATTACATCATCTGCGGATGGCACATCTGTGTAAGCAGCCATATACTTGGCCAGTTCTGACTCTTCTTCAGCTACCCCCTGTGTAAATTAAGACTGAGATAATGACTTGGACAGCTTAATCATCAGGGGCTCCATGGGTTGAACAGAACGTGGAGTCGTTGGCATACTAGCCACCCCCAGTTTGGTGCTCGGTGCTGAGCAGGGAGTTGTTGGCTGGCTAGCAGTCCCTGGCATAGTGCTCGGTTGCCGATTCATTCTGGGAAGACGAATTATCATCGGCTTGACAGAGGGATTGAGATCCCCTGTTTATTGGTGGTTAGATTTAGGCAACCTAATTGTCAGTGGCTCTGTCGTAGGTCTTGGCGCTTGGCTAGACCTTGGCAGTCGGATTATCATTTCCTTCTGTGCAGAGAGGCTGATTGCGTCCTTACGCAGAGTAGCTATAAGGGACGCAGTTATGCCAGGTTTGCGGACTTGGAGGTGGATCGTCAGAGGTTCTTCTGATCCAGATGCTGTCTCAGTTTGAGTTTGAGTATCTCCTTCGGCAAGATGCTTTTTTGACTTCTCGTACAAGCATGAATCTGAGTAATTGGATTCGACCCCTTTAAAAGGGTCGATGTCGGCAAATTCTGTCCTTACGAAGCCGTGCTTATCGATGTACTTGAAGCATTAGTGTAGTATCGAGGGCACGATCATGTAATCGTGTATCCAAAGATGCCCCAGAAGAATATTGTAGGAAGTGTTCGCATCTATGACATAACAGGTCACTTCTGACTGAAGGTCGCCGATCTGGCACTTCAAGCAAATCTTCCCGATCGGTTAGCTTCTGCCTGAATTGAAACCGCTGATGGCGGTGCTTATCGGCGTCAGACGATGCATTGGAATACGCAGATGGTGTAGTAGACTCTTTGGGATGATGCTTATGGAAGAACCGGGATCAATATGCATCCGATCCACCTTGATATGCCAATGATCCCAGTACAATACAGAGGGCGATCGTGCAGGTTGGTCTTGATAAGCATATCCTGTGGAGTGAAGATGATATTTGGCAATGTGCCTGTGCAAGCGCTGTCCTGGAGATCTGCAGGCGAGCTCTCCCCAATGAGATTGGACTGAGCTAGATATGCGTCGGCGTTCTGGAGTGCCTCGTTCAGTGCGACATGAACATCCTTGGAGAGTCTCAGGAGTTCGTATAACGACAATTTGGCCGGTGTGTTGGCCAATTGTGCCAAGATTTCAAAGTTGTATGGCCTCTCCAGCCCATGAGGCGTCTCTCTTCGGAGCGGTTTGTCGAAGCGAGTCTCCTTCGGCCTAAGCTTGTCGGTCGTCGAAGGTTGCGGAGGTCCTGGAGCATCAGCAGCTGTCGGCTGATGGTCTTCAACCGAGTTACCTGGTGGAGGTTGGGCTTGTGTGTCGGAGCGGGTAACAACAGCAGTAGCTTCTTCGACCTCTGCCAAGATTGTACGGCATGATTTGACTTTCCCATTCTTCTTCTTGCTGGTGGAGGAAGGTACGGACTGAGTCACCTTAGGTACCAAGTCCGGATGGACCCACATGATCTCTCCCCATGATGTGGTAAGGGGCACTAGACTAGCGGCCTGGTCTCGGAGGGGTGGAAGGTTAGCGACCTCCATCTTTGCTCAGGGGACGGATACTACTCCATCTTGAGTCTTTGTCGGAGGGAAGTTGCCGAATTGACACCATGTTAGCTGCTACGGTCACCTCTTCGAAATCAATGGCCAGGGCCTTAGAATCGATAAGATACAGGATGTATCGCTTCAGTTGGTAGCATTCATGTGTGGCATGGTGGACATAGCGATGGTAGTGGCAGTACTTGGGGTTCTCTAATTCTACAGGTCGAGGTTCACGTCTTGGAGGAGGAAGCTGAATTCGGCCTCCTTGTATGAGCATGCCCAAGATGGGCTTGACATGGCCGCCCTCGAAGGAATAGGTCATCTGAGGCTACTGCTTCTCTGCCGGCTTCGGTTCAGGCTTTGGAGTTGTGTCGGCCACCATAGCTTGTTTGCCCTTGTTGTCTCGATTGTTGGAGGGATTACCACCATTGTTACTTTTGGTGTTAAGGCGTTTGCCCTTGTCCTTTCCTTTCGAGACATGCAATCCCAATTGGCGAGCTTTCTTCAACTTGTCTTCTGTGCTATTGGTGCTGATAATGAAAGTCTTCCAATCCTTAAACTGACTTTCGCCCATCCAGAGGCTGATGGTGGGAAGCAGCCTCTTTTAGCAAATTTCAATCAAGGAGGAATCAGGGTTACCGGAAGGCAACTTCATCGCGGTTTGACGAAACTGCTCGATATAGTTCCTTGTCAGCTCCTTTTCTCCCTGGATAACATCCATGAGGGTGGACATTGTCACGTCTTATCCTACTTCATAGAACATCTCCAAGAACATACGTTTGAAGCCGGTGAAAGAATGGATGCAGTTGTCTGGCAAGTTGCGGTACCAGTTGAAGGCGACCTCCTCCAGTGCCCCGATGAACAACCGTGTAAGGATGGCGTCGTCATGAGGCAGATGGTCGGTTGTGACCTCAAAGTAGGTGATGTACCTGCTTGCAGATGTCTTTCCATTATACGGATTGATATTGAATGGTTTATATCTTGGTGGAAAGGGAACATCTCTCCACGCAGCAGGATACGGTTGTCGTATCCTGAGGTCTTGGCAGTTTTCTCGGGAATGGAACAAGGCCCGGAGCTCCTGGACCTCTCTTTTTGCCTTCCTGGCCTCGTCTGCAGCGGTGGGGGCCGATATTTCAGGAGGATTATCACCCGGGTTTGGTGCAGCTGAGTTCGAGTCCGTATTGACCGCGGGTCCCACGTTCGTTTGGCCAAGCGTTCTTCCTTGCAGAGTTGGAAGGGCCGATTTGATCTCATCCACGGACTTGACCAAGGAATGTAGTATGGCCTCCAGAGTGTCGATACGTTGGCGATCACTGGGACTGTCATGGTTGCTGTCCTTTATGAATACCGTCCTCATATGAGGAGAGACGGAAGGAACGGTGAGGACGTGCCCTTTGAGTCATACCCTTGTACAGAGAAGTCGTCAGGGTATGTGGGAATGTTCTCCTCTGGTTCAGACTCAGAAAGAGTGGTACCCCCAGCTTCAGAGCTTGCCTCGTCTTGAGAATTATGGACGTCCTCGGGGACGTCGGCATCTGCTGCATCTGTTGGGTGAACCGTTTCCCCTGGATCGTCTTCTTGGAACACCGGATTGTCGTGGATGTTTGGAGGAGTGCTTACCCAGCTCCAATGCCTCGAAGTATGGCAGATTTCGTCTTTGAGCGGGTACCTTGGTAAACTCCTTCTATAACGGTGGTAGATAACCGCTTAGAAGAGAGTTTCTTGGTTACGCCGGTTGAGATTTTTGGACTGGAGACATTTGTTTTCTTCTCTCTGTCGCTGCCAGGAATCTTCAAAGCAGAATTACAGGAGGCGACGAGAAGCGCCTCGTCTTCTGAGCTTAGGTGTTACAGCCGTTGGAAGACGGACCGCCAGTCTTCTTGTACTACCGTCTTGTTGCAGCAGTAGTTGACAATGACTTGGCTGCATTGATGTCCCTGACAGGACTCTTTACACACCATATCTTCGTCCCTTTCCTTGCATTTATGAAGAATCACGTTGCACAAGTCACCCGTTTTGTGGGCCCGGGAGTTCTGAGCCCATGAGTATGTTGGCCTCCTGCCTGCTCCCTGATGCGGGGGTAGCACGAGTACTTGCCCCTGATCCTTGTTATGAGATTCTTGATAACTATCCCGTTCGTTGGCCGCCGGGGGCCGGACACGGATAGTTTTATACAACTTTCCATCAGGGGCCCCCGTAATAGTCAGTGGGACGCCCTGATAGTCAGAAGTTAGGACAGCCGACTGAGCTCGTCGAGCCCGTGCTGCCCGAGACTTCTTCCTTCTAGCACCTGGAAGTGCATAGTAGGAAGAGTCCAAGTTGGTTACAACAGAGTCTGGCATATACTCCAGAGAGCCTCCAAGGTCAGGACCGTACGTGAGGTGGTCAAAGACTGACCGTGAGCCGCATGGGATAGATGATATGCGGCTGGTGGCCGTGCAGACTGTCTGCATGCGGCTGGTGGCCGCATGACCCTTCTGTATGTGGCTAGAAGCGGTAGCCGCATGAACTTTTGTGATGCGGCTGGAAGTCATGGCCGTGCAGGCTGCTTGCATGCGGCTGGCAGGTTTGGCCGCATGGGCTTTCTGCATGCGGCTGACTTCCGTGATCACATGAGTTCTTCATGCGGTTGGCAATTGCGGCTACATGTACCTTTTTCATGCGGTTGGCTGTCGTGGCCGCCTGAGCCATCTTCATGCGGCTGACTCCCTTATGCGGCTCGGATCGCATAGAGTTCCTCTTTGCCCCTGCAAGTCCAGCATCATAGTGTTTTCTCCTGCGAGACTTCTACGCCATTTTGAGCAACAGAAGTTTCTAATGATGCCTATCAACGGCAAGTGAGCTATTGGGGGTATACTGCTATACGGTGATGCCCGACGATAAGAAGCACACATCTTTTTGAACACCATTGGGGGTATACTGCTATATGGTGATGCCCTTCCGATTGAAGAATGCAGGGGCGACATACCAGTGAGCCATGAACACAATTTTTGAAGACCATTGGGGGTATACTGTTATACGGTGATGCCCTTTCGATTGAAGAATACAGGGAAGACATACCAGTGAGCCATGAACATAATTTTTTGCGATCATTTGCACAAAACTGTGGAGTGCTACGTAGACGATATCGCAATCAAAAGTCGTCTCAAGGGCAACCACCTCCAAGACTTGAGAACGATGTTCGAACTAATGCGTGCACACCAACTCAAGATGAATCCAACCAAGTCTTTTCTGGGAGTCTCCAACGACAAGTTCTTTGGTTTCGTCATCACTTCAAAGGGTGTACATCTAGACCCAGAGAAAGTGAAGGCTATCCTCGACGTGCATCCTCCATAAAACTTCAAAGAGTTACGCGGACTACAAGGAAGGCTAGCCGACTGTTTGCCATTGATTGTAAAAGTACAGAACAATTATCGGAGGACTGAACTTAGACTCACAATACAAACTCGCTCGTACAAAGAAAGCCTAGGGACGAAAACCTAGGTACAGCAGTCTAAGTACGATTATTTATTTTAGATTCTGGGGGGTGACGATAGAGGCTCGGGAAAGCGACGGCCGCTCTGCCTTACTCCTTGGACGATCGGTACGCAGTCTTGACTCGGGAAAGATCTGCTTGGTCGTTGACGAAGAAATGCCTTCTCTCTCTCTCTCTGATTGCTCTCCTGGCTTCTCTCTCTGTGTGTATATTCTCTCCCTGACTATGGGGGAAGTCTCTCTGTGTATACGTATTCTTCTCTTGTTTTTTTTTGTATATCTCTCTATATATTACAAGGGAATGGCACCTTGCTATTTATAATAGTGGGATGTGATCACTAGGGTTGCCAATGATTAGCTCTTGGAGATGGCGGCGGCCTGGGGATTGATCAATCCAGGCCGTTCGTTTCTGATTGTGACGAATCAGAACCATTAAGGGTAGATTACACCAAATCCCCATCAGCAATTAATGCTGATTGGCATAAATCTTCCTTATAATGATTCTCTAATATCTGCGAATAAATCAAATTTATTCTCCTGCTACGTGCCCCAGATCATTGGGATTCGACCCGATCTTGGATTGCCATAAATCTGGGAGATTGATCGGTTGAAGACACGTGTCCTGAGAGCCAATGGTGAGACTGGAACCGCATGCAAATTAGGCCGCATGAGATTTGGGCCGTATGAATTTTGGGCCGCATAAGACTTGGGACACGTGTCAGGGCTGTCTGGGTAGTGGCCCCCACCTTCAGAATTCTGAACCATATGATGAGCCGCATGAACCGCATAATGGTGTGTCTTCTTGAGCCGCATGGGCATGATCTTCTTGAGCCGCATAGGGATGATTCCACTCGAGCCGCATGGGACAGCTTCACTCTGAACCGCATGGGAAGTCTTCACTTCGAGCCGCATAAGCACACCCACGTGGCAGGGCCACGTGGCATTTTGTTGCTCTCGGGGGATCGTGTCAGAGATTTCTTTCTCTTCCCTAGAGATTCATCATCATGACCGAGTCATAATTACCTACTTTGGTGTCAGGTCTGTCAACTTTTCAGAGGGGTCAGCCGTCAAAGCAATTAATGCAGCATGGATCGGAGGGGAGCACTGTCACGCCACATGTCTTCTGAGCCGCATGGAATGCCTCCGGCCGCATAGCTCCTTATGCCGCATGACTCCCTGAGCCGCATGCATTTTCTGAGCCGCATGGGTCTTTCTCTAGTATTTTCCATGCTTCTACAGGACCCCCTTCAAAGTTTTCAATTTGCAAAAATTGAAATACTTTGAATAAGAAGCATGGCTGGATATTCTTCTGGCCGTGCATGGATATCTTAGACGCGTGGAAAGTTCTGTCATAGGGGTGTCTCAGCCGCATGGATGGCCCAGCCGCATAGAAATTTCTGCTTCCTGACCATCTGAGTCGCATAGTTGCTATCAGCCGCATGGCCATTTGAACCGCATAAGCTCTTTGCCACGTTATTATGCTATGCGTGTGGATCTTTCTGGGACAGGATCCCAAGAGCTCAATTTTTTAAATGGCTGGTTTGGCTCAATAACCGAAGAGCTGATCGCGTTTGTACGAGGCGTCGGTCCACAGTTCTCCGTCAATAAATAGAAGGGCATTTGGACGGTCTTCTCTCTTAGACTATTCTTGACTCAGATTTTTGTCGTATTTTCTTCCTCTGATCATCAGACAACAATGGCACCCAGGGCTTCTAAGGCTGTAAAGAAGGCTGTGGCGAAGAGTAAAAAATCGGCTTCGCCCTCGACTGTCGTGCCCCCCGTTCGTTTTGATGTTCATATTGCCATCGAAGGTAAGGATTAGGTAGTCGATTTGAAACCCTAGCAGAGCCTGCTTCACTGCATGCTTCATGTATACGACTTTAACGTGAACTTCTCAAACTACATGGTGCGCATACACGTCCCATGACTGAGCCGCATGAGACTTGTCTAAAACGAGCCGCATGAATATTTCTGACTGTTTTCATTTTCTTCGTCTTTGGTTCTCGCAGTATCTCCACCGAATGTTGAGACTGCGGCGTAAGAGGAGCCGCAGCCTCCTGTCATCTGCCAGGGATCTTCCTCTGTTAAGGAGGAAGTGAAGAAAGAAGAACCTGCGCCTGAGGGGAACGGCAACTCTCCAAATATCGAGACTGTTGAGGGTGGCAGCGCTGGGAACCCTGTTTCTCCTATTCTGGACGAGGATGCTCTTCACTTGCATCCTTCATATGTGAGATGGTTGAGGGAATGGTACATGCGCTCCTGTAACTAGGATGTAGGGGCTTTTCGTGGATGTTTGTCTGTAGTCTTTTATTTTGTTTCGTCTTTCTTCTTGTCTTCATGAAGAACTCTTTTGACTTGCTTGCAATCGTGTGGATGTAACCGATTTCTGAATGAATGGAATATATATATTTGCTTCACTCTTTTGCTTTGTAATAATCCTCTTATTGGGAGATTTCGTGTGGACCCATTATCCCTAACGTACCCTGGTTTTGGATACGGACAATAAGTTTAAAAAGAAAGGAACCAATCATACTGACTCAGAGGTGCTGAGGATATGGTGAGCATGAGGGTTTCTTTGACGGGGGGGGCTACATAGAATAACTCAGAGGTAATGAGGTCATGGAAAATTCTATGTAGGGGTGATTTGTTTTTGGCGGAAATGGGACGACTCAGAGGTGATGAGGACATAGTCATCTTGGAAATTTGTGGATCCGTTACCTTTGTTGTGCACTGGGAGTGCAGGTATTAGATCATGAGGGAGGATCTCTTGTAGGAAGAAAGTTCAGCGGTATGATCATACATAACTTTCTACCTGAAAGAGTGACCAGGATGTGAGTTCAGAGGCACCATCGGGTATATGACTCGAGAATCTGGAGAATGGTGAGTGTGAGTTCAGCGGTACCAGCGGGTACATGACTCGAAAATCTGAAAAATTATGAGGGTGAGTTCAGTGGTATCAGCGGATACATGACTCGGAGATCTGGAAAATTATGGGGTGAGTTCATTGGTACTAGCGGGTACATGACTCGACAATCCATGAATGTTGGAATCAAAGTGTAAGTTCAGAGGTACCAGCAGGTACATGACTTGGAAATTTGGGATATCTTTATGGAAGAAGGGCATGAGTTCAGCGGTACACGCGGGTACGTGACTCAAAAATCTGTGAATGTTGGAATCAAAGTGTAAGTTCAGAGGTACCAGCAGGTACATGACTTGGGAATTTAGGATATGAGTTCAGCGGTACAAGAGGGTACGTGACTCGATAAGTTGGAAAATTAGGGGGTTGAGTTCAGAGGTACCAGCGGGCACATAACTCGAAACTCTGGAAAATGTTGTTTAAACATAGTATTTCTTCAGGAACTTGCCGTTGACAGGCAACATGAGCAAGTCTCCGTTCTGCTTGGCGAGGCGGTAAGCACCATTGGAGAACACGGCCTCGATGATAAATGCGCCTTCCCATTTTGGCTGGAACTTGCCGGTGGTCTTGTGAGTCATGACCATTGGTCTCCTGACTGCCAAAACATGGTCGCCCACTTGGAATGTTCTGACTTTGACCTTTTTGTTGAAGGCTCCTGAGATGCGTGCTTGGTATAATTCGATCCTTTGCTGAGCTAGGAGGCATTTTTCATCTAAGGCCTCTAACTCTTGTAGTCGACGTCGGTAGTTATCATCCATTGTCAATTGATAAGTGAAGGCGACTCGGAGTGAGGGAATCTGAGTCTTTAATGGGAGAACTGCCTCACTCCCGTACACCAGAGAGAATAGTGTATTCCCGGTGGCTGTTCGAACCGTGGTACGATAAGCCCATAAGCACTCGTCGAGCTTCTCGTTCCAGTCGCGTTTGTTGGAGGAGACAAATTTCTTGAGGAGTTTGATGATTGTTTTGTTGAATGCCTCTGCTAACCCGTTTACTGCCGGGTTGTATGTGTTTGCTATTGATTGTAAAAGTACAGAACAATTATCGGAGGACTGAACTTAGACTCACAATACAAACTCGCTCGTACAAAGAAAGCCTAGGGACGAAAACCTAGGTACAGCAGTCTAAGTACGATTGTTTATTTTAGATTCTGGGGGGGTGACGATAGAGGCTCGGAAAAGCGACGGCCACTCTGCCTTACTCCTTGGACGATCGGTACGCAGCCTTGACTCGGAGAAGATCTGCTTGGTCGTTGACGAAGAAACGCCTTCTTGCTCTCTCTCTGATTGCTCTCCTGGCTTCTCTCTCTCTGTGTATATTCTCTCTCTGACTATGGGGGAGGTCTCTCTGTGTATACGTATTCTTCTCTGATTCTTTTTTTTGTATATCTCTCTATATCACAAGGGAATGGCACCTTGCTATTTATAATAATGGGATGTGATCGCTAGGGTTGCCAATGATTAGCTCTTGGAGATAGCGGCGGCCTGGGGATTGATCAATCCAGGCCGTTCATTTCTGATTGTGACAAATCAAAAACATAAGGGTAGATTACACCAAATCCCCATTAGCAATTAATACTGATTGGCATAAATCTTCCTTATAATGATTCTCTCATATCTGCGAATAAATCAAATTTATTCTCCTGCCACGTGCCCCAGATCATTGGGATTCGACCCGATCTTGGATTGCCATAAATCTGGGAGATTGATCGACTGAGGACACGTGTCCTGAGAGCCAATGGTGAGACTGGAACCGCATGCAGATTGGGCCGCATGAGATTTGGGCCGCATGAATTTTCGGCCGCATAAGACTTGGGACACGTGTCAGGACTGTCTGGGCAGTGGCCCCCTCCTTCAGACTTCTGAACCCTATGATGAGCCGCATGAACCGTAAAATGGTGTGTCTGCTTGAGCCGCATGGGCATGATCTTCTTGAGCCGCATAGGGATGATTCCACTCGAGCCGTATGGGACAGCTTTACTCTGAACCGCATGGAAAGTCTTCACTTCGAGCCGCATAAGTACACCCATGTGGCAGGGCCACGTGGCATTTTGTTGTTCTCGGGGGATCGTGTCAGAGATTTCTTTCTCTTCCCTAGAGATTCATCATCATGACAGAGTCATAATTACCTGCTTTAGTGTCAGGTCTGTCAACTTTTCAGAGGGGTCAGCCGTCAAAGCAATTAATGCAGCATGGATCGGAGAGGAGCACTGTCACGCCACGTGTCTTTTGAGCCGCATGGAATGCCTCCGGCCGCATAGCTCCTTATGCCGCATGACTCCCTGAGCCGCATGCGTTTTCTGAGCCGCATGGGTCTTTCTTGGCCGCATGAGTCATTTTCTTTAGTATTTTCCATGCTTCTACAGTATGGTGTCGAAGCGACATTCTGAATGCGGTGTTTGTCGCAGAATCGGTAGAATGCGTGGCTTATAAACTGCGGACCATTATCATGGATGATCCTTCGGGGCAGTCCAAAGCGGTAGATGATGTGGTGCTTCAGGAAGCTGATTACATTCGAAGCCTTGACTTCGGCGAGTGGGACAGCTTCTGTCCACTTTGAGAAGTAATCAGTGATCGCAAGTATGAAGCGATGTCCTCGGAAGGAAGGTGGGGTGATTGGACCAATGATATCCATTCCCCATGCTTCGAATGGCCAGGATGCCACTGTCGGATGTAGAAATTCGGATGGTTGGTGAATGAAGTCTGCGTGGACTTGGCAGGCCTTGCATTTTCGGGCATAATTTATTGCATCAGCCACCATCGTGGGCCAGTAGTAGCCCATCCGGCGAAGGCGGTCTTGTAGCTTAGGGCCAGGCTGATGGGCCCCGCAGACACCGTCATGAGCCTCTCGTACGGCTTCTTTGGCTTCTACGTTCGACAAGCACCGAAGTAGTAATCCGTCGTAGGAGCGGTGATACAGCATTTTCGTCTCTGTATCGTAGAAGAATCTGAGAGAACGCCGTCTGATAGAAGTAGCCTCCTTCGGGTTCTCAGGCAGGATGTCGTAGACCACGAAGTCTATGAATGGTTGTCTCCAGTCTGGCGCTTCGTCGATCATCTGCGCAGAATAACTCGCCACGGCTTGAACGTTGTTCTTGGGACAGACCAGCTCATGGCCGATTACATCGACCGAATGATGAGAGTGGTTTGGCACTGCTAGGGAAGCAGCCAGGCCTGCTAGGGCATCAGCTTCGATATTTTGGAGTCTGGGGACGTGTTCGATGAAGAATCCCTCGAATGATGAGATAATGTTGATCGCTATTTGGTGGTAGGGGATCATGTCTTCATGGCGGACTTCGTACGTCCCCCGAATCTGGTTGACGATTAATTGTGAATCGCCGTATGCTTCAAGGTATTCTACCCCTAGTTCTCTTGCGAGTTGGAGGCCAATGACCAAAGCGTTGTACTCGGCCACATTGTTAGAGCAGGGTTCCGGGAGAGAGTAGGCGCGATTGATCACTAGCCCGGTAGGAGAGACCAATACTACTCCGACTCCGACGACGATGTTTCCCTTGGGTCCGGTTCTTGAAGCGCCATCGAAGAACATCCGCCATATTTTATCGTGGGTGGTTGTATTTGAATCGGCGACCTCATCTGGGATTTCTTTGTATATTCTGGATGATTCCGATCCTTGATGGGCCGCCAAAAAGTCTGCCAGGGCTTGACCTTTGACAGCCTTCTGCGGGACGAAGATCATATGATAGGGGGACAGCAATATCGCCCACGTAGCGAGGCGGGAGCTGAGTGCCCCTGGTTTGGTCATGAGGACCCTGAGAGGGTTGATTCGTGAGATCACATGTATGGTTTGCCCCGTGACATAGTGCCGCGTCTTTTGAATGGAGAATACCAGGGCGAGGCATTCTTTCTCCACAGCGGTGTATCGGTGTTCGGGCCCGACCATCATTCGATTGAGATAGTAAATGGCCTGCTCGTGGCCTGCGTCATTGTTTTGTGCCTGCAGGGCACCGAGGGAGTGTTCCATTGCTCGTACATAGAGCAGGAATGGTTTTCCAGGGGCCGGGGCCACCAGGACTGGAGGATTTGATAAATATTCTTTGATGTCATCGAAAGCGCGCTGGCATTCCTCGTCCCTTACGAATGAGACTCCCTTCTTCATGAGGTGGGTGAACGGTCGGCATCGCCCGGAGAGGTTGGAAATGAACCTCCTGATATAAGCTAGCCTCCCTTGGAGGCCTCTAAGTTCACGAAGATTTCTCGGGGGACCCATCTCCATGATTGCCCTCGTTTTCTCGGGGTCTACATGGATACCCCGTGCAGTGATGATGAAGCCCAAGAACTTCCCGCTGGATACGCCCAAGAACGATTTCGTAGGGTTCATCTTCAGATTGTGGGCTCGCATTAAGTTGAACACCGTTCTCAGGTCTTGCAGATGATCTTCCTTACGGCGACTCTTGACGGCGATGTCGTCGACATAGCATTCCACTGTCTTGCACAAATGTTCTCTGAAAATGATACTCATGGCTCGCTGATATGTAGCGCCAGCATTCTTTAGACCGAATGGCATGACTGTGTAGCAGTATGTGCCAATCGGGGTCCAGAATGAGGTGTGCTTTTCGTCGTCGGGAGACATCTTGATTTGATTGTACCCCGAAAATCCATCCATGAATGACATACGTTCAAAGCCGCATGTATTGTCGATCATGATGTCTGTGATAGGAAGGGGAAATTCATCTTTGGGGCATGCCTCGTTCAGGTTGCGGAAGTCGATGAAGATTCGAATCTTCCCATTCTTCTTGAGGACGGGTACTATATTGGCAACCCAATCAGGATGTTGCTCTTCACGAATGAAGCCGCTGGCTATTAGCTTGTTGACTTCGGCTTCGATCGCGTCCATGACGCCTGGGCGGAAGCGTCGTTGCTGCTGCTTGACTGGCTTTGCATCTGGCCGTATATTGAGTTTGTGGAGTACAATGTCAGGATTTAACCCCGGCATGTCTTTATAGCTCCCGACGAACACATCAATGTATTCTCTGACAAGTTCTAACAGCGACTCTCGTTCTTCGTCAGTTAGGCTTTTACTGATAAAGATCGGTTTTGGAGCAGATTCGCTGCCGAGATCCACTTGTATGACCTCATCTTCAGTAGGAGGTTCTCTCAGTTCGAACCGCTTTTCCCATTGTGCGTCCAATTGCTGGGCCCATGGCTCTAGCTCAAGGATTTCAGGGATGTCTTCGTCTTTTTCGTAAGCGTCGGTGAATGCCATATTGACTGACATGACTTGTCTGAACACATCTCCGATGCTGGTATCTGAGTCGGAAGTCGGTGATCCGGTCGAATGTGACTGCCAGTTGCATTCTTCATCTGAGCTTTCAGGGGTCATAGTAGGCGTTACATACCCTAAACCGCATCGGGTTTTGTTATAGTAGTTCCGTGGTTTGCCCGCCGGGGCTGGCGTCTTGAAAGGTAATCGTCGTCCAGTGCCGTAGTTCAGTCCTGGCGTTGTCTCTAGATCATACCCCTGTTTCTGCATGAGAAATTTGGATTGAGGGCTATAGAGATACAGAGGCAGTCTTCCAGCATCTGACCCGAAGTCGACTTCTCCTATGGCGAGGGGATGCGGATTGTTCGTCCGGCCGAAGATGATTGGGTGGTCCCCTCCCTCGATTATTCGGTAAGCGTCTTCTACTGGAGTAAGTTGGATAGCGGTGTACACATTTGTCACCTGTGTATGTAGGTGAGTGCCTATACCGTGTTCCATAACATACATTTTACATAGCTTATTGAGCTCGGTGTAGTTCAAAGATAACCCTTTATTGATGAAGTAAGGTATCTTTTCTAGAGAGATTACATCATCTGCGGAGGGAGCGTCAGTGTGGGCAGCCACATACTTGGCTAGCTCTGGTTCTTCTTCGACTACCCCCTGTGTGAATGAAGATTGAGAGGGCATCCTAGTCAGCTTGATCTTTAGAGGTTCAACTGACGGAGCGGAACGTGGGGTTGTCGGTAGACTAGCAACCCCCAGTCTGGCACTTGATGTGGAGCGAGGGGTGGCTGGTTCGCTTGAAGTGTCAGACCTCGCATCGGGGTGACAACCTTTTTTAGGCAGGCGTATCGTCAGAGGTCTATCGGAGGGATTGAGCTTCTCCATTTGGGATTGACCGACTCTCGGCAATCTGATGGTAAGTGGCCCTGTCTTGGGTCTTGGTACCTGGCCGGACCTTGGCGGCCGGATTCTCAACTGCTCTTCCAGTGCCGAGAGGCTGATCGCGTCCTTACACAGCGTGGCCGTAAGGGGTGCGGAATTGCCTGGTTTGCGAGCCTGGAGGTGGATTGTCAGAGATTCTTCTGATCCCTTGGTTGCTTCAACATTAGTTTGTTTATTTCCTCCTTCAAGGTGCCTCTTCGACTTTTCGTATAGGCAGGAGTCCGAGTAATAAGATTCGACCCCTTTGAAGGGATCGATGTCAGCAAATTCTATCCTCACGAAGCCGTGCTTGTCGACATATTTGAAGCATTGGTGTAGCGTGGAAGGCACGATCATGTAATCGTGTATCCAAAGGCGCCCCAAAAGGATGTTGTATGAAGTGTCGGCATCTATGACGTAGCAAGTGACTTCTGATTGGAGATCGCCAATCTGACATTTCAGATGGATCTTCCCGATTGGGTAGCTCCTGCCCGAATTGAACCCGCTGATGGCGGTGTTTGTAGGGGTCAAGCGATGCATCGGGATGCGAAGATGATGCAGTAGTCCTTTTGGAATGATGCTTATGGAAGACCCAGGGTCAATGTGCATCCGGTCCACCTTTATGTCGCCGATGTAGCCTGTGTAGTATAATGGGCGATCGTGTAGATTAGTCTTGATGAGCATGTCTTGTGGAGTGAAGACGATGTTGGGCATTGCTCCCGTACAGGCACTGTCTTGGAGGTCTGCGGGCTGATTTTCTCCCGTGAGGTTGACCTGAGCCAGGTACGCGTCGGCATTTTGAAGTGCATCGCTCAAAGCTGTGCGGACATCCTTCGAGAGCCTCAGGAGTTCATATAAGGACAATTTGGCCGGTGTATTGGCCAATTGCGCCAAGATGTCGAAGTTGTAGGGCCTCTCCAGCCCCTGAGATGTTTCCTTTCGGAGGGATTTGTCGAAGCGAGTCTCCTTCGGCCTAGGCTTGTCGGTCGTCGAAGGCTGAGCCGGTCCCGGAGCATCCATGGTAGTGGGCGGATGATCATCAGTCGAGTTTTCAGCCATAGGTTGAGATTGTGCTCCGGATCGAGTAGCAACGGCCGTGACTTCCTCTTCATCTGCTGAAGTGGTACGGCAGGATCTAACTTTTCTACTTTTCTTTTTAGAAGATGGAGTAGACTGAGTTACCTCATGGACTAGGTCCGGATGGACCCACATGATTTCCCCTCGTGATGTGGTGAGGGGTACTAGACCAGCAACTTGAGCAGGCAGGAGATTAGCAATCTCCATCGTTGCCAGAGGGATGGATATAACCCCGTCCTGGGTCTCTGTTGGAGGAAAGCTGCCAAATTGTACGGACACCATGTTGTCTGCCACGGTTACCTCCTCGAAGTCGATGGCCAGAGCGTTCGAATCGATGAGATTTTGGATATATCGTTTCAGTTGGTAGCAGTCGTGCGTAGCATGGTAGACGTAGCGGTGGTAATGGCAGAACTTTAGGTTCTCCAGATCAGCCAGCCGAGGCTCCCGTCTTGGTGGAGGAAGCTGAATCCTATCTCCTTGTATGAGCATGTCCAAGATAGGCTTGACGTGACCGTCTTCAAAAGAGTAAGTGATTTGAGGCCATTGTTTGTCCGCAGGTTGCGACACAGGCTTCTGGGCTGTATCGGCCACCATAGCTTGCTTGCCTCTGTTGTCCCGGTTGTTGGAGGGGCTACCCTCATTGTCGTTGGTGGTGCTGGGACGCTTGTCCTTGTTCTCTCCCTCTGAGATATGTAATCCCAGTTGGTGAGCCTTCTTTAATCGTTCTTCGGCACTTGTAGCACTAATGATAAAAGCCTTCCAGTCCTTGAATTGACTCTCGCCCATCTAGAGACTGATTGTTGGGAGTAGTCTCTTTTGGCAAATTTCGATCAAGGAAGAGTCCGGGTTGCCAGATGGTAACTTCATTGCGGTTTGACAAAACCGCTCAATGTAATTCCTCGTTAGCTCTTTCTCTCCTTGAATGACGTCCATGAGGGTAGACATCGTGACGTCCTGCCCTACCTCATAGAACCTCTCGAAGAACAGGCGTTTGAAGCCAGCAAAGGAATGGATGCAATTGTCCGACAGGTTGCGGTACCAATCGAAGGCGACTCCTTCCAATGCCCCAATGAATAACCGTGTGAGGATAGCGTCATCATCGGGCAGATGGTCGATAGTGACCTCAAAGTAAGTGATGTACCGACTTGCTGAAGTCTTGCCATCATATGGGTTGATATTGAACGGCTTATATCTTGGTGGAAAGGGAACATCCCTCCATTCAGCAGGATATGGTTGCCGTATCCTGAGGTCTTGAGAGTTTTCTCGGGCATGGAACATTGCTCAGAGCTCCTGAACCTCTCTTCTTACTTCTCGGGCCTCATCTGTCGCGGTAGGGGCCGTTATCTCGGGAGGATTGTTGCCCGGGTTCGGTGCCGCTGAATTTGAATCTACGTTGATTGCGGGACCCGTGCTTGTCTGGCCAGGTGTCACCCCCTGCAGATTAGGAAGTGCCGCTTTGATCTCGTCTACAGACTTGACCAAGGCGTGCAATATGGCCTCCAAAGTGTCGATGCGCTGGCGATCACCGGAACCACCTTGATTGCTGTCTGTCATGAACACCGTCTTCACATGAGGAGTGACGGAAGGAGTGGTGGAGGATGTACCCTCCGAGTCGTACCCGTGCATCGAGAAATCATCAGGATATGTGGGGATGTTCTCTTCAGGTTCGGACTCGGAAGGAACACTACCCCCAGCTTCGGAGCTTGCTTCGTCTAGGATGTCCTTGGGGACGTCGGTATCTGTTGTATCCGTCGGAGGATTTGCTTCCTCCAGTTCATATTCCTGGAATGTCGGATTGTCGTGGATGTTTGGAGGAGTGCTACCCCCAGTTCCGACGACCCCCAATGTTGCAGACGACGAACTTCCTACTGCAGCAGTTTTCGTTTTCGAACGGGTGTGTTGAAATACTCCAGTGGAGGATAACCCTTTAGACGACGGTTTCTTAGCTGCAGTAGTTGACACCTTTGGGCTGGAGATGCTCGTTTTCTTCCCTCTTCCCTTGGAGAAAACTTTTTGTGCGGACTTGCAGGAGACAACAGGAGGTGCCTCGTCTTCTGAGCTCGGGTGATGTAGTCTTTGGAAAACGGATGGCCGGTCTTCCGTCACCGTCGCGTTGCTGCAACAGCAGTTGACGATGATCTGGGTGCATTGATGTCCGTATGAGGGCTCTTTACACCCCGAAGCTCCTTCTCTTTTCTTGCGTTTGTGGAGGATAACCTCACGCAGGTCAGAGGAACCACTTTGTCTGTTTGCCGCCGGGGGCTGGACTTGAGTGGTTTTATACAACTTCCCATCAGAGGCCCGCGTGATAATCAGCGGGACGCCCCGATAGTCAGAGGTTGGGGCAGTCGTCTGGCCTTGATGAGCCCGCGCTGCCCTAGACTTCCTCCTTTTTGCACTTGTGGGTACGTAATAGAAGGAGTCTAAGTCGAATACCACAGTGTCTGGATTATCATCCAGAGAATGATCAGAGTCAGGACCGCATGAAAGCCGGTCGAAGACTGATCGAGAGAAGCGTGGGACGGATGCTATGCGGCTAGCATTGGGTACCGTGCAGGCTGTCTGCATGCGGCTGTCTTTTGTTGTAAGATGAGTCTTTATGCGGCTAGGAGTCACGACCGTGCGGGCTGACCGCATGCGGTTGGCATCTGTGGCCGCATGGGTTTTCTGCAAGCGATTGACTTTAATAGCCGCATGAGTCTCATCCGTGCGGTTGGCAACTGTAGCCACATAAGTTATGCGGCTGACAGATGTGGCCGCATGAGTTTTCTTTATGCGGTCGGCGGTTGTAGCCGCATGGGCTTTCTCCCTGCGGCTAATACTCTTCTGCAGCTCGAATCGCGTAGAGTTCCTCTTTTCTCCTGCAAGTCCAGCATCATAGTGTTTTCTTCTGCCGGACTTGGGGACAGCAGAGTTGTCTACGGTCTGAAGTGGGGCCGCAGGGGAGTCTTTCTCGCCATCTTGAGCAATAGAGAGCACCCCATCAAGGGCTTGCGGAGGAGCAAATGATTTTGGCCTCCACTCTTTGCGAGCCTTTATGGTGCGGGTGCGCTTCTGGACCGGGCCAGTGCTACCTTCAGAGAGCATCTCTTCGAACGCCTGTTGGTCGAAGCGTACGACCATCTTCTATTGTGTAGAGCCAAGTTTGGCTGCGTCCGATTGCGTCACCAACTCCTCAGCCGTGGAGAAGTTAGTCCCCAGCAGAGTCGCCATCGTGTTTGCCATTGATTGTAAAAGTACAGAACAATTATCGGAGGACTGAACTTAGACTCACAATACAAACTCGCTCGTACAAAGAAAGCCTAGGGACGAAAACCTAGGTACAGCAGTCTAAGTACGATTGTTTATTTTAGATTCTGGGGGGTGACGATAGAGTCTCGGGAAAGCGACGGCCGCTCTGCCTTACTCCTTGGACAATCGGTACGCAGCCTTGACTCGGGGAAGATCTGCTTGGTCGTTGACGAAGAAATGCCTTCCCTCTCTCTCTGATTGCTCTCCTGGCTTCTCTCTCTCTGTGTATATTCTCTCCCTGACAATGGGGGAAGTCTCTCTGTGTATACGTATTCTTCTCTTGTTTTTTTTGTATATCTCTCTATATATTACAAGGGAATGGCACCTTGCTATTTATAATAGTGGGATGTGATCACTAGGGTTGCCAATGATTAGCTCTTGGAGATGGCGGCGGCCTGGGGATTGATCAATCCAGGCCGTTTATTTCTGATTGTGACGAATCAGAACCATTAAGGGTAGATTACACCAAATCCCCATCAGCAATTAAAGCTGATTGGCATAAATCTTCCTTATAATGATTCTCTAATATCTGCGAATAAATCAAATTTATTCTCCTGCCACGTGCCCCAGATCATTGGAATTTGACCCGATCTTGGATTGCCATAAATCTGGAAGATTGATCGGCTGAAGACACGTGTCCTGAGAGCCAATGGTGAGACTGGAACCGCATGCAGATTGGGCCGCACGAGATTTGGGCCGCATAAATTTTGGGCCGCATAAGACTTGGGACACGTGTCAGGGCTGTCTGGGTAGTGGCCCCCTCCTTCAGACTTCTGAACCATATGATGAGCCGCATGAACCGCATAATGGTGTGTCTGCTTGAGCCGCATGGGCCTGATCTTCTTGAGCCGCATAGGGATAATTCCACTCGAGCCGCATGGGACAGCTTCACTCTGAACCGCATGGGAAGTCTTCACTTCGAGCCGCATAAGCACACCTACGTGGCAGGGCCACGTGGCATTTTGTTGCTCTCGGGGGATCGTGTCAGAGATTTCTTTCTCTTCCCTAGAGATTCATCATCATGACAGAGTCATAATTACCTGCTTTGGTGTCAGGTCTGTCAACTTTTCAGAGGGGTCAGCCGTCAAAGCAATTAATGCAGCATGGATCGGAGGGGAGCACTGTCACGCCACATGTCTTCTGAGCCGCATGGAATGCCTCCGGCCGCATAGCTCCTTATGCCGCATGACTCCCTGAGCCGCATGCGTTTTCTGAGCCGCATGGGTCTTTCTCTAGTATTTTCCATGCTTCTACACCTACATCAGACGATTCATTTCTAACCTCTCTGGAAGGTGTCAACCATTCACTCAGCTCATGAAGAAAGGCGTATCTTTCGTCTGGACTGAACAATATAAACGCGCATTCGACGACATCAAGGCTTACCTTACAAGCCCTCCAGTATTGGTAGCTCTAATAATGGGGAAGCCCTTCTTACTATATCTTCGCGTTATGGACCATTCTTTTGGTGCCCTATTAGCTCAGAAGAACGAAGGCGGCCATGAACAGGCAATCTAGTACCTCAGCCGCACAATGGTGGGTGCCGAGCACAGATACACACCGGTGGAGAAGGAATTCATTGTACTGGTATTTGCCATCCAGAAGACACGCCACTATGTGTCTGGGCAAACTATCCATATTATATCTAAAGTCAACCCTCTCAGAATACGCATGACTAAACCGGGCTCTCTCAATTCCTGTTTAGCTACATGGGCAATGCTATTAACTCCATACAATATGCTCTTCGTTCCTCAGAAGGCAGTAAAAGGCCAAGCATTAGCTGATTTTCTAGCAGCTCAGCCAGTGCCAGAATCGTCCAAACACTACGACGAAATCCCTGATGAAGTAGTGGAGTCTAACACTGCAACTGAATAAATCCCCATTTGGCGAATGTTCTTTGACGGCGTATCAAGAACAGGACCTAAAGAAAATATCGTGGCTGGAGTAGGTGTCGTGCTCGTGTCACCTGATTATTTGGTTATACATTGTGTGTATTCTTTTGTGGAACCATGCACCAACAACGTGGCCGAATATAATGCTCTATTAATCGGCCTACAACTGGCAAAGCAACTGGAGTTGACTATCTAGAAGCTTACGACGATTCCAAGCTAATAGTTAGTCAGGTCCGAGGGGATTATGAAGTTCGCCACGAGGATCTCATCCCCTACTACAGAGCAACAATCGAGTTGGCGTCTACTTTTGCTGGATTCTTCATAAAGCACGTGTCTCGACTACAGAATATAGAAGCAGATGCTCTAGACGGTCTCACTGCTTCCTTGACCGTTCCTACTAATACTCAGCAGTCGATCATAGTGTCTGGTCGAGAATTATTCTGTGTGAAAGATGCCTTGCATATTCATCACAGTTATGCAACGCAAACAAGCGTCAATGCTAAAGACTGGAGATTTTCCTTCATAGACTATACCATCTATAGAATCCTTCCCGAGGACCCGAAGGAAGCAGTATCCATCCAAAAGCGATCCCTCAGATTTTACTATGACACAGCTATCAAGATGCTGTACCGACGCTCTTACAACGGGCTACTATTATGATGCTTATCAGATACAGAAGCCAAACATGCACTCCGGGAGGCTCATGATGGAGTTTATGGTGCACATCAACCAGGTCCCAAATTACAAGATTGCCTCAAACAAATGGGTTATTACTGGCCCATAATGATAGCAGATACTGTTGAATATACAAAAAAGTGTAGAGCTTGTCAGTTCTACGCCGATTTCATTCATCAACCGTCGGAGTTTCTACACTTGACGGAAATATCCTGGCCGTTTGAAGCCTGGGGCATGAACGTCGTAGGACCAATTAGCCCGCCATCCTCCAAAGAACATCGGTTCATGCTAGCCATAACCGATTACTTCTCTAAATGGGCGGAAGTCATACCGCTCACCGAAGTGAAGACGTCAAACGTGATCAGTTTTATCAAACATCACGTCATCTACTGCTTCGGCCTACCTCGTAGGATCATCCATGATAATAGTCTACAGTTTACAAGCCATGCATTCTATCGCTTCTGCGATAAGAATCGAATCCAGAACGTAGCCTCTACTGCCTACAATCCAGCAGCCAACGGGCTAGCAGAAGCCTTCAACAAAACTATCATAAAACTTCTCAAGAAGTTCGTGTCTTCAAGCAAGCGCGATTGGAATGAGAAGCTCGGCGAATATCTATGGGCCTATCATACAACGGCTCAGACTTCAACATGCAGTATGCCATTCTCTCTGGTTTATGGGAGCGAAGCAGTTCTACCCCTAGAAATCAAGATTCCTTCTCTTCGAGTAGTCCTAGCCAGCGAGCTGACTACTGAAGAAAGCTACTGTCTGTGACTCCAGGAGCTTGAAATGCTAGACAAAAAATGCTTGTTAGCTCAGCAGCACATTGAGTTGTACCAAGCACGCCTTTTTAGAGCTTTCAATAAAAAGATGAATGAAAGGATCTTGCAAGTCGGCGATCTGGTCTTAGCATTGAGAAGACCAATGGTCATGACACACAAAACAAAAGGAAAATTTCAGTCTAAATGGGAAGGTCCTTTCATCATAGGATCAGTGTATTCTAATGGTGTGTACCGGCTAACCAAGCCTGATGGTGATTGCTCATGATGCCTATCAACTGCAAGTTCCTGAAGAAATACTATGTGTAACCTTTTTTGTTCACATGTGTTAAGTCATATAAATATACAGTACGATGTTTATATGATTCGAAAAAACTATCTAACTATTATCCGTATTTCAAGAGTCTTGAATACGCCCTGGATAATAGGTCCTCTAAAAATTTCCCCAGTGGAATTATTCCCTTTTTTGACTCTGTCCAAATTCGATTTGATGAAAACAAGTCACGTCCCTATTACATCTAAATTGTTTTTTGATAATTATTTCCCAAGTGGAATGATTAAATGTTTTGCCATGTCCATATAACCTCTGAGCAAAGCATTCATCAAGGATAATCACGTCCCTATTACCTCTGAACTATCCACTCCCACCTAATGTTATATATCTTTCCACGTCCATATTACCTCTGGTCAGATATAGAACATCCTCTGCTATTACGTCCATATTACCTCTACTAGCAGCTTCATTCAACTTATTATCTATATTCAAATAACTTGAAAATAAAACGAATAATAGGTCCACATCAAAATTCTCCAGCGGAATAACCACCAGAAATATCCTTGCTACGTCCATATTACCTCTAGTACCGATATTTCACAAAACCACATTCATTTTGAAAAAATTCTTTATTTTGTACTTTAACGTCTATCAAGAGACAGAAAAAGGTACAAAAGTCGTGACGGCTAGAAAAAAAAAGGGGAGTTACAAAAATCTACATGATACACAGGCGATTTATGTTGTCCCTTAGAGCAGCAATTTTGGCTTCAGACTTTATAGTAGCTCGGCGTCGTGCCTCTTCTTGACGAGCGGCTTCATCCTTGAAGAGGATCAGACTCAGATGCTCTCCCTCCAATATTGCCAGCTGATCTTCTAAACTGGCAGAAGTGGTGGCAGTCATGGCATCCTGGGCTAAGTAATCTTCCTGTTCAGATATCGCCGCCCTCAAGTCAGCTTCCAGCTGGGCAATCTCATTCTTAATCTGCGTAATATGATTATAGTTCTCAGTAATTTGAGCAGCCAGCCTGTTCTTCGAGGTAGTACGGGCCTCGCTTGCAGCATTGAACTAGCCATACTGGTCAGCCAGCTTGCCGATCTCTCGAACAAGGGCGTCTTTCCTTGCCTGGAAGGTAGCCTTCTCCACCGCAAGAGCCGTCATCAAAGCCTCGTCCTCTATGCGGAACAGCGACGTCGAGCTCCGCTGTTTGGTGTCCCGGAACCTGGCCACCTGTCCCTCCAGGTCGTTCAGAACTTTCCTCAGAGCGTTGGCCCGCTCTTCATAGCCAACAATGCTCTCGAGGGCCGCCACTTGACACTCGGCAACAGCCTTCACACGGCCGAAGGCAGCATTCCGATTCAGGACTCCAAGAAGCTTCACTTTCAGTACAGAGTAGAAAGCTTTGACAACTTCCTGGGCCATCTCCTCGTCTTCGGTAGAGGTTGTCGGAGAAGAGGCTTGGAAAGTTTTCTCTACTTCAGGAAGGAACACCTGACAAGAAGCCGAACCTGACAAAGAAAACAATATATACATCAGTAAACAAAAAAGAAGAAAAAAAAAGGTGAAAGAATTATAATTTCGTACCTTCGGCTTGCTCAACTCCAACTTGGGCTGCGCCATCAACCTTGGTTTTAGGAAAACTAAGTGCAGTCTCAGACTCTTCAAGAAGGACAATATCAAGGCCCTGAGCGACATCAGGCCTGATATCTTCCACAAGCTCAGTCGAAACAGGAGCAGATTCAGCAACAGCCCCCCCAGTAGGCTGCTCGACCTCTCTTTTCGTAGCCGATACCGGCTTACTAGTAGCTCCCTCCACACCAGCAAAATTGGAGGAGCAGGAAACAACTTTTGCCTATTTTCCAATGGCGGTGACTATCTTCACGAGGGGTTCTTTTCTCTTGTCTGCAAGGGAACATACAGTCATGGTCAGCCTCACAAGGAGCACGCAAAATCAAAGTCAGAAAATCTTATTCGAAGAGAGACGCAAAGGCAACGTACCCACAGGAAGATGAGCCGACTGGACTTGATTCTCATCCAACTCTCTCATCGCAGTTCCTATAGCAGACAAATCTACCACAGATATGTCATAGGAGGGACTGATCTTTTGACCACCGTCATGGTCTGGCCCTTCGCCTCGATCTTTCTGTCGCTGATGATTTACAGGTGAAGAAGATCCGCCCTCATCCATCGATCGAGGGCGAGCAGGGGACACTGTCGTCACCTCCACCTTATTAGACGAGGAGGCACCTGCCTCAGCTGTAACTTCAGGATCCTATGCAAAGGACAAACATAAGGGTGAGAAAACTTCTAAAGGCTTGACCAGAATAGCTACGGAGTCTAGGAAAGGATCTACCTTACGAGTGGCAACGGCCTGCAACGCCATCTGCCGAGAAGACTTTCTGGGCGGAGGCAAGCCGGCACCTACGTTCGTAACTTTCTTCCTCCCCCGGGAAACAACCACCTTCTTCCTTTTTGGCTGTGACACCAGCTGGGTGGGAGCCTTTCTCTTATGAGTAACGGTAAGAAATGGTTCTTCAGGGCCCTCTCTCCGAGGCACTGTAACGATAGTCTCTTCAACAACAACTCTCTGTTGCAGTGCTACATCCGGTTCAATTGTAGGCGCAGCGCCTTCCCTTCTGCTACTCCCCAATGTACGTGTTCGTCCTATGTCAACAAGGGTAGGGGCAAGCTTGGTCCCCGGTATAAAACTATGCTCACGGTCATACCGAGAAGGAAGGGTATTGACCTGAATATAGAACTTAGCAGCAGCGAAGAGCATGTGGGTGTCGGGTTTATCTTCGAGCAGGGTAAAAACTGCCCCTGTATATCAAGCATTATAGTAGCCCCATGCACGCGCCCCATCGATCAGACTCCCTATCGACTGTAGATGAGGACTGGGATTGCCCAAGAGAAGTTGGCTGTAACCAAAATGTCGTGCAAAGCGTCTTGGCAAGTAAGGTTCCAGGAAAGTGTGATTCTTGTTTCTGAGTACCAGATGGAAAGGCCTAATGGATTGGAGCCAACGAAATGCTCCAATAGGGAGGCTAGTTGTGAGTGCTCCCTCATCTACTAGGGTATCTCCCGCACGACCACTACAGATGGAGGCGATACTCTGAAGAATTCATAATTCAGCAGAAAACTCAAAGCCCTCCTGCAAGCAGGCATCCCTAGAATAGTCCAATCTGTGTCCCTGAACCTCCGAATGAAGGCATCTCCTGCTAAAGAATCTGCCATCAGCCGGGCATTCATCAATTTGGGACAATACAGTACCAGCCACCCCATCAGATAGTGAAAGGGTAACTCAGTCCTAGCAAAGTCCTTCCTGCCTCCGGATGTTATCGTGTGCACAACAAAATGATGCAAACCCCGTTGGATGGCACAAACCATCGCAGGAAGCAATACAAGACTATGTCCAAAGGCCAGCCTTACAGCCGAAAGTATCATTCCACGGCTGATTCTCTCAATAGACCCTGAACAGCCAGGAGCTACGCAGTCACGAAGCCATATCATCAGGAAAGCGGCAAGCACCGCCTTTTCTGACATCTTGAACAAGACTTGTCTAAAGAAATGATAAATCAGGGAATTTCCCTCATGATCATCCTTATCTTCGGTATCCGCAGCTCCGTGATCTGTCATCAGCCGATCTATCTCAGAGATTGTCAAAGGCTTAGACGACAATAAGGAGACTGGGTCATTTCCCCCTTCTCTGGTTAAAACATAGTTGGTCCAAGACCTCATATGTGGGATGGACCCCTCGGTCTTACCCTTCTTCGTAGTCTGGTGACAAATAAAAAAGTGACAAAGTAACTCTTTGTACACATTCATCATATCAGAGCTCTCCATCTCCAAGTCCAAGATCTCTGCATCACTGGGGACATATTCTGCATACGGCTCCACCCCCCAGAAAAGTTTGGATACCACCTGCATCTCATGAAGAGCCAAGCCCATCTCCCTGCCCGGAGTGAAGAAGGTGCACGTATGATGGTTGTACATTTCTGTCAGGGAGACGAACATCGGCCAGTTAACCTTGATGCCATACTGAGTGGCCCTGACAGCATAGAGAAGACTAACAGCTTTTAGGGTGGCCTCACAAGTCGAGAGCACCCATCCAGTGTAAACCCCCAATATTTTCCTAAATTATTTTAGTGCCTTAAAAGTTATCTTTCTATATTATTTAGAATTTATTTGGTTTATGCACGTAAATAGAAATGAATGTGCGTATATATTATAGGTGTGCTGTTAATATTTCTATTAAATAAGGCATATAGTAAATTCAAGAATTTTTAGGAATTTATTGGTAAATTTTTAGGAGTTTATTGTTAATATTTGCTTATATATATATATATATAACTGTGCACCCCACCGCCCCTCGGGCTGAGGCGCCCCCATCTCGGGCCGTGCACCCCTTTGGGTCGTGCGCCGTCCTTGGTTCGCGCCCCTACCGCTCAGCTCCCTCTCCCCCGCCGGAGCGATCTCCACCGCCGGAATCCGCCGGGCCTCGCCCCTCCTTGGCAGGATCCTCCGCCGTAGCCGCCCCCTTCTCGGCCTCCTCCCCACACTCTTAACCTCCCTCTCTCCTAGACTCCGTCATCGGAGGACCTGGCTCCCCGTCACACCCCCCGGAGCACCCCTCTGCCGGAGCCATGCCGACCTCGGGCGACGCGATGAGGGGGAAGGGCCAAGGCCGCCTCGTCCAGGCCGCCCCCTCGGGCAGAGTTCCCTCGGACAGCACGCCAGCTGCCAGCTCGGTCTTCGAGCCTGTTTCCTCGGGTTGGGCGCAGGATTTCACTCAGGGCTGACCGCCCACAACTTTTTCAATTTTCGAAATTCAAAATCTCAAATTTTTGAATTTTGAATTTTGAATCTCCACTCTTAATTTTTAGTGTTTTCTACTTAGCTTACTGTTTCCTACTTAGTTTACCAAGGCCATTTTATGTTTTTGCCTATGGTACCTTCTGTAATGCTCTTTTTGAGCTACCCCTTCACTTTCAATAAATTCTCTTCTCAGAAAAAAAATATAACTAATTACTGTAAAAAAAATAGTGGGGAGGGGACCAACCCACGTGGGGCCGGTCCACCTCACCCGACCCCCTCCTAAGCAACTAACTCAGCAGCAGCAGCTGCTAGTATTGAAATCGAGCCCCCCATATTTGAGTCCTACTCGAAACCGAAGAGCGGCGAACCCTATATATATAGCCTACTCGACCAAAAGGAAAACCCTAACCCTCTATATCTCTTCTCCTCGTGAAGCCTATCCGACCTTGACCCCAAGGCCGCCGACAACCACCGCGCCACCGCCAGGATCGCCGGAGCGCCGCCCCCAACCGACCCCCATTCAGGAACTCGACAACAAGGTACCCCTTTTTTCGGCCTTGATTACTTTTTGCACGTTTGATCGTTTTGCGATCCGAAAGATGCTATATGTAGGCAATGTAACCCTCTTTGAGTCCTTTTAAAGGAAATCAGCTATAACCCTCTGGTTTGACTAGTAACTCGATACAAAGTCGAGTAAAACTCTGTCGAAAATAGAGTTTGAATCCAGTTTCAAACCCCAACTTGGATGTCGAGTTTCGATCTGTATATTAGGGTTTTGGATAAACTAAGTGAACACATGTGAAGCCAATATAACCAAGAGTAGAACGCAACTTTTGGATCGAGGATTCGGTTAATATGTAGGAAGAAATCTGTATATGAAGTTGTCGAAAAAACTGGTTTCTAAATCAAAAAAATTCTGGAATTTTGTCCGATACGACGTACGCCCCGACAAACCGGGCGACATGGTCGCACGCTATACGCATCGAAAGGCGCATATGGACGTTGCGGACGTGTGGAAACTGACGGAACTCAGTTTCGTCGTGTGAGCGCGACGAAATCAACGCGTATCCGTCGAGATACCCCGTATCGGCGTTTTGCAAACTTGCCCATAACTTTGTGTACAATCGTCGAATCGAGACGAAACTTGTGCCAACAGGTCCGGATCGAAATTCTGGTCCTGTGTGCCAAGTTTGGTTCGATTCTGAGAAGGTCGAATCGGAACCCATTTTAGCGGGCCCGCGACCCACTCAAACGGGCGATTTTGTGCACGGTTCATCGGAATCCAACACTGGACATACCGTTGATTTCCTCACCTCAAACTGAAACCGTAGACATGTAGTTTGATGACTTTAGAGACCGTAGACTTTAGCACGCGTTTCGGTAAAAAGCGGGTCCAATAACGGACATCGTTTTGACCCAAAATTATGATTTTGCCCCTGTTCCAGAATTTGACTTTTGGACAGGCGTTTCCTAGGTATATCGTCTTCACCGAGATCATTTTTGATGTTTGTTTCAGCGTCCGGAGTTGTTTGGAGATTGTGACGTTTCTTGGCTGATATTGTGATTACTTGGACTTGCCACTTTGTACCATCAGGCAAGATACCTTGCCACCTTACTCTGTGATTATTATATTCTTATTTTCAGTTGTTATTTTTAGCATTTTGTTCGTGATATTTAAACTATGCATCCAAGTCACACTTGGGTGCAAGCGACTCTATCGATCGTTTTTCTTGCTTTATTTATTCTCTTGCATTGACTTAGTTTATTGACCACCCATTGATGTTGAGGTATTGGTATATCTCTTACGACCTTGACACTTGTTGTATTACGTAATGTGAGTCACATGTATGACACGTTTCCGTGTAGTCGGCTGGCCACCGATACGTATGGAGCGTGCAACGGATAGGAGTAACTGCCAATAGTATTACATGTTAGAAGACTTGGCGGTTACTAGAGGTTCATATCAGTCATGGAGATGATGATACTAGGCATGTTAGAAGAACAATACCTGACGTATGGGCTTCTTTACACTTTCATGATTACCTGTGCGCTCCTCCGGAGACGCAGGCTCCAGGCGCCCTCTGACGTTTCCCAGAGCGTTATGGACGTAGCCCCTTGCACATGGTGCCCTCTGACGCTTCCCGAGCGTTATGGACGTAGGCCCCTGGTACCCTTTATGGAAACTATGCCGATCCTATTTACAGCCAAGGCTCATGCGTCGAAGGATTGTATCTCAACTGCATATTCACAGTAGAATGGTCAGGAACCCGATTGCATGCATACCTTTTCTCTTATTATATTATTGCAGTTTATATGGCATGGTGTTTTCTTGTATCTTGCTATGTCCCCTGAGGACCTGGTTATCTCTCCAGGTTTAGACAATTTTCCACAGGAGTACGGAGCGGCATTGGAGCTATCCTACATTGATGACGAGGCAGTCACAACTGATTTCTAGTCGATTCTATATTTGAGATATTAGTGGACATTATTTTACATCTCTTTTCTTTATATTTTGCGGAGGTTGGACTCCGATCTTGTGAGACTATTTTTTATAGCTGTTTGGAGTGAGTATGTTCACCCGGCTATCTTTTGATACTCTGCTTTATTCATTTGGACTTTTTTATCTTCTGTGTTGAGCTGTGATAAGATTAGATATGTTGTTCTGGCTTGTGATTATTTTATTTACAGCTTATGTGCATATATGAGGATTCGATATATTGGAGTATTCTTCGTATATGTACAGCTGGCATGTTCACGTACTTGTCCTATGTATTTTGGGACTGGAGCGTTACATATTTTTGTGGTGGCCCATGCAGGTCAACGTTAATATTGTTGGGTTTCATGATTGTGCCCAACAAGCCTGCATATAGGAATAGGAATATCTCATCCAGAACTACTACTACCTCTTGACTTCCAATCCTTTTGAAACTTCCTTGATTATTCGATTTATTTCATAACTAATCCTTCCTAATATCAACTTATCTTCCTCGTGCCAACAGTATGAATCTACAAAGCGGACGCACTTCTGCCTTGGCCCTCACATCTGGTGAGGAGACTACTTCAGAGGGACAGAATCCTCCTATGACTCCAGCGACACCCTACCAGCCAGGGCTATCGCAGCCTACTACGACACCGACGACGGAGTACCTAGAGGTCACTGTACCTCTAGGCAGCCAGGATGGACAGACTACTACCCTGCCACCGGGAGGGAATGTACCACTGCCTCCTCCACCACCATTCCCTTAGCTGTTTCCTCCACAGTCGGGACCTCAGATGCCTCTACCATCGACTGATGGGAGCCCTACTACTCAGTTTATGTATACCATGATGCAGGCTCAGTGGCAGCAGACTGAGCTGATGAGACAGACAATGATGGCAGCTATGGCTAGACCTCCACTACCACCTCCAGTACCAGTACCAGCACCGGCTCTGCATCCCTATGAAGGCTCTATCAAGAATTTCACAGATATGAACCCCAAGGCCTTTAGAGGGACGGAGAAGCCATTAGAGGTGTCACAGTGGCTTATTAGTACCGAGAAGCTACTGAAGGCTCCCCAGTTGCTAGCTCGAGATTGGATCACAGCAGTGGATCTACTGCTAGAAGACAATGCTCACCACTGGTGGAAGGCGGAAGAGAGACGATTAGGCACTGGAATCACCTGGAAGCAGTTCTATGATGCATTTTATGAGAGATTCTTCCCTATTCATGTCAGAGATGGTCTCTATGACCAGTTCCTTCATCTGAAGCAATGGAATATGACAGTCGATGAGTATGACTCGAAGTTCAATCGCCTGAGTCGATTTGGTGCAGGATTGATTCCGACAGAGTTAGAGAAGGCGAAAAGATTTTACCAGGGGCTTACACCAGAGCTCAAGTCTTATACGACTACCCAGTCTTGAGTCTTCCATTCAGCTGTCTTGGAAGAAGCACGTACTCAGGAGATTCTTCGCAAGGAACAGCAGCAGATATCAAGACGCTATACCCCAGCAGTTACACCAGCCCGAGCCACTCAGAATGGACCTATTAGGAGGACCACAGGACAGTTCCAGCAGAGGCCCTCACCTTATCAGAAGCTCGTTTGCCATTACTACGGAAAATAAGGACATCTCCAGAGCGACTGCAGGACTCGCCTCAGATTATGCTTGAGATGTGGATCCAACCAGCACATGCTTAAGGATTGTCCTGAGCAATATGCAATAGTACAAGCTCGGCAGAACCCGAGACCCACAGCCCCAGCTCTCCCAGTACCATAGCCCGTAGCAGGAGTACCTCGTCCACCATTGCCTCTCCAAGGCGTACAGTACAACCAGGCCAGAGCTCAAGGCCCGGAACAGAATTATGGGCAGGCATTCTCACTTACTGTTGAGGATATAGAGACAGAGGCGGAGGTTATAGCTGGTATGGTTCTAGTTGCATCTTTTCCTGCTATTACCTTATTTGATATTGGAGCCACACATTCATTTATAGCCACTAGTTTTGCCACTAGACACAGCATTCCCATCACACCTTTAGCTAAGAATGTTAAAATCCTCACTGGAGGAGGACTTGTACCTGTTAGTGGTACTTGTAGACTTTGTCCTGTAGTGATAAATGGCAGAGAGATGATGGCACGACTTCTTGTATTCCCTATGCCGACATTTGATGTGGTTCGTGGAATGGACTGGTTGAGCCAGCATTTCGCTCTCATAGACTGCCATAGGAGCAGTATTATCTTTAGACAACCGAATGCGTCAGAGTTTGAGTTCACCAAAGAATATGGAGATAGTTGTGATGTACCCACATCGGGAACACATATGATGATGCATGACACCCCACAACACCCTATTATCGCCGAGTTCGAGGATGTATTCCCCGAAGAATTGCCAGGACTACCACCTGACCGAGATATTGAGTTTTCTATTGAGCTTATTCCCGAAGCCGAGCCTATTTCATCCCGAGTATATCGTCTGGCACCCAAGGAGTTGGTAGAGATGAAGACGCAGATTGATAACTTATTAGAGAAGGGATTTATTCGTGCCAATGCGTCACCATGGGGAGCACCCGTTCTTTTTGTGCCTAAGAAAGACGGGACAGTGCGCATGTGCATTGACTACAGAGCATTGAATGCAGTGACGGTGAAGAACAAGTATCCCTTGCCGCGTATAGACAATTTATTCGATCAACTGAGTGGAGCAAAAGTATTCTCCAAGATTGACTTACGATCGGGCTATCACCAATTGAAGGTTCGGAAGGAAGATATTGCCAAGACGGCCTTTCGATCGAGGTATGGACACTACGAGTTCTTGGTCATGCCTTTCGGTTTGAATAATGCTCCCGCAGTTTTCATGAATTTAATGAACAAGATCTTTCACCAGTACTTGGACAAATTTATTGTAGTCTTTATAGATGATATCTTGATTTACTCCAAGAGTCAAGAGGAGCATGAGAAGCATCTACAGATAGTTTTGGGAACATTGAAGAATGAGCAACTTTTCGCGAAGCTTAGCAAGTGTGATTTGTTTCTAAAGGAGGTACCATTCCTTGGTCATATTTTTATGGGCGATGGTATATCAGTAGACCCAGAGAAGATCACAGCAGTCAAATCATGGCCCGCTCCCACATCAGCTTCTGAAGTGAGAAGTTTCCTCAGACTTGCGGGTTACTACCGATGGTTCGTAGAAGATTTATCTCGAATAGCGGGGCCTATGACTCGATTAACTTGCAAGGATCAGGAGTTTGTATGGACAGACGAGTGTCATGCCGCATTTGACGAGTTGAAGAAGGGATTGACCACATCACCGATCTTGACATTACCATCGGGCCCAGAAGGATTTGTGATCTACAGCGACGCATCCGGAAAGGGATTAGGATGTGTATTGATGCAGCACGGTCGGGTAGTAGCATATACATCGGAGTGCATGAGAAGAACTATCCGACCCACGATCTAGAGCTCACAGCGGTTATCTTTGCTTTGAAGCTATGGAGACACTACTTGTACGGCGAGAAGGTTGATATCTACACTGATCATAAGAGCCTCAAGTACGTGTTCACACAAAAGGAGTTGAATATACGACAACGACGTTGGTTGGAGTTGATGAAGGATTATGAGATCGAGCTTCATTATCATCCGGGCAAGGCTAATGTCGTGGTAGACGCATTGAGCCGTAAGCCCATGGCACACTTTTTGACTACACTGAATGAATTGATTAGAGACTTGGAGCTGCTTGGTATTGAGGTAGTATTACCTGGAGCAGACGGCGTATTAGCTAACCTTCAAGTGCAATCATCACTGGTAGAGCGCATCAAGGCAGCATTGCCTAATGATGCTAGATTTCGACGGCTGAAAGAGAGGACTGAAGCGGGAGAGCAGACAAGTTTGAGGATCCACTCAGATAGGACACTGCGATGTGGTGATCGCATTTATGTACCCAATGGAGATCTACGACAGGAGCTGATGGTCGAGGCTCACAGTTCGACTTACTCTATTCATCTCGGAGGGACCAAGATGTATCGTGACTTACGACAGTATTATTGGTGGCATGGAATGAAGCGAGAGATAGCTCGTTTCGTTGCCAAGTGCTTAGTATACCAATAAGTTAAGGCAGAGCACGAGAGGACGGCCAGATTATTGCAGCCGCTACCCATTCCCGAGTGAAAGTGGGAGCACATTACTAAGGATTTTGTCACGAGTTTTCCTCGGAGTCCTAAAGGACGTGACGCAGTATGGGTAATTGTTGATAGACTTACCAAGATAGCACATTTCCTACCTTTTAGAGTGGGCCAGTCGACAGAGGTACTGGCAGAGATGTATATGGAGCAGATTGTGAGACTGCACGGTATACCTGTTAGTATTGTGTCGGACCGTGACTCGAGGTTTACCTCGCACTTTTGGAGGAGCATGCAAGAGAGTTTGGGCACCCGATTGAAGTTTAGCACGGCATACCATCCGCAGACAAACGGCCAGTCGGAGCGTACCATTCAGACGCTAGAGGATATGTTGAGAGCGTGTATGCTTGATTTTGGCGGTTCGTGGGAAGACCATCTTCATCTTGTTGATTTTTCCTACAACAATAGCTATCAAGCGAGCATTCAGATGGCTTCGTTTGAAGCATTGTATGGTAGGAAGTGTCGGTCTCCCGTTTGTTGGAGCGACATAGGAGAGCGACAGCTATTGGATCCCGAGTTGGTCTTGAGCACAGTGGAGATAGTGAAGAAAATTCAGGACCACCTGCGAGCAGCGCAGGATCGTTAGAAGCAGTGGACAGATAATCGACGTCGCCCCTTAGAGGTCAAAGAGGGCGATCATGTGTTCTTGAACATATCCTCCACTAGAGGCACGATTCGATTCGGAGGACGTGGCAAGTTGAGTCCAAGGTACATCGGGCCTTTCGATGTCCTAGAACATGTTGGAGAGGTTGTCTATAGATTGCCCTTGCCACCGTCGCTAGAGGGAGTGCATGACGTATTCCATGTATCTCAGTTGAGGAGGTACGTGGCGGACAACAATTATGTGCTTGATCACTCCGAGATCACAGTTGGACCGAGTTTGTCGTACGAAGAGCAACCAGTAGGTATCCTCGATCGCCGAGTGAATGTGGTATAGAATCAATCTATTCCATTGGTTCGCGTGGCATGGAAGCATCACTCGCCAGGGTAGTCTACTTGGGAGCGCAAGGACGACATCCGTAATCGCTACCCGCATTTGTTCGAAAATAGAGGTATATCTAGAATTTTAAGTGCTATTATAATTCCTTGCATTGCATTGATCCCCCGACCATAGTTTAATTTCGAGGACAAAATTTTCTTTAAGTTGGGTAGGATGTGAACCCCCAATATTTTCCTAAATTATTTTAGTACCTTAAAAGTTATTTTTCTATATTATTTAGAATTTATTTGGTATATGCACGTAAATAGAAATGCATGTGCGTATATATTATAGGTGTGCTGTTAATATTTCTATTAAATAAGGTATATAGTAAATTCTAGAATTTTTAGGAATTTATTGGTAATTTTTTATGAGTTTATTGCTTGCTTAATATATATATATATATATATATATATATATATATATATATATATATATATATATATATATATATATATATATATATATATTTATTTATTTATTTATTTATTTATTTTATATATATATATATATATATATATATATATATATATATATATATATATATATATATATATATATATTTATTTAACTAATTAGTAAAAAATAGTGGGGAGGGGACCAACCCACGTGGGGCCGGTCCACTTCACCCGACCCCCTCCTAAGCAACTAACTCAGCAGCAGCAGCTGCTAGTATTGAAACCGAGCCCCCCATATTTGAGTCCTACTCGAAACCGAAGAGCGGCGAACCCTATATATATAGCCTACTCGACCAAAAGCAAAACCCTAACCCTCCATATCTCTTCTCCTCGTGAAGCCTACCCGACCTCGACCCCAAGGCCACTGACAACCACCGCGCCACCACCAGGATCGCCAGAGCGCCGCCCCCAACTGACCCCCGTTCAGGAACTCGACAACAAGGTACCCCTTTTTCGGCCTTGATTACTTTTCGCACGTTTAATCGTTTTGCGATCCGAAAGATGCTACATGTAGGCAATGTAACCCTCTTTGAGTCCCTTCAAAGGGAATCAGCTATAACCCTCTGGTTTGACTAGTAACTCGATGCAAAGTCGAGTAAAACTGTCGAAAACAGAGTTTTAATCTAGTTTCAAACCCCAACTTGGAAGCCGAGTTTCCATCTGTATATTAGGGTTTTGGATAAACTAATTGAACACATGTGAAGCCAATATAACCAAGAGTAGAACGCAACTTGTGGATCGAGGATTCGGTTAATATGTAGAAAGAAATCTGTATGTGAAGTTGTCGGAAAAACTGGTTTCTAAATCACAAAAATTCTAGAATTTTGTCCGATACGACGTACGCCCCGACAAACCGGGCGACGTGGTCGCACGCTATACGCATCGAAAGGCACGTAGGGACGTTGCGGACATGTGGGAACTGACGGAACTCAGTTTCGTCGCGTGTGCACGACGAAATCAAGGCGTATCCGTCGAGATACCCCGTATCGGCGTTTTGCAAACTTGCCCATAACTTCGTATACAGTCATCGAATCGAGACGAAACTTGCGCCAACAGGTCCGGATCGAAACTCTGGTCCTGTGTGCTAAGTTAGGTTCGATTCTGAGAAGGTCGAATCAGAACCCATTTTGGCGGGCCTGCGACCCACTCATACGGGCAATTTTGTGCACGGCTCATCGAAATCCAAAACTGGACATACCATTGAGTTCCTCACCTCAAACTGAAACCGTAGACATGTAGTTTAACAATTTTAGAGACCGTAGACTTTGGCACGCGTTTCGGTGCAAAGCGGGTCCAACGACGGATATCGTTTTGATCCAAAATTACGATTTTGCCCCTGTTCCAGAATTTGACTTTTGGACAGGCGTTTCCTAGGTATATCTTCTTCACCGAGATCATTTTTGATGTTTGTTTCAGCGTCTGGAGTTGTTTGGAGATTGTGACATTTCTTGGCTGACATTGTGATTACTTGGACTTGCCACTTTGCACCATCAGGCAAGATACCTTGCCACCTTACTCTGTGATTATTATATTCTTATTTTCAGTTATTATTTTCAGCATTTTGTTCGTGATATTTAAACTGTGCGTCCAAGTCACACTTTGGTGCAAGCGACTCTATCGGTCGTTTTTCTTGCTTTATTTATTCTCTTGCATTGACTTAGTTTATTGACCACCCATTGATGTTGAGGTATTGGTATATCTCTTACGACCTTGACACTTGTTGTATTACGTAATGTGAGTCACATGTAGGACACATTTCCGCGTTGTCGGCTGGCCACCGATACACATGGAGCGTGCGACGGATAGGAGTAACTGCCAATAGTATTACATGTTAGAAGACTTGGCGGTTACTAGAGGTTCATATCAGTCATGGAGATGATGATACTAGGCATTGGGTGGGGAGAACAATACCTGACGTATGGGCTTCTTTACACTTCCATGATTACCTGTGCGCTCCTCCGGAGATGCAGGCTCCAGGCGCCCTCTGACGTTTCCCAGAGCGTTATGGACGTAGCCCCTTGCACATGGTGCCCTCTGACGCTTCCCGAGCATTATGGACATAGGCTCCTGGTACCCTTTATGGGAACTATGCCGATCCCATTTACAGCCAGGGCTCATGCGTCGAAGGATTGTATCTCAACTGCATATTCACAGTAGAATGGTCAGGAACCCGATTGCATGCATACCTTTTCTCTTATTATATTATCATAGTTTATATGGCATGGTGTTTTCTTGTATCTTGCTATGTCCCCTGAGGACCTGGTTATCTCTCCAGGTTTAGACGATTTTCCACAGGAGTATGAAGCGGCATTGGAGCTATCCTACATTGATGACGCGGCAGTCACTACTGATTTCTAGTCGATTCTATATTTGAGACATTAGTGGACATTATTTTACATCTCTTTTCTTTCTATTTTGCGGAGGTTGGACTCCAATCTTGTGAGACTATTTTTCATAGCTGTTTGGAGTGAGTATGTTCACCCGGCTATCTTTTGATACTCTGCTTTATTCATTTGGACTTTATTATCTTCTGTGTTGAGTTGTGATGAGATTAGATATGTTATTCTGGTCTGTGATTATTTTATTTACAGCTTATGTGCATATATGAGGATTCCATATATTGGAGTATTCTTCGTATATGTGCAGCTGGCATGTTCACGTACTTGGTCCTATGTATTTCGGGACTGGGGCGTTACATCCAGTAAGGTCACTCCAGAACAAAACAGGATGTCTCCAGCCTTCCAGCCACATCTTTACTTCCGGATATGACTCATTCTTCAACAGCATCAAGTTGGAGAGAGTCTTAACAGCATAGGGATTAAGATCAGTTGGGAAATCGTTCAGTATATCACCCGGTTGTAGCGCCCTCATTGAGTAGGATGTGGAACCCTTGACACACTTGAATGTGTCCTTCTTCCGGTCACTAGAGTTAAACAGTATCCTGCCAGAAATGACCCCATGTAGTTCAGGAGTCAGGTCCCATTTCATTTGCCTCTGCACAGCTAGATCAGCAAACGCCGATAGAGGGTATTGACGCTTCATCGATGGCAGCCCTATTCTTTGGTCATTCAACGTAACTACCAAAGAATCTTTCAGGCATATCGTCGCATCGTCCTCAAATCCTACGCTGTCACCAAATAGGAAGTACGGCTTCTTCCAACAACGTGACCCTCCGAGCTTCTCGTCATTTGTCATCTGCTTCAGAAAGGTTTTCTCCTGTTCAATTATGGCAATAGCCCGTTTTGAAGGTTGGTCATGACTGATCTTTGCCTGAACATCGCTGACCATATTGGTTATAAGGCTCGTGCCGCGAACGTAGCAAGCACAACCGAAAGGGATACCGCCAAGGTCCGGGACAAACATGTTTACTGCAAGGACAGAAAGAAAGTCAGACTCAGAAAACCGCAGGAAAAAACTAAGTTCTGAAAGGCTTTTATGCGCCCAAAGGGCTATGTGTCGAAGGGGCTATGCGCCCAAAGGGATATGCGCCCAAAATAAGACATGTGGGCGCATAACACACGAACAGTACGTGGGCGCATAACATGCCACAGTTATAGGGCGCATAACATGGCAACACGTGGCGCATAGCATACCACAGTGTTGGCGCATGACTTATGTGGGCACATAATGATGAAAACAGAAGTATGTTGCCATAAGCGCAAGCGCCCAGGCAGAAGAAAAAGTCCGAGCATCGTAAATTAACGCTCGAGACTTTGTTTTTGAAGCATGCCCTTACCAGAATCGGGTCCTGGACTGCCGAGGACGTTGCTACAGGAGGAGAGTCACTCGGTGCAGCCCTCTTGCCCTTCGCAGATCTCTTGGCGACCTTGGGAAACATGGTTCTCAAAGAAAGAAGATGAAAAGTTTCTAAAAATTTTTAAAAAAAGGGAATAATGAGCTCTCTTTCTCTCCTTCAGGGCCTATTTATAGGCACAGGCCGCATACTATGCGCCCACTTAGCTTTATGCGCCTGCGCCCATTGTACAGTATGCGCCCACAATGGCCTATGCACCCACGTGAAGAACCAGTCCCTTGCACACTATGCGACTGCCACTTGCTGACGTGGACAACATATGAAGGATGGATTGCTTCAAATTCTACCCCGATGAAGAGGAACATCTCAACAGTCGTATCTTTCTGACAGGCTGGCCAAACACTATGTGCCCAAAGAGAGGCCCGTGCTATGCGCCCATTGCATCATGAGAAGATGATCCATGCTTCTTTCAAAGTATTTCGAACTCGTTCAAGTATCGAAAACTTTGAAGGGGGTCTTGTAGAAGCATGAAAAAATTTCAGTAATGAAGCCCCATGCGCCCAAAGCCTGTGAGCTCTATGTGCCCAGCTAGTGAAGCTCTATGCGCCCAGCCAGTGAAGCTCTATGCGCCCAACCAGTGAAGCTCCATGCGTCCAGCCAGTGAAGCTCCATGCACCCAGCCAGTGAAGCTCCATGTGCCCAAGACTAGCTTTCCCAAAAGGAGGGCGCATAGCCTGAGACATGGCTATGCGCCCAAGCCTGACTCAGTCAAAGCCATGATCAAAACATGCACCGAAGCATACGGCCACTTCAGTCTCCACGAGCAATCATGCACCGAAGCATGCGGCCACGTCAATACCACCACCAGCCCACGATCTTGCAGCCTGTATGCGCCTACATCCTATGCGCCCAAAGCAGGACTATGCGCCCACATAAAAACCAATGTGTTTCCTTATGTGGGCGTATAACATCATTCCAGCTCAAGAACGACTATAAAAGGGTGGCCTCATCCCTCTTCAAAACACAGAACGGAGAGCACTTTTAAGAGCCAAATTGCTGCACTTCTTGCCAGTGAGCCGAGAGTTAGCAATTTTCTTAGGTTTTCTTCCACTTTTGTAGTCGGAGTATCAACGGAGTAAAGGAGCAACTCCCGCTCGATCTCCATCGTCCTATTCCCCAGAATTCTTTTTTGAACTCGGGGATCCTCAGCGCAGGATCTCTCAAGCGTACTCGATTTGTGGTGCCTTGCGCCAACAAAGAAAAGACAGCATTTTCTTCTTATTTTTTGTGTGTGTCCACAGTCATCAGGGCCTCGAAGATCCCCCAGACGTCGTCCAAAGTTGAACTCCCTAAGGAGGACTTTTACATAGTTCTTAAGGGCAGAAATGGCTTCTTCTACACAGAGTTCTTCTATAAGAACATGGCTCCTATGAATGAGAAAAGCCTCAACCAGCAGCCAACTTATACAAGGCCGATCGTCGCTCGAAGTTATGTTTGGATCTCGCATGGTAGTGAAGGATGCCAAGAAGAAGACAACAAATCTTCAGAGGAGAACTTCCCCTTTTATAGGACAGAGAATGGCCATGAGTACACGCCACACGGCCGACTGTCAGAATTCCCGCATTAATGGGATGAACCTAAGAGTCAGCATGATGAGTGTTAGTCTTAGACCCTTGGAATTCCTTATATTACCGTGGCAATTAAGAGGGAAGTCCTTAAAGAGTGGGTATTTATCACTCTTTACTCCAGAAGCTAAAGCCTTCAAGCCAGAGGCTGTAAGGATATTTATCACTCTTTACTCAAGAAGCTAAAGCCTTCAAGCCAGAGGCGTAGCTACTCGCCTGCGCCAACCTCAGAAGCAAAATGGTGGTAGGCCCCATCCTTTCCTTTACTTTAGAAACCAGTGTCTTCACTCTAGAGGCGCAGCTACCCCAGACACACAAGGGTGTTATACCCTTTCCTCCAAAGCCAATGCCTTCAATGTTCAGAGGCGCAACAACTTACATGCATCCACATAAGGTGCAGGATGGTGAATGTTCACACCATCTCCATTCCCTCGACGCAATCATCTGCACCAATCCAGAAGCTTAAGTCACTTCTCTACAAGTGACATGGGAACTCCCACTACAACTAATACAAGTCAGCCTGTCTCTCCAAAAGCAAAATAACCTCGCCAACCTGAAGCAGAAGCCTACTTATCGCCTACAGCATAGTGACTCTGTTACTCTGAAACACAGCATCATCGTTGTTCTAAATGCACAGAAGTCTCGTCGTCATTCGAAGCCAAGTCCACTAGTCGTCTGAAAGCATAGAGGCTTCGTCATCTCTAGAAGCACAATTTACTCGTCGCTCCAGAAGCACAATAGTACTTAGTCCTTACCAGAGGCACAGGAAGCGTGGCTCCACCCTAATTAGTTTGTTTAAACCGCCTCTTCTAAAAAAGCTTGGGATTAAATCATGATTTATACCATACCAGATTGATTTAAATCTTAGACGAGGATCAATTAGACTCCAAATCTAGGATAAAATCCTAAGATTTACTTGGCTGTATCTGAGCAAGCAAATCGGTGATTGCCACGTGTTACCTCCTTCGGTTTTGTTGATAACCACCAAAGATCTCGATTGATGGGAATCTCGATGTCCGCCACGTGTCAGCGCCGCAGAAGCCCGTACCGTACAATGACGACAGATTCTTTCATATCTCAGGAACCCTAATGCATATCGCATATGTGCTCGGTTCTCTATAAATAGAAGGAGTTCACCTTCAACTAAAGGGATCGACAACCTTCATCTAAGAAGGAATAATCCACCAACCAACCAATAGAAGAACAACCCCCTCCAAGGGATCTTCTCTTCCAGACAACCTCTTGATCGGTGACCCCAGAGTTCCATCAAAGGCGCCAGAGAGCCAGAGCAAGGGTGATTCGTCATCAGATCGTCAACGGAGTAAAGGAGCCGCTGCAGTGTTCGATCTCTACCGTCATACTTTTTCAGAAACCTCTTCTCCCTGTACTTAGAATATCCTGTTTAGGACTTCCATATTTGTAAAAGATACCTTATACGTTCAATAAAGAAAAAAGTTCGTTCAACCTTTTGTTATGTCGAATAAAATGGCGACTCTGTTGGGGAATACCTTCTCCTCCAACGAGAAGGCGGTGACGCAATCTGATGACAACTTGCTGGGATCTTCCCAGACAAGCTGGTCGTACGCTTTGATTAGCAAGCTTTTATAGATCACCTCTCTGATGAAATGGCAAAGACTTCAAAAAAGTTCGTACAACCGAAGAAGACTCGACGTGTCTGGAGGCCTAAGGCAGCTGCAGCTAGCAGCACGATGGTGGGAACTGCGTCTCAGGACCCCCTCAATGTCGAAGCCACGGAGAAGATTTCGGCTGCTATAGCCTTATCCCCTCGCCTGATTCTCGTCCTCGGAAAGCATGGCGAGGAAGACGGTGGTTCTATGGTTGATCTGATGAAGGCATGACACCAAAGGAAGCGCACACTGGTCCAACCCCTCACGACGGGAGCATTGTCGGTAAGAAGGTATGTCTTCGACAGAATCGCTTCCCCTTCAGGCGAGCCTTCAGCGGACTCTGAATAATACTCACCCGCTGGGGGTAGTTGGAAGAGATGCAAGGTGGTTCGTGCTTCGTGCAATAAGCGCACGGCACCTATGGCATACTAGAGGCCCGCGTTGAGAGGAAAGGATCCACGGATTCGAGAGCCAAGCCAGGAGGTACGTCCTACGGAGAGGGAGCTATGCGAGTAGCGTTCCCGTAAAAGTGACAGGAGGCTTTCCGCCAGACCCGCTCTGACCGTACTTGCGTGCAGCTTCCCTACACGTACAATGGGGGTGCCATGCCGGAAGATCCGACCCTCTCCCAAGCGGAAGAAGAATCTGTGGCACAGGGCGTGCCAAAATCAAGGCACTCTTGTACCCAAATTACCATCAACTGCTGCTGCCAGCAGACGGCCGCGCCATTATCGAGCCGGCATTTCATCTTCCAGAGAGTTTACTCCACGTCGACCCCACGCCAGAGGCTCAACAAGGGATCGTTGAGCCATAGAGAAGACAAACCCTACATCATTACGTGCTATGCGGTGCAGGGTTCCAGAGCTTTTAAGAAGCCCTCCCAGAATTCTTTCGTGTCGGTCGCTAAGCCGAAGAGGAGGCCGGAGAGCAGCAAAGCTAAGGTACCCAATGCAGGTGTGTTCCAAGGCACTCGTTCTAGATCTGTATTAGGTGCCATGCCAAATAATGGGGGTAGCCAGCCTCCTACCATGCACGACAACCCTGTGTTCTGATCTAAGGAGGAGCAATACGACACGGATGCCTCCATCGGTGCAGCCTGTCACCAAACTAGGGGTAGCAACCATGTTGAGACCGAGGAAGATCACAATCTTACGGTATATCCTCAAGACAGTGAGGCTCGGGCGTCTAAGCCAGGGAGCGAAGGATCCACGTCTTCTTCGACTCAACCTCACATTTGGTCCATGTTCATGGTCGATGGCAACGAAAAAGACAACAACGAAGCTCTCAGACATATCGAAGCCCTCGAGATAATGTTAGATACGCTGATGGACACCATGAAGACTTTGTCCTCAGTCATAATTGACCTTAAGAGCAATATGGCCCCCGCTGCCTCTACACCTGCGCTTGATCCGCCAACCAATAACGGATCCAGCAGGCTGCCTGCCACCCACCAGGCAGGACCCTTCTCGTCTACCCCATCGGCTACAGGTTCTGCAAAGCCGGCGAAGATACTACAAGCCGTCAAGGAGCTGTATGCTTGTCATGATGCCAAGGAGAAGCAAGCAGCACTCCAGAAGATGCGTATCCGACAGTTATACCCTCTCGAGTGGGACAACGTCGTCTACCCTCTCAAATACAATCTACAGACGCTTACACCTTACGAAGGGAACGGGTCTCCTCGACAATACTTGAGGTAATTTTCCTCAATAACTGGGCACCTGCCAAAGGATGATGCCCTCCTATCCAACATATTCATAGAAGCCCTACAGGGGATAGCCTATGAACAATTCTGCAGTCTTTCGGACGATTGTATCTCGTTATTTGAAGACCTGAAGACTCTGTTCGTGGATCGAATCTACAAAGGAGGGATGAACATGGCGATGTCGACCCTCATCGAGATTGTCCAGAGGGAGAAGGAGCCTGTCCGTGCAGCGCTTCTGCCAGGCAGTCCTTAGATTACCGCCAGGCAACCCTCAGATTATCGCCCGGCATGCCTGAGCCCATGCTGATGGACTCATGCCGCAAGAAAATTGTGGTATCGTGCTCCCTTCACGAAGTGGATGTCTTTCACTACAGAGGCAGACGCCGCATAGAGGAAATCCGAGGACGTGAAGCTCCTGGGGCTACACTTTCATGCGCTTAAAGACAAGGGGAGACGCTCGTCCAGCAGCAACCCCAAAAATGGAAAAGGCAAGCAGGCCATGACCGTCAACATCTCCAAAGGTTCAGCATCCGTGAACCCCAAGTCTGCGAAAATATAGTGGCCGAGGGAGACTTACTCCTTCAATGACGAGGATACGCTAGAGCTCTTCTAGATTCTTACAAAGAGTGGCAAATTGTCCATCCCGGTACCCAGGTGTCCTGATAAAGTGAGAAAGGTAGACCATCCCAAGTACTCTTATTACCACCAGTACGTCCACCACTCAACATGAGATTGCTAAGTGTTGAAAAGGCAAATCCAGCACCTCATCAATGCCAACATCATATCATTGGATTATGAGGAGAAGATCGTCACGGCCAATATGGTTACTCTCCAGTTTGGGAGTTTTCCAGCTACAGAGATACAAGATGCTACATGGCCGACTATCAGAATTCTCGCATTAATAGGATGAACCTAAGATTCAGCATGATGAGTGTCAGTCTCAGACCCTTGGAATTCCCCATAATATGGTGGCAATTAAGAGGGAAGTCCTTAAAGAGAGGGTATTTATCGCTCTTTACTCCAGAAGCCAAAGCCTTCAAGCAAAAGATGCAGCTACTTGCCTGCGCCAACCTCAGAAGCAAGATGGTGGTAGGCCCCATCTTTTCCTTTACTTCAGAAACCAGTATCTTCACTCCAGAGGTGCAGCTGCCTGCCTGCGCCAACCACAGACACACAAGGGTGTTATACCATTTCCTCCAAAGCCAATGCCTTCAAAATTTAAAGGCGCAGCTACTTACATACGTCTACATGCGGCGCAGGATGGTGATATGTTCACACCATCTCCATTCCCACGGTACAGTCATCTACTCCGATCCAGAAGCTTAAGTCTCTTCTCTATAAGAGACATGGGAACTCCCATTGCAACCATTGCAAGTCAGCCTGTTGCTCCAAAAGCACAGTAACCTCGCCAACCTGAAGCACAAGCCTATTCGTCGCCTACAGCACAGTGACTCTATTACTCTGAAACACAGCTTCATCGTTTCTCTAAATACATAAAAGTCTCATCGTCTTTCGAAGCCAAGTCCACTCGTTGCCTGAAAGCATAGAGGTTTCATCGTCTCTAGAAGCACGGTCTACTCGTCGCTCCAGAAGCACAGCAGTACTTATTCCTCACCAGAGGTACAAGAAGCACGGGTCCACCCCAATTGGTTTGTTTAAACCGCCTCTTGTAGAAAATATTGGGATTAAATCATGATTGATATCATATCAGATTGATTTAAATCTTAGACGAGGATCAATTAGACTCCAAATCTAGGATAAAATTCCAAGATTTACTCGGCTGCATCCGAGCAAGAAAATCGGCACGTGCCACGTGTCACCTCCTTCGGTTATGTTGATAACCACCAGATATCTCGATTGAGGGAATCTCAATGTCCGCCACGTGTCAGCGCTACAGAAGCCCGTACCGTGCAATGATGGCAGATTCTTTCATATCTCAGGAACCCTAATGCACAACACATATATGCTCAGTTCTCTATAAATAGAAGGAGTTCTCCTTCAACTAAAGGGATCGACAATGTTGATCTAAGAAGGAACAATCCACCAACCAACCGACATAAGAACTACCCCCTCCAAGGGATCTTCTCCTCCAAACAGCCTTTTGATCGGTGACCCCAGAGTTCCATCAAAGGCTCCAGAGAGCCAGAGCAAGGTTGATTCGTCGTCAGATCGTCAAGGGAGTAAAGGAGCCACTGCAGTGCTCGATCTCCACCGTCACACTTTCCCAGAAACCTCTTCTTCTTGTATTTAGAATATCCTGTTTAGGACTTCCTTCTTTGTACACAGATATCTTATACGTTCAATAAATCAAAAAGTTCTTTCAACCTTTTATTATGTCGAACAGCAGCCAGCCTTGCTTGAAGCACATACGGCATGTTCCACCCAATCGGTTTGCTTAAACCCCCTCTTTCAAAGTTAGGATTGGGATTAATCATGTTGATAAATACGAATATCTTATCAGATTGATTTAAATCTCGGACGAAGATTACACAAAATCTAAATCTGAGATAATATCCTAAGATTTGCTCAGCTACATCCAAACAAGCAAATTGGCACACGCTACGTGTCACCTCCTTCGATTATTTTGATAACCACCATAGATCTCGTTTAAGGGGAATCTTAACACCCACCACGTGTCAGTGCCACAGAAGCCCGCACCGTACAAGGACGGCAGATTCCTTTATATCTCAAAAACCTAATGCACATCGCATATGTGCCCCTCTCCTATATAAATAGGAGAGGTTTTCCCCCAACAACATGATCGACAAGCAGAAGAAGATCCACAAAATTATCAAAATCTTCAACTTCGACGTCCTCCTGATCGGCAACCCTAAAGTTCCTTCAAAGGCACCAGAAAGTCACAGTAAGTCTCATATCATCATCGGATCGTCAACGGAGTAAAGGAGCCGCTGTAATACTCGATCTCCACCGTCATACTTTTCTAAAAACTTTTGTACTTAGATTTTTCTGCATAAGAATCGATTGTACTCTTTTTTGCGTTCAATATACAAAAAGTTCGTTCAACCATCTGTCTTGTCGAACAAGATGGCGACTCTGCTGGGGACTTCCTTCTCCAACGAGAAGGTGGTGACGCAATCTGATGATGACTTGCTAGGATCCTTTCAGAAGATGTTGGTCATATGCTTCGGCAAGCAAGCTTTTGAAGATCTCCTTTCTGTAGAGAAGTCGAGCCCTTCGAAGTGGTTCGCAAAACCGAAGAAGACTCGACAGACCTGGGTGCCTAAGGCTGCTGCGATGAGAAGCACGATGGAGGTGACTGCATCTCAGACCCCCCTCGTCGATGAAGCCCCGAAGATCCCTTCGACCGCTGATGTCAGGCCTTCTCTCTCAGATCCTATGCTCGAGAAATGCAGAGAAAATCATGGCTATCCTATGGCAAGCATGACAAAGGCACAATACCGAAAGGAGCAGATGACAGCTCGCCCACTCGTAAAGGATGCTGCACCGGTGAGAACTTCTGTCTTCGACAGAATAATCGGTCCATCAGGTATGGCTATGTTGGATTCCGAATACTACACATCATCTAATCATGGTAGAAGGAGATCCAAGGCATTACTCGCCCCATGTGATCAAAGTGCCATACCGAAGGCGGACCGGAGGCCCGCGTTGACAGTAACGCACACAGCCGATGGAAAGCTATACAAGACCATCCTAGGCTCTCCGAAGCCTCGTCCGACGAAACTCATTCATCCCTTGAGCACCCACTCGTACTACTCAGGATCGGGGGTACGTCATCAGCGACTCTCTGATTGAGGCATACTCGAACCTCACCCACAGGATCTCGAAGGAAGAATGTCTTCTCCATATCTCTTCGGCTGCGCACAGTGCTCCTGTGTACACGAAGTAAGTAGAGGCATAAAGACTTCATCTGCTCCCTACGAGCGTAGGACGAGAGAAGAATCTGAGATGCAGTTGGTGTCTAAATTAAGATCTAACTGTACTTAGATTACCATCAACTGCTGCTGTTGTCAAGCAGATCGATCACCGCCAAAGAGAAGGTCCGTCTTTCAAAGGCTACGATCGAGAACTTGTGAGGAAGAAGAATTGCTCTGTATTGCTTCATGCAATGCTGCTCGGGACTATACATCCCAGAAGAAACTATCCATGAAACCGCTTTCCTTGGTTGGCAAGTCCAAAAACCAGCCTGGGGGTAGCAAGAACCCTGTGCCTAAGGAAGGTGTGTTCCAACACACATGCTCTAAGGACGGATCAACATCATAAGAAGATGGTTCATCGATCGCTGCACCTGCTGGGGGGTAGCCAGCCTGCTATGGTGTATAACAACCCTTCATTTCAGCATAACGAAGAGATGTATGACACCGACACTTCTGCGGGCACATTCAATCAGAAGACCGGGGGTAGGAACAATATCGAGTCAGAGGACGATCACAACTTGCCAGTCTTCCCACATGACGATGAGCACCAGCACTCCGAACCAGAAAATGAAATATCTACCACCCCTTCTACTGACACACACATAGCATCTGTGCACATGGCGGATGATGACAACGAAGAATCAAGCGGAAGTGTTGATCAGCAAAAATTCATTGAGGCTAAGGAAGTCTTAACGTATTGAACATATCCATGCAGACTTTAGCCTCTGTCGTTCTGGAGATCAAGAACAGATTGGTTTCGACTACATCCACACCTGCGGCTCCGACGGATCGTGATGGGTCTAGTACCCTACCCATCATAAAGCAAGTTGTGCAGTCGTCGGCCACTCCATCAATCATCAATCCAGCAGTATCTAACAAAATACAGCAAGCACTCGAGCAGTTATACGCTCGCCATGATGCCAAAGAAAAGTGAGCCACACTCCGAAAGATGGGCATCCAGCAGCCTTATCATGCTGAGTGGGACAAAGTTGGTTATCCTCCCAAATATAAACCACAGACTATCACCCCTTATGATACTAAGGAGTCACCAAGATGATACTTGAGTTACTTTACCTCAGTAACAGGACACCTGCCAAAGGATGACGCCCTTCTCACCAGCATCTTCATTGGATATCTATAGGAGGTAGCCTATAAATAGTTCTGCAGTTTGTCCGACAACTGCATTAAATTGTTTGAAGACCTGAAGAACATGTTCCTGGAACGGTTCTATGAAGGAGGGCTGGACATGACGATGTCTACTCTCATGGATGTTATTCAGAAAGATAAGGAGCCCGTACAAGCGTATATTGAACACTTCCGCTAGGCTGCCCTAAGGCTACCTCCAGGTATGCCAAAGCACATGCTCATGGATTCATGCCGCAAGAATATGCTCCCTGCCATCAATCTGTGGCACATTACTCCATGTACCAAGTGGATGCCCTTCATTACTGAAGCAGACGTAGCTCAGAAGAAGGCACAGGACGTACAACTCTTGGGTATGAACTTCCCCTCTATTGAAAATAAAAGAAAGCGAGTAAGAGATGGTAAAGACAAGCAAGTTATGGTCGTCAATATTACAAAAGGTCCAGCGCTCGTGAGCTCCAAGCCAGTCGAAGCACAGAAGCTGAAGGAAACCTACTCCTTTAATGACGAAGACATGCTCGAAATATTCAAGATGCTGACCAAGGGCGCCAGGTTGCAGTTTCCACCTCCCAAGCATACTGACGAAGTAGGAAAGGTGGATAATCCTTAGTACTGCCATTACCACCAGTACATCCACCACTCAACACGCGACTGCTACATGTTGAAAAGACAGATTCAACGTCTTAACGATGCTAAAGTCATCTTCCTCGATTATGAGGAAAAGACTGTGATGGCCAATATGGTCATAATACAGTTTGGGAGCTTCCCAATAGCCGAGACTCAAGATGGCGTCGTCCCTATCCCAAAGGCAATAATGGAAGTCGTTAACCTTCCGCTCGCTAGGGACAATGCTTAGGGCCTCATCCCATTCACAACAGCACAAGGTCAAGTGGTGTGGGTTCATCCAGATCTCACTCCTGACATGACTGTGCCAGCAGCGCGCCCGGCTAAAGGAAGGAAGGTCAGGACATGTCGTATGGTCTCCTCATCGGTAGAAGACACCAGGGTGACCAATCATTCGACTCTCCAGTGAGAAGAAAAGCAGGATTCTGAAGAAGAGACGCCCTACCGGTGACCCATTCTGCTCTCGATACAGCACAAGCCGGACCTTCTCAACCTCCTGCCGCAGATAAGCAGAAAAAGAAGGAGGTCCGCTTCGATAAGCCCCTACGAAAGGACTCGAAAGTAGGACCGATCAAGCCCTACAACTTTGATATACTGGCACAGCTGGCCAACACACCGGCTCGATTTTTACTCTTCGAGCTTCTCCGTCTATTCAAAGCAAGTCGGGACGCCCTCAACGAGGCGTTGCAGAATACAGAGGCTTACCTCGCACAGGTAAAGCAGATCAAGGAAGACCCTGCGGCATGTCCACATTGCTATAGCATGGTCGAGGTGATTCCTAATATCACCTTCATGCAGCACGATATGCTGCTAAAGAACAACCGGCACAATCGACCTCTGTACTACACAGGATACGTGGGTGCCATCAAGGTCGATCGCATTTACATCAACCCGGGCTTATCGCTCAGCATCATCCCTCGAAGTCTACTCCAAACTCTAGGGATCCCGATGTACTATCTCACGACATCGAACACCTCCATCAGCGGCTTCAACACAGGAAAGAGTGAGCCTCCTGGCAAGATCAGATTGAAGCACCAAATAGGTGATCTTCATACTGAGGTTACCTATTACATCATCGATGCAGACATAAACTATAACATGTTGCTTGGACGACCTTGGATCCATAAGTACATGATCGTCCCCTCCACCCTTCACCAGTGCATGAAGTATGTAACCAGTGATGCAACCGTTAAGACAGAGTTTGCTAACATCGACCCATTCCGAGGTCTCGAAGTATACTGTACGGATGCCGATCTATACAAACAACTCCCCTTGGACGATGAGTCCAATGATGCCGACGATGAAGCAGAAGCTGCAGCCGTCACGGAAGGACCCATAAGGGTTCGACTGAAAGGGAAGCCACCTAAGACTCCAGCCCTCCTGGTCATCAAACTCTGGGGCAAGGCTCCAGCACGGCTGCCTCAGACGGCATCAAGCCAGGAGCCCCTGCAAATAAAGATCTCCCGAAAGGCCCCTACTTTCGCTTCAAAGCCGCAGGATACTCTGGCTGCACCTCTTGCGGTGATCAAGATGAAGCAAAAATCTCCTCCACCTCCTTCTTACAGCAGCTCTTGCCCACAAGGAATTATAAGATGATGTCTGCACCAATACCGAGGCACAGTCTTTAGATGATGTAATCCCTCGGGACAAAATTTCACATTTTATTAATAAAAAGTTGTCTTCGAATTACTCTTGTGCGCATTAGAACACTAAGTACTTCTTAGATAATGCTCTATGTACTCTACAAATGCAAGTGACAACCGTCAACCTTGTAAACCGAATTGTCCCCTCCAAAGGCTCCTATTTTCTTGGCTAGAGCACCTACGAAAATTACAAACACACCTAGAGAAATCATCAGGTCCTCATAGGGACGTAGCAAGATACAGAAAGAACATGCTAATATGAACTGTCAAAATAATAAAATAATATACAAAAGACTAACCTAGACACAAATATGCAAATGGGATTCTAACCGTCTAATGTACAATTTAGAGGACAACTTTCATTGCGCATGGGTGGGATTTAGGCTATAAGTACGTAACTGGCATCCAGTCATACGTATCCGGCCGTAACGCCCAAAACATCAGAGGGTATCTGCAAATATATCACGCCATAATTCTTTTCAAAAACTATGGTTTGCCTGTTTGGCTTTCCATACGCACTAGTGACTGTCCTCCCCCAATATTTCCAATACTGACCAAGTCATATCCATGACCTGCCCAGTTTTGTAACTTCTCGAGTCTCTATACCTTAATCGTAGCAGTTACAATCATCTATCTGACATACGACTATAGAGATGGCCAATCAATATGCAAGTCGTACCCCTAGCAAAAATCTCAAACCGTGTAGTGAGAGTATCATGGCCGAAGGGAGATATAAGGATATCTTATAATAAGAAGGTAGTCCACTAAAACTAAGTCAACATGCATCAAATAAAATAAAATAGCGAAAACGACTAATAGAGTCGCTTGCACCCAAGTATGGCTTGGATGCACAGTATATAACAAATAAAACTAACAAATATGAAACAAAGTAAATAATGCTAAAAATAAATAATATGACAGTAAATTATAGCAAGGTATACTTGCCTGGTGGGGTCGTCTAGTGTGGTGCGATGTTCTTACATGTTTCTAGTTGTCCGATGGCCATGGTCGATGTGAAGGGATCAGAATTTGTAAGGAAATAGAAATGCATGATTAATCGCGATCAAAGGGGAGAATAAAGGAGGAATTGTGGAGATAGATATATATATATATAATTTTAGAAATTGTTTATCTTACATGGAAAAGACGATAATGAGTCTCTCCTTGATAAAGACGGGGTCGGGATAGAGAGGAGTTGGGAGAATTGTCCTGCGAGACATGGGACGGGTTGCGTCCGGGGTTGTCGGACGTGGAAAAATCACCGTGTTAGTAATAAAATAGAAATATTGTGGATGGGAAGGGCACGAACACGGACACGATGCACTAGTTTTGGGTTGTAGAAATTAATTGTGGAAAAATCCATAAAAAATACGATAATGAGTCTCTCCTTATATAGGAGGTGGACTCCTAGATAGATATGGATTAGGATGTTTCAAATCTCCGTTAGATAATTCTCTATTTAATTCAAAACAATTTAAACCTATTCAATCCCGATCCAAATCAAATTCCAAAATGTTATTAAATCTAGATAAATACAAATTAGATGTTAATAAGTCCCATGCTTAAATTAAAAGATTTAAAATACATCAATAAATAAAAAAATAAAGATTTAAATTCTCATGAATAAATTCAATCATCTTTTTAAAATTTGAAATAAAAATCAATTTCAAAAATTCAAAGTAAATATATAATATTAATAGAAAAACTTCACAGTACCTTTTTTTAATAAATAAGTTAAATAATATTTACATAACTATACTTTCTAGTATACTATATTTACTAAAAGAGAAAAATATCTTATTATATACAACTATATAAATGAAAGGCCTTTCTATAATAATAAAGTTAAATATAGAATTTGAATAAATTTTGGCAAAAAATGTTATATAGAGAAATATTGATTTATATGTATGACGAAAACAAAGCTAATTATGTTTATATTTATTAACTTTTAATAAAACTATTTATGTAAAAACTTTATCTCGTGCATACGTATTTGCACTTGTCGTACAAGTACCATACAAAGTATAAATTAAAAAAATTGTAGTGAAATTTTAGGGGGTTTATATCCTAGACAACTTATAAGAATTTCGTCCTCAAAATTAAGAATAAGTCGAGTATTTGAGAAGGTACAAGGGTATATTGATACGGATCACGATCAAATCATTATACGAGGCAAGGAGATGACATTTAACACAAACATGTATTTAGAGAGACGAAAATAAATCATGTATATGGAATTGAACGAAGGTCACTAGTTTAAGGCAATAAAATCATGATTACACGAATTAGAGAATAGTAAGGAATCAAGAGAATAATTTAGGGCTTAGGAGATATGGGTCATAGGGAGGAAATGGTGTACTAGTCATCTTGGTTGAGAGCACAAATAAAGGATGATTGGAATCATCCAAGTGATTAGGAGGTCACGATAATGGGTTTAGTGTTGAGGAAAGGACGAGTAGTTTAAGGTGAAGTTAAGTCACATTGAGTGGTAGTGGGCATAAGTGATAGAACAGCTAGAGGGAATTCACATACAAGCGCCTTCGTCCTTTTAAAATAGATAAAGGACGAAAGAAAAATAGAGTTCGAAGAAGATAACATTGAATGCCTTTACGTGGTTCAAAGGCGGCTGAATAATTTCAAAAGAGAATTTCCAAGGCAGTCGCGGATGAGATTCTAGGGAGCAAGTTTAACTATGTCTCTATCCACGTAGAACGATATATGAAAAGCGAACCAAAGTGCACTAGGTTGATCGGACCATCATACACCGGTTCTGATTAGACAATATATTAGTAAGAGCGCTCCCAATAAAATATGTCATCAACAAGCTCGATAAAGAATAAGCTTGCAAAACAAGGCTATATTAGCATCATTAGTTAAGATAGTCCAAAATATAAGTACAAGAGGTGATGATTAACAGAAAAATATGAGTAGTTTAAGTTCCTTAAAAATCTAAGTCTCGCCCGAAATTTCGATCATATAGTTGTCCTAGTGTCTACTTGTCTATGGCTTGGTTGGCTAGGTGGGTTAGGGTCCCCGAATTCTACAGTCTAAGTAAACTTATTAATATATGTGACAAGGACAAAAGGAGTGTTAGGTCGTGGGGTATTCTACCTAACTTACAAGATTTAAATTAATGGTGTTTTGGGACAAACAAAACATGTATATCTAGTAGGGGTCACCTTTCTAACCTCTAGCAAGCACGAAAGGAAGATAAGAATCAAGCAAGATGCAATCGATGAGTCAAGCGGTAGTTCGAAAATAGAATCGAGGAGAGAGGTCAAGTATGTGGATGAGATCCTAGACTCTAATCTTATACACAGGCTTGTTTGGTACGGTAAAGTAACCAAATAATTTATCTTGACCTGCATGGGCCACCACAAAAACATGTAACGCCCTAGTCCCAATATACAAGGACCAAGTACGTAAACATGCCTGCTGTATACATACGAAGTATATGGAACCCTTGTATGTATACATAAGCTGTGAAATATAGAAAGCCATGAAACTAATCTCATCCACAAATAAATATATATTAAAATCAACTTATAAATGTCATTTATACAAAACGTTGGGCGGAGACAAATCCACTACCAACAAAAAGAGAGAAATACATAGCAACGATAGAAGAGTCGAGCAAAGCGAAAGACGGTCAAAAATCTAGCATCGCGAGGGTAGATTGTAAACTTTGTCCTTGGCTAGAGCACCTGTGAAATCACAAACACACCTGGAGAAATCACCAGGTCCTCAGAGGGACGTAGCAAGATACAGGAAGAACATGTTAATATGAACTTTCAAAATAATAAAATAATATACAAAAGACTAACCTAGACATAAATATGAAAAGGGGATTCTAACCGTCTAATGTACAATTTAGAGGACAACTTTCATTGCACATGGGTGGAATTTAAGCTATAAGTACGTAACTGGCATGCAGTCATATGTATCCGGCTGTAACGTCCAAAATGTCAAAGGGTATCTACAAATATATCACACCATAGTTCTTTTCGAAAACTATGGTTTACCTGTTTAGCTTCCCATATGTACTAGTGACTGTCCTCCCCCAATGTTTTCCATACTGACCAAGTCATGTCCATAACCCGTACAATTTTTTAACTGTTCGAGTCCCTATACCTTAATCGTAGCAGTTACAATCATCTATCCGACACAAGACAATAGAGATGGCCAATCAATATGCAAGTCGTGCCCCTAGCAAAATTTCTTAAACCGTATAGTGAGAGTGTCATTGCCGAAGGGAGATATAAGGATATCCCACAATAAGAAGGTAGTCCGCTAAAACTAAGTCAACATGCATCAAATAAAATAAAATAACAAAAATGACTAATAGAGTCGCTTGCACCCAAGTATGGCTTGGACGCACAGTTTACAACAAATAAAACGAACAAATATGAAACAAAGTATATGACAGTAAATTATAGCAAGGTATACTTGCCTGGTGGGGTCGCCTGGTGTGGTGCGATGTTCTGACATGTTCCTAGTTGTCCGATGGCTATGGTCGATGTGAAGGGATCCGAATTTTTAAGGAAATAGACACGTACGATTAATCGCGATCAAAGGGGAGAATAAAGGAGGAATTGTGGAGATAGATATATATATAAAATTTTAGAAATTGTTTATCTTACTTGGAAATAGTTTCATTAGTAAATATATTAAAATATTTATTTCAATAGTCAAAATATCTTTACGTAAATACTTAAAAATAATTTATATGTAAAAACTTAAAAATTTACCATTTTGTTTAAGAACTCTATACATATATATATATATATATATATATATATATATATATATATATATATATATATATATATATATATATATATATGACTCTTCAAAAATAATAATAGTGTTAACAATAACACTAATAATAATAAAACCAAAATACTAATAATAATATAAAAGTAAAAGTTAATAATCATTATTATATACCTTGTGAATCCTATATATAACTAGTTTTCCAAAAACTTAATTAATACAACAATATAATAAAAAGTAAAAATTACATTATAATAAAAATAACAATGATAATGATAATAATAATATTAATAATAATAATAATAAAAAAACAAAAAAACAAAAACAAAAACCTCATAAACACACAGTGAGAGAGAGGGAAAGAACAGAGAGGAGAAGAGAGAAGGGAGAGAAAGAGAGGAAATCGAGGGAGAGAGGGGAGGGGGATCGGGGGTAGAGTCAACGACGGCTGCCAGCGTGCGCGGAGGGTGCACGCACGCATGGGCGGTGCTTACAACGACGAGGCCGACGGTAGACACAGCGGCTCGGGCGGAGACAGAGTTGGGCTTTCGACGATCCGGTGGAAGGGAGGCAGATAAGCACGTCACGATGGGTGGCACTCCTGGGCAGATGCACGAGACTGGCGTGGGGAAGATCGGTGCCAGATCTGGGCGGCTCGACCATGATCGGCACCGAGGGCAGACTAGGCGCGGTGAAGAGGCATCTCCGGTTCGGAGTCACCAACTTGGGGCGCCAGAGCAGCGCACGCGTGGGTGGCTTCTCACATCGACGGGGTCGACGCTGCTCGCTCCGGGGCGGTCGGTTTGGTGAGTTCAGGGTCTTCCCCTTTTCCTTCGTTTTGGTGGTGGTTGGGTTTGGATTGATGGTGGTGGTGCTCGATGGTTGTTAGAGAATTTGGCCAAGATGACGGCCGAAGGATGGCGGTGGTGAAGGGAGAGGATACGGGGATTGGTGGTGACAGGGCTGTCAGGACGAGTCGGAGTCAGTGATCTTCAGGTGGCAGTGGCTATTGGCAGGGGTTGGCCGGTGACGAGATGCCGGATCACGGCAATAGGGGCCATGGTGGTGGTTTCTTTAATGGTTATGGTAATGGCTGTGGCAGGCTAGTATTATAGGTGTGGCGTTAGCGATGGTACGGGTGATCGACAGGATGGTGTTTGTGGGTGGCTGGGGTTCCAGCAGAGTTGGCGAGGAGGGTTGCAGAGGCGGCGACGACGATGATGGTGATGGTGTCGGGGAGTCGGCTGTGCCATAAGTGGTGGTCGTGGTGTGGCTGCCACGAGTGGAAGAATAGAGAAGACGGGGTCGGGATAGAGAGGATTTGGGAGAAGTGTCCTATGAGACACGGGACGGGTTGGCATCCGGGGTTGTCGGGCGTGGAAAAATCACTGTATTTGTAATAAAATAGAAATATAGTGGATGGGAAGGGCACAGACACGGATACAATGCACTAGTTTTGGGTTGTGGAAATTAATTATGGAGAAATCCATAGAAAAGAGGATAATGAGTCCCTCCTTATATAGGAGGTGGACTCCCAGATAGATATGGATTAGGATGTTTCAAATCCCCGTTAGATAATTCTCTATTTAGTTTAAAACAAATTAAAACTACTCAATCCCGATCCAAATAAAATTCCAAAATCTAATTAAATGTTGATAAATATAAATTAGATGTTGATAAGTCACATGCTTAAATTAAACGATTTAAAATAAATCAATAAAAAAAGTAAAGATTTAAATTCTCACGAATAAATTCAATCATCTTTTTAAAATTTAAAAGAAAAATCAATTTCGAAAATTCGAAGTAAATATTTAATATTAGTAAAAAAACTTCACAATACTTTTTTTTAATAAATAAGTTAAATAATATTTACATAACTATACTTTCTAGTATACTATATTTACTAAAAGAGGAAAATATCATTATTACCTATAACTATATAAATAAAAGGCCTTTCTATAATAATAAAGTTAAATATAGAATTTGAATAAATTTTGTTAAAAAATGTTATGTAAAGAAATACTTATCTATATGTATGGCGAAAACAAAGCTAATTATGTTTATATTTATTAACTTATAATAAAACTATTTATGTAAAAAATTTATCTCGTGCATACGTATTTGTACCTGTCATAAAAGTACCATACAAAGTATAAATTAAAAAAAATTATAGTAAAATTTTAGGGGGTTTACAACACCAACAGGAGGTCATGTGCCTTCACGACTGCTCATAAATCCTGGTGAAAACTTGTTCAACCCTCCTACACTAAATCCCAGTAAGTAAAGCCCTCCACGTCCATATTACCTCTAGATTGCTTTCTTACATCATGTTGTGCATCTACCATGTCCATATCACCTCTGAGTAGTTGTATCTCCAGTGAAGACTCTGTGTCATCATGACCACATAGAAAACATTTCACGGCCATATCACCTCTGAAGTGTTCTTCTATAACCGTGTCTACCATGTCCATATTACCTTTGAGTAGTCACCCCCATTATGATAACCCCAAAGTTGTCATAACTCTCTAGAATACAGCCACGTCCATATTACCTCTGAACTGTTATTCTAGTAGAATGATGCTTGCCATGTCCATATTACCTCTGAGTAAAGCACCCTTTCCATGACAATCCTCTACAGTTATCATTTATATAACCCTTCACGTCCATATTTCCTCTGAGTCATTCTATACCCCGTAGATTCTATTCTTACCATGTCCATATCACCTCTGAGTAAGGAAAATTTCCTCAAAAAAATTCGGTGTTTGTCACGTCCATATTACCTCTGAGTAAACACCATTTCCCCAAAAAAGTTGTTCCTTTGTGGGAATTTCTATCCTTGTACAGATTTCACAAACATAAATATGAGCAGAGAAAGGGAAGTAAAGAAAATTTCATATGTGATTGAAATTTGTTGCTATTATAAAAGAGATCCTCTCACACATATAGAGAGAGAAAAAAAGAGAAGAAAATTAGAACTGAGAAAATTGAGTTCGAAGCTCCTCCAAGCGGCCTCTCAAGTGGTCTCTCCGGCCGTCGACTGATGCCTGGACCCTTCTCTCAACCTCCTAACGTTGGGCATCTTCATCTCCAACAGAAGATAGGGCTTGATTAGCAAGGACCAATCAGCCTGGAGATTGCCAATGTCCTTCTTCTCCCGGGCCAAAGTATCAGAACACTGGCGCAGAAGTTCCTACTAACTCTTCGACTTTTTCAAGTCACAGATGGCAAAAACCAGTGTCGTCTCCAACTTACAAATCTGTTCTCGGAGAGCCTCATACTGCTTCTCCATGGCTGCATGGCGACTGATGTAAACTTCTTCAGCATCAGCCATCTTTTAAATCTCAGAGGCCAACTGTTTGCCTTGGACCTGACGACTGCTCGTCGCCCCTTCTCCAGCTCTTCCTACGATGGAGGCCCTAGACGGCCTCATCGGTGCTATGGCCATTTGAGGACTAGCCCTTGCAGGCATTGCAGACCGATAAGGACTGATTGCCTCACCATGAGTCTTCTTGGAGTTAGCCGCAGGTATTTTCAGAGTGCTTGATTTCTTGGGGGCCATGGCGAGAAAAGCTAGGGTTTAAAAGAAGAAGGAACTCTGACACAAACTTCTGAGGAGTAGGTGAAGACAGAAAGATTTTACCTTCCCCCAATTCCTACTTATAGGAACAGCCACGTCGACAAGAGAAGACAAAAGCATCGGACATTGTGGGTTCAAAAAAGGGTCATGATGAATGTTCTCTAAAAATGAGGAGTCGTGATCACGCTTAAGGAGGAGACGGCTCAATACATTTAATGCCGGAGCCTAGGCATGACGCCACCCTGGCAATAGACGTGATGTGCAGCACGCCTACAAAGGAACACATGTCATGCTTCTATTCAAAGTATCCCGAGATTGTCTCCAGTTTGGAACACTTTGAAGGGGGTCTTATTGAAGCATAAAAAATACAGCATTCATAGGCTCAGGCGTGTACCCCTATTACCCCCTAGATTCATACAGGCGCAGGCGATCAGACGCACAGACAAGCCAAAGAGACATTCTCAGAATGAAGTTCAGAAAAGACACTTTTTATTAATCATGGCTACAAGGGTCTATCACAGACTTGTCGCAATTACATAAGATAGAAACTTCTTGAATGCTAATTACATGGATCAATTGCAAAGTCTTTGCTACATAAGTGAGAATAGAAACCCTATCGATCCACGAAAAGGTTCGTTTTCACTGGGCAGCCTCCACAGTGTGATCATCATAGGCAGAAAGACCAAAGGAGATGTATACAGTCTCTATCAAAGTCTGCTCCCCACTGACTCATAACATCATCGGAGCAAATCATCCTACCGCTGAGAGAAGTTAGGGCTCCAATATATACAAAAGTGGTAGAAGACCCTGACCACAGCACGGTGAAGCCCCACAGCCCTCAATGATTGGGGCAGAGTGTCACGACCCGCACCCGTTTTTTCGGATACGAGACGAGTCCAAGTCCAGCCTACGTCGCAGTATCGGCGGTAGAACGCTGTCTAGTACATAAACAAGTCACAGAGGCAATCTATATCTCATCCACAAAATATGATACAATCCACTAATACAAATGAAACTGAATAATGAATAATAATATAAATAGAGTATCCAGTTTATCATGAATTTCCAGTTACGTCCGGTAGACACAAATCCAATACCAATAGACGATAATAACATAGAAATATAGAAATAAAAGTAACTGAGTCAAAACTGCTAATCATCAAAGTACCCTCGTCTGCAGTGGTACCGTGGTCCAATGCTAGCCCAAACCTGCTTGCGTGCACCTGGCTCAATAATCGGCTAAACCTGAAGAGATCATCAGGTCCTCAGAGGACTAGCAAGATACATAATATACAAGCCAACATGTAACAGTACAAATATACAAAGAAGTAAGGAACAATCAAGGTATCCAACGAGACAAGGTGAACTAAGACACAAGATCTAAATACAAGGATCCTAAGACACTGGCATGCCATACTAGAAATAGCTGGCTATAAACTGCAGTCAAGGCAAGTACTCACAATCTATAGTGTCTCAATCGCAGTCAAGGCAAGTACTCACAACCAAGACAGTAGTCAATTCTAGTATAAAATCCTAATGACCATAGTCAAGGTAAGTACTCACAATCTATAGAATGTCAAAGTCAAGTCCTACTTAAGTCATGTCAAGTCAAGTCAAGGCAAGTTATAGTCAAGTCGAGAGAATCATGGTGTAGGACTAGACGACTCTATCAAGCAATACGTATGAGACTATCACAGTGTAACAGGTAGAAAATATCATAACAGAAAAGGAACAAGAAACTAGAAACATGTAAAGTAAAACCATGACAGGATGAGTGTAGAAGACATAGAATAAAGCAATCACGAAAGTAAGAAAAAGAACAATAGCGATAAGGTGAACATGCATATAAATTGTATTATACGAGTTGGCAAGGTATACTTGCCTGTAGTCCTGAGCTGCGGATACGGGTCAAGAATCCGTATCGAGGTCCAAGAAGCCTGTTTGATAATTTATGAGGTCAATACATGAATCAAAGTACAATAATCCTATATACTACCTAGTTTCTAGATTTAATTTCTATGGGGTTATAATAGATGACTAAGCCGAGTTTACCTATTGGACCAATTTCTCCCTCACATGGACTTGACTTATCTACCCCTTTAACTGTAACTACTAAATATGATTTATTGATATACATCTTGATACCTGTCTCTTGATATTTATTCGATTTCCTATAGTAGTGCTATACTGTATCATACCAATGCATGTTTGGTACCCCTTACTATAGCTACTTATATGCTAGCCACACTTGTATAAATGTATATGTTTGGGTGTACACAAATAGCTATTTGAGTTTATCTGTTCTAAAACCCCACTGCTGACCAAATGAAGCACTCTAACACAATCACAATTCTTGCCTACAGCAGGCTTGCTGCTATTTGTTGATGATCCCATTTCCTTTACCTATACGCACAGATTTTTCACACTACATTTCCCATATCCTGCTCATTCAACACAACTGTTATGTCCATAACAGTCGAGGGTATGAATGAACTCAACTGCCTTTGCTGGGTTGGTATTTGCCTAGGTTATAAAAGCTTCTGTCCTCTGTCTACAGGTGGTCTCGAGGTTAAGAATTGAACCCAACCTTGCCTTGTACTCATACTTAGACATTTACTACCTGTGTTTCCCTCTTCTCGTGTACCCTCTGCAGTCTCAAAAGTCTGTATACTGGAGGTTAGCGTAGCCTATTCTCTTCCTTGAGTTGCAAAGGTATCTATGCGTCTAATGACCTACAGTAGAGATACCCCTCTCCAATCTCGCTTACTATGGCTGTCTTTGCACTTCCTTTCAGATATCAGACATAACTCAATCCTACGCTCTAATTTCTTAAGTTCCCGTTTGTGTACTGGGGTCTAATATTGTGGTCTGTTCTACCCCCATGTTCAACCTCAAACTGAAGTACACCTGATACTGTATAATGCACAGATAATTGGGCGCTACCTGTAGAGTATGTAAGGCATGGTTGTCTGTGCATACTCAACTGCTACTGTCCTGTGCCTAGATTCATGCTACTAATCCCTTTGGTTCATTACTATAGAAACTACCAACATTCCTATATACACACAAACCTATCCTTTATGCTTGAGATTTCTTTTGTAATCGTCCAATGTTCCTTAGTTCTCAATCTGGACTCCCAAATTGTATATCCTGATCTGATACTTCTATGTAATCTCTGCTGTACAGGAACACCCCTTTCTCTTCAATTTGACACTAACACTCAATCAACTTAATTTATTAAGAGATAAACCTGGTAACATATAACAGAAATAGTAGCATAAATTCGTGCACCTTTATGGCAAGTTCGAAGTACTCAAAATCTGAGTCCAGAGTAGTTGGAGTATAAGATTTGATGACTTCCTCACCAAGACTATCCTTTCCTCTATTATGCCAAACAACTAATTATTAGCTAAAATGATAAAATAAATATGATAATCTCATAAACAATGGCACAATCTGGGTATTAACAACATTGGTATCATCATATAAAGCCAACCCAACCGAGCACCCGTATAAATATGAACCAAAATCCGTAGGGTAACTAAATTACATACTGACAATGCTAATTCCTGTTCCTGCCTTCAGGACATCATTCCCTAACCGATATGACCATATGCTTCCCCTAATTGTTAATACAAATCTAACAAGAGGAAGTTGCATAGTCAAGATCATATCTGCTATTCGAAACATGGAAGCTATGTAAGCTTAAATAATTCTTTCACTTGTATGGACAATAAAATGCATACCTGACATAATTTTGTGTTTGAGAAACTGCAAGATGCATCTTATGTATTCATATCTCTGCTATCCATGTCTTCAGATTCTTCATTAGATGGCCACATGTGTTATTGGCATATCGTCTTTCCAGTTCGGCTTACCTACCCATCATTGACTCCAAGGATCGGTGCTCCTATCTCCCTACAACCCAACTACCCATATACAATAAACCAACTGATACCAGGTTCCTCATTAGAGTTGTCTGGGTGATGGGGTATGTATGATTTGCTGGAATAAATATCTAGGACTGGGACTGAACAAAAGAAAATGGACATATGTGAAGAGGAAGACTGAACCATTTATATGAAGACTATCTAAATTAAGATCGAAGTACATCAGATCATGCAAATAGGCTAACTACAACCTATACTAATATCCCAACTCGAGCCTTTGAATGACTCAAGGGTTCACACTAACAATTTCTGCAACACGAACTAACCCCCTTGATGTTGTAGTTTACCTGTAATTACGAACTAACCCAACAATCTGATACTTCAGCATACACTGCATACCTTTACACCAAGGCTCCCACTTGACCTCCTCTCCTGGCTCTCACTATTTGCACACATCTATGTGCACGACAGGATTAGTGTGTCCCTGCACAGGCAGGTCACTCATAAAAACCAAACCTCTGTTCTCTATGGTTGATACTTTACACAAATGGTACAATACATATGTTGGAACACACAAAATCCCGTATGGTTTGCTTTCCTGCAACCTACCACTATAAACTCTCAATGTTCAGGTTTTGGTCTTGTCACAGGACAACTAGCCAAAACACAACTCTGGTATTCCCCATGTTTATGTGAAGTTACAGGTGTGTTGGTACAAAGTGTACTGATGCATATGACTACCTTCATTGCATATAAGCCTAGTATACACCAGCCCCTACATTATTGTACCCACAGGCAAGTAGTATCCTAGGATACAAGGTCTTCATACACAGGTCTGATACAGACCTACTCTTAGGTTCCTACATGAACAATTATTTACTCTTTTCCTCTCTGACCTAGGTACCTGCAGGCTTATGCAACCCCTTGTCATGACTCTGCTACTGACTACAGCTATTGTATGATCATGTGTATTCAATGTTCTGTTTTCTGGGCACCCTATTGTACTATGCCTTAATCCTACACTGATACTTAACCTAGGATACCTTGCATCAAGATGTGGCTACTCTTGTTAGTTATGTGATCTCCTTACTATGTACGGATGTTTGTAACTACACTCTGCTTTCTATTTAATGGGACATGAAGATGACAACTACAGGCTTCCAATCATGAGTACAAGGGCTCTTATATATTTCTTTTTAGGAATTAACACAAATACTTCCTTCCTTCTAAACATGGTAACATCATAAAATATGGTAGATGAAAGGGAGGTGATTACCTGATTGAGGAATTGAAAACTCTGTTAGAAAACCTCTCGATAGCACTTCACGAACTTGGAAAAGAGCGGAAAGGTTTTAGGGTTTTCCAGGACTTAGGATCGGTTGTAGCTCTCCTATAAATACATTAAGAGTTGGATTGAATCTGAGGAAGGAATTGATAGAGATTTGGTTTTAAAGATCGGATTTGGTTTTTATCTCTTGAAAAATTTGAATTTAGAACTGAGTAATGGGTCGATAGGTAGATTTGAATTTACAAAATTATACCAAGGTCCTTATTAGTAATGGGTATTTGCAAGAAGCCCCCAGTTTCATTCTCTTCTTTACAAAAATGCTAATAAGCATGCATTACATAGATAACTGATTATTTAATTATAAAAATGTAATAATCAATAATCATCAATGTTTAATAAATAAAAATAATTATGAATTTCGGGTCAAGGGCTCAAAAATCTACCTACCTTAAAATAATTTCGTCCTCGAAATTTAAAGTGTTCAGATAAATCAGAATGAAGGGTTTAAACTGTTACTACACACTTAACCAATATCTATTATAAAATTACCAATAGTATCACTACTATAAGCTTATTAGGAATCCCCGTCAACTCCTCCTTGTAGTGCTGGCTCATCCTCCATGATCATGGCAAAAGCTTGCCCTCCTGGTGCTACAGGTCGACACCTTGGGCAATCTCGTAACTGATGTTGATCCGAACCACAGCTTAAACATTGGCCCAGTTTTCGGCAGCAGTCATTCTCACTGTGTCCCTTATTTCTGTAATGCTGACATGTTGGAAGTTCTCGATTCGAGGTGTCTCTTGGCCGCTGATGATGCTACTATGCTGGAATGTTGGGGTGTTTTACCGCTCCTGATCGGCTTCTGCTTTCTCCGTACGTGTCTCGTTCTTTCTTCCTCTTGCGCTTCAATTCTGTCTCTACCGCCTGTGCGACCTTCAAGATCTTCTCGTAAGTGGTGGCCTAGCTGGTGGCAATGGCTATACGAATTTCATATGAAAGTCCTTTCCTGAACTTTTTGGCCTTGGCTGCAGGGGTCATGACATCGCCCAGAGTCCATCATAACCCCGTGTCGGCGGTAGAACGCACGGCCGGCTGCTCATCGAATGAGCGACCAATCATAACCCCGTTGTCAGGACCTCAAAGACGTCGCCCAGAGTCAAACTTCTTAGGGACAATACTTGGATACTTCTTAAGAGGTGTGACGGCTCCTTCTACAAAAAGTTCTTCTATAAGAACACGGCCCCATCGAACGAGAGAAGCCCCAACCAACAACTGACTCATGCAAGGCCAACGGCCATCTGAAGCTAAGTTTGTATCAAACATGGTGGTGAAGGGTGCCAGGAAGTAGGCAGTGACTCTTCTTAGGAACACTTCCCTATTTATAGGATCAGGAGTGGTCCAAACTATAGGCCACTTGGCCGACGATCAAAATTCCCTCATTAATGGATGAGCCTAGGACTTGACACAATGGGTCTCAATTAATAGGCTCATTCAAGTGAGTCTCCAAACTGTTCAAATGCTCCTTAGAATTCCCTAATTAACGGTGGCAATTAAGAAGGAGTCTGCATTCAAGGGTAGTCATTTACTTCTCCTGAAAAGGAGACTTAAAAGCTAAGCTGTCTCCAACTGGAGGTACAGGCACCCCACTGTGTTCCTTTGCTTCAAAGGCATAAACAGTACATCCCCCTCTCAGAAGCACAGACAGCTGCTTCGATCCAAGTATCCGGCCCCTTCAACGGCCCCCTTTTTTCAGCAAAGACTTGAGAGACATCGTTTGCCTCCAGCATAAGCCCGACTGCTACTCTAAAGCATAGTAAAATGGTCTATCTGAAGGTGCAGCCTACTCGTCGCCCTAAAGCATAATGACTTTAGCCAAAATACAGCGTACTCGTTGCCCCTAAAAGCACAGAGGCCTCATTGTCCTTGAAATATAGTCCACTTGTCGCCCCAAAGTACAGAGGCTCCATCATTTCCAGAAGCACAGTCTACTCGTCGCCCCAAAAGTGCAACCAGCCTTGCTTAAAGTACAGACGGCGTGGTCCCACCCAATCGGTTTGCTTAAACCGTCTCTCTCAAATATAGGATAGGGATTGATCAAGTTAATAAATGCAAATATCTTATTAGATTGATTTAAATCTTGGACAAAGATTACACAAAATTCAAATATGAGATAAAGTCCCAAGTTTGCTCAGCTACATCCGAACAAGCAAATCGGCACATGCCATGTGTCACCTCCTTCGGTTATTTTGATAACTACCAGGGATCTCATTTGTGGGGAATCTCAACACCCGCCACGTGTCAGCGCTACAGAAGCCTGCACCGTACAAGGACGACAAATCCCTTCATATCTTAAAACCCTAATGCACATCACATATGTGCCCCTCTCCCCTATAAATATGAAAGTTTTTCCTCCAGCCACATGATTGATAAGGAGAAGAAGATCCACAGAATTATCAAAATCTTCAACTTCGGCGTCCTCTTGATCGGCAACCCTAGAGTTCCATCGAAGGCACCAGAAAGTCAGAGCTAGTCTCATTTCATCATCAGATCATCAACGGAGCAAAGGAGCCGCTGCAGTGCTCGATCTCCACCGTTACACTTTCCCAGAAACTTTTATACTTAGATTTCTTTGCATAAGAATCTATTATACTCTTTTTACATTCAATATATAAAAAGTTCGTTCAACCTTTTTTCATGTTGAATAATTCATTAGCCACGTGTCCCACTTTATGGCAATGATTGCAAACTACTATGTTCCTCCCCTATTTACCGCCTCCATTGCCATGGTTTGGACGCCTATGCGCATTGTTGCCTCCTACATTACTTTGGCGTTTGTTGTTAAAGGGAACAGAGCCAGTAGTGGCCAGAGGATACTGAGGCCCCAGACGGAGGGCGTGGTTGAGTGACTCGTCCAGAGTCTCAAATTCAGGCACCAAAATATGGGCAGCGATAGAGGAGTGTATACCCACTTCAAATCGTCTAGCATGACTTACAGTTATAGACAGGTACACTACAGCAAATTTGGCCAGTTTGTTGAATTATGTCGCGTACAGTCGTACCATCATATTTCTTTGCTTCAACTGCATGAATTCGTTATCTTTATCATATCGCACGGCTGCAGAAAGATATTCAATCTTGAAGGCTTTTCTGAATGTAGCCCATAAGATTGATACCGTCTTGTCTTCACGTCGAATTGCCCGCTTCTGTATGGCCCATCAATCGTGCATGTTCAATCGAAGTAGGAGTTGAGCACATGTCACTTCCTTTGATTCTTCGACACCCAGAAGTTTGAATTTTTCTTCCAGCTCCTCCAACCAGTCGATCGCCAAGGAGGGATCTTTTGTACCGTTGAAGGAAGTACGACAGTTTTTTATGAATTTTGACACGTCAAAGTTGGAACTTCTCGAGGTCGTAGGTGAAAGAACGGGTACCTCTGATTCAACTTTATTGGATCGAACCACAGGTTCAGTCACGACAGGCGTCATCGTTGAATTATTATTGGCCATGACTGACTGGACTATTTGTTGAAGTGTATTCAGCTGCTGCTGCTGTAACTTGAATTGAGCCTCAAATTTATTCTCGAACTGGGTCTAACGAGCCTTCGTCTACTGTTGATGGAGCTCATTTTGGCGCTGGCTGGCCTCAGCCTGCCTTTGCTGTATTTTGAGCATTTGCAGCATCTATTGCATCGGGTCGCAGAAAGAAGCGCTCACTTCGGAACTACTCGAGCCGCTAGAAGCGCTCACTTCGCCCTCTGCTCGAGGTTCCATAACTCCTAAGAAAAAATGCAACTCTCGTTAGTTTCAGAAAATGTCTTGTGTTCAGCGTATGGAACAACCCATCTCATCGACACGAGGTCAACGGTTCGAGACTAGAGACTCGATACTGGAGGCCAAGGACGTAAATCCGTGCTCTGAAACCATTATGTTACACCCCGATTCCGAAGAATCGATAGTCGTCCTCCGGGCATGATGTCGTGCGAACCTAGGTTGCGATCGCACAAGGCATAGTCATAAGGTAATCCGAAACACAACATCTAAGAGAGAGCGCAAACAAATTGAACAATCCATTGAGATAGAGAAACTTTATATTTTATTGATAATAGACATCATTTACAGACTCTACTATAATCGTGGCATGCGGGCTTTACAATATGACTCGATTACAAAAGGAGTGCCGATGAGATTGTCGTTCCATAAATATATCCCTTATTTACAATAAAAGTATTCTAGCCACCTGGATGCGAGGGATGCTGAGACATGTTTCTTGGACTTGCAAAGAGTCTTCAAAAGTTGATGCGATGGGGGTCTTTGATGCGCGGTCGAAGCTTTAAAAGCACGAAACGTCGCCTAGCTAGTTGGCGCATTCCTCCTGGTTCTTGGCACCTGCAAAAAACGAGGGTCAGTACGATCATATGTACTGGCAAGTGGCTAATTAAACCCAGGCTCTGCATTTGGTTCATGCAGTTTTATAAAACATGTTAGCTATTTTTGTGATCTTTTTAACCATCCTGATTGATTTGCTTGTTAACATGTTTTAAGACAAGCATATGAAATTGTATATATTGAGCAGCTTATCATATTTATCCCGTGTCACGTGGGTTAGTTTAAGCAGTGAAAGGGGTGTGAAGGTTACTGGCAATGTTAAGCCATCATGGACTATAGCTGGGTTAGACGACGACCCTTTCGCGTTGGTTAGCGAGCCCTGTACAAAAGTTTCCGAATCACCCACGCCGTTTCATGGCTGGCGCTTGCTATATTCGTCTTTCCCAGGCCGAATCGATTCCTTGGCCTAGGCAACCGTTCGAGGAAACTACGACTTATGCATAAGTTGTCCAATGACCATTTTTATAGATTTATGAAATATTCTATCTTTTTACTAGAACCTTTAACTTTCTATTTTGGTGTGAAACTGACCCTTTTCTTTGAACTTAGTCATTTATGCACTTTAGCCGTTTCGTTACGATAAACGTTAATCGATTCATCCTTTGGTTTGCATAGGCTAAGTAAATAAGGCATAAGAAAGCAAGCATTAGTTTTTCATGTAAAGTAGTTCGATAGCAAGAGTTTCATGAAGAATCATGCCATAATTTTGTTGATTCTACACTATGGCGATAAGCATTGTTTTTGTGTTTTATATTTGATTTTGAAACAGAGGGTCAAGATGAAGAAGGTCAGCCACTCACCATAGTCTTTGCTTCAGGCGAGGGACTGGTTGGCTACGCTTAGACGTTGCCTATGTGATCACTTGCAATCGCATAAGCAACTGATTAGAACACTGTATTATTCAAGGAATTTGATACGAATGCAAAGTTCGAAAACGGATGCCATGAAAACTAATCGAAAACATTTACGAAAATGCATTCCCGAAAACCAAAGCTAAAGCAATTTGTGGCATGAAAAATAAAGCAACGGAAGGCCTCTTCCGACTCAGCCGCAGAGCCAATCCCCGAGATGCAACCCGCTGAATATGGGACTTGATTTCGAAGAAGCCTTTCTATAACGAGAAAAGGATTTTAATTCAATCGTTTCCATTTGACCGATTCAATCGATCCCGATCTATCGATCCAGATTGAATCGATAGTGACAGTGTTCCTTTTCCGTGCACCCCGTGGATGAAAATAGGGTGCGATATAGGGACGGGGCACTACACTCGCTGTCGTAGGCGTCTCAAAATTTAAAAGACCCACGACAGAGGTGATTCTTTCTTCCCTTCTCAAAGAAAAACCTTCGGCGGGTAAAGGGATGGTGACTCTAACCACCGAACGTAGTAGCTCCCTCTAGGGCACCTCCGGGGTAGGTTCCTTAGGAAGTTTCCTGAGTATCTCCGACCATAAAGGCTTCTTCTGCTTCTGCACATGTACAAGTAAGACAGTGATAAACGAAAGGTCTGGGATAAAAACCCAAATAAAAAGAACCGAAGTGTACCTATGAAGAGGGTTCAACAGGCAGATTGCCCTGACGCGGTAATGGCCATCATAAGGGTCTGCACCATCTGGGTATAGCCTTTTTGGTTCTCTTGATAGGAGGAGAACTCGTCCCTGAAGGAGCCCGACATTTCAACGGTTTGCTCAGGGGAACTTCCTCCTCTCTTCTCTTCCGAGATGAACTAGAACTGTCTGAGGATCTATCATCCGATGATGCGAGCTCCCGAAGGCGCGCAAGGACCTACTGAGGTGCCTCAAATTTTGTCCCCTCAATCAAACTCCATTCTCGATCGCAGTCCTATGAGAAGTTACTAGCAATGCATTGAAACTTTACGGTGGAGTACAAGATACGAGTCTCTCCATGCATCGCGGGGATCGTTAACTTCGTTCCAGTGCACCTAGCATTGTAATAACACCATGCCCGGGCACCGTCCAGTTGACTTCCCTAATAACCAAGGCAAGATATTGGGTTGTCCATCATCGTTTGGCAATATCCAAATTATTGCACAAATTAACTCGGTAAATAGGGTTCCAGATACAACCGGTTCTGATTCCGGTACGCTAAGTGTGAAGGACGGATGGACTACAGCCAATAGAAGGTACCGAGAGTCAGATCACTATCCACTTTGCCTTGGTCTATTAACACGTCGTCTGCAAGGTAACCCTTGTAAGAGGGCGAAACCCTATTGAAATTATAGCCGTCCAAGTCGCTTAACATCTACCTATAGATGGGGACGCCTTGGTGGAGCCATTTTGCCCGATGATAATTACGCAGCGTCGCATACCCTTCCTCATAACCATCAATGGTTTTGGGGTCTATTAAACTGGGGTGGTGTAATGCCAACCAGGCCATCAAATAATGTTAAGGGAGCTTAACCCGAGGGAATTCATCATCTCCCCCACGATACTCTATTATCTTCCTCGAGAGTTCCTGCAGGCCTCACAGGGTATTACATACCATAGCTGGGAGCAAAGCGAGCGAATGTTTAAAGGCCAGTTTCACAGCTGGCAGAATGAGTTCCTAATTGGTCCGCGCCATGGATCTAGAGCTAACATGAACTATAGTTTTTTGCAGCCATACCATCAGAAAAGCAGCCAGCACTGCTTTCGGGCTCAGAACAGTTAGGTTCTGACAAAAATAGTTATGAACGGTAGAAGTAGGATATCCTTCGGCATCTACTGAAGGAGCGGATACCCTCTCTTTGTCCATCATAGCTTCTACTTCGTCAGTGGTATATTCCCTGCACATGGTAAAGTAGACCATCCTCGGCTCCGACGGGTGTTTATCGAAGATATAGTCCTTCCCAGCTTTAATATGGGGATGAGTCTTCGCTGAGTCCTGGCGTACGCATACTTGATGATGGCGAAGTAGTTCTTTGTACATTGCCATCACTTCAGGATATTTATTATTCAGCATCAAAAACTCCTCTTTGCTAGGAGTATATTCCTCATACGGTTCTTCGCCCCAGGACAGCTTCGAGATGGCGTGCATCTCATGAATGGTCAGCCTCATTCCTCCGGGCGGAGTATAGAAAGTCCCGGTGTGACGATTATATATCTCCAGCAAAGCCGTGATCAGGGGCTGATTGATATCTATACCATGTTCAGTAGCCCAGATGCTACGACACAAACCCGTACCTTGCAGATCTTCTTTGAACCTATCCAATACCCACTGGGTTAGTTCACGCCATTCAGTTCTAGGATGGATCAAGCCTTTGACCCGAAAGGCTCTTTTCGGATACGTGCATCCCATCGCCAGAAGCCGATTGGCAAAAAAAGAAGCCCGGAATGGACGAACATCCGTGGTAAAATCACTGAGAAGACGACCAGGAAGCAACATATGCAAAATGTACGACGGACCATCGTGTGCAATCTTAAAAGTATCACTTCTCCTAGAATGCCTATCCACCTGTAAATGTCCTGTCAGTAAACCCTCTTTCTCCGGGGTCAGTTCCCATTTCATGTGACATTTCTCGACAAAGCAGAAGAAAACCGAGTGCGGGAGGTGACCGTTCATTGATGGAACATACAAAGAGAGACTGTCATTCTCAAAGTACCAATCCTCATTTATCTCCAGGAGGTCAGTCTCTTTCAGAATCAACTGATCACCAAAAAGGAGCCGAGGTTTTAGCATCTCAACGGCATCAGAAGAGAGAGATAATTTTCCTCGATCCATCAGACGATGGAAGTATACGTGCCGTTGATACCATATTATCGTCAGTCGCTTTTTTTATTGACCTTGGGCAATCAACTTCTTGGCAGGATTAACGAGTTCCTCATCGACATTTATTCCTAGGGCGCAAACCGCTGAGTCAAAAAATATCCCCAAAAAGAGGCATGGACATAAAAACTACACATAAATAGAATGTGTCAGGAAAATGTAAGTATTTTCTTGAAAAAAGGTATATAGGCACTGCCTAGTAGCACTGCGCCTCAGTGAGAAAGCATCCTCATAGGCATTGCACATGCATTCGCGCAGGCACTATGGAAGTTGTACTGCACGTCTGCAAACACGCGTCCGTGCAGGCACTTCATAAAATTACATTGCGCGCAGACACTGTTAGTGACTCTGCGCATGGGTAGATACCTCAGCACATCTTACAGTCGTTACTTCGTAAAAGTAACAACCATGCACATCGGTTGATGGAGCTTTAGCTCATCTTCGGGATGCCACTCCAAGGAATGGTGCCCATGTGTATCAGGAGAAAGAGCTTTAGCACATCTTCGAGATGCTACTCCGAAGAGTGAATGCTCATGTGCATTAGCAAACTAGGGTGTTGATGTTAATCGGACACCTACTTGCAACTGGCGGGCGCACATCTCTATGCACTTCGGTGCCCACGACCGGAGCGGTGTCGACGCCGACAGCTTCCGAGGCTGGCTGCTTCCTTCTCGCCTGTCCCATGCTCGCCGCAACCCCTCTAGTCTTTCTAGTGCTCGCCGTAGCCCCTTTGGGATCTTTCGTGGCTCTTGATCTCTTGGGAGCCATGGCGGGAAGATTAGGGTTTGACGAGAAAGAAGAAGACTCTGGGAAGAAAAGCTTCATTCAGTAGGGAACACAGATGGCATAAATGTTTTTTCTCTCTGAACAAACCCCTACTTATAGGGTGAAGCCACGTAAGCGGATAAAGACAAAACTCTTCGTATTCGAAGAAACTCTTCGAATGTCATGGGAGATAAAGCGAGATCATGATAGCTTTTAAGTCCTAAAAATGAAGAGTTATCATTTCTTTTTGGAACGTCGGCCCAAAAGTATTTAATGCTGATGGCTAAGCATGACGCCAGCCTGTCAGCAACCCACTATGCATCCTCAAACGACACGTGCCATTTCATGCTTCTGTTCAAAGTATTCCAAACTTGTTCAAGTTTAAAAACTTTGAAGGAGGCCTTGTAGAAGTATGAAAATAGTACATCAGGAACAGAAGCACAGAAGACAATAGTTGCTTCACATACTTCAAAGACGCGCAGGAGGCATATAAATTTCTACGCACTTCAAAACTCATGCTATGAAAAGACAGTATATAAAGGGAAGTTCTTTATTAAAATCATGTTTACAAAAGATCTATTACAGACTCTTCATGGTTACATATAAAGACCAAAGACTAAAGCACATACTACAAAATGTGCGGTCTTCAGAAACGTGCAGTCTTCAGCACCGCGCAGTCCCCAAAAGCGTAGCAGTTTCAGAGCGAATCACTTCCATGTCAGAGCGAGCCACTTCCTAGTCAGATGTGGAGGAACTCCAATATGGCTAATGAAGAAGCTATTGGCCCGAGCAAGAACACAGTTCATGTGCGAAGCTCACGGCACTACCCGCGGCTCTTCTAGTGTAATAGGGCATGTAGCCCCTCCCACTCCAATATGGCTAAAGAAGCCATTATGGAGCAGGACAGAGCATAACTTGTGGCTCTTCGTGTTGGCAATCAATCCAAACCCGGCAACTCGAACCTCGAAGACCTCCAAGATATTGTTCAGGTTCAAACCTGTAAAACCCCAATATTTTCTAATTATTTTAATGCTTGAAAAATTATTTTTCTCTATTTAATTGAATTTATTTGGTATTGTACGAATTTATAGGTGTATATGATATAGGTATGTTGTGTGCTTGTGATATTTTAATACTACTAAACATAGCCTTCATTTATTACAAATATCTTTTTACTCAATTACAAATTTTTAGGAATTTTCTTGTGGATATATGCATATATATATATATATTTATGTAGGGAATATAAATATATATATATATATATATATATATATATATATATATATATATATATATATATATATATATATATATATATATATATATGTGTGTGTATATATATGTTTATATATATTTAGTTGAAAAAAAAAGGAAGTGGAGGGGACCAGCCACGTGGGCCGGTCCACCTCAGCACCCCTAAGGAAATGTGGGCGCAGCAGTAGCTATAGGGAGCCCGACCCCCACAACAATTATTTGCCAACAGCGGTGCTGCTGTGGCACTTTACCCGACCCCACACCCCGCCTCAATTTAGTAGCAGCAACCGCTGCTATGGTGGGACCCGACCCCTAATATTAAGATTCAGCAGCAGCTGCTATGGGTATTAACCCGAGCCTTCGAATACTACTCCTATTTGGAATAGCAGCGGCGGAGTATATATCTCATTCAACCAAACCCTAAATCTCCATCTTTCCATCTCCTCTCCACCCTCAACCCCAGACAGACATCTTCACGCGCACGCCCCCGACTAATCGCCATCGACGACGTCGAAACCGCTCGGAGTCGACAGTTAACAGAGGATACTCTGTTTACGAAAAACAGCGAGGTACCCATCTTTCGATTCAAGTTTCTTTGTATCTATTCAACGAAAATTCGATCTATTGAATGCTGTGCGTAGTAGACATAACCCTCTTAAAACCCCTTCTGATAGAATCCTAGGAACCCCAAAGGATTGCTCGAAAAATTGAGACGAAGTTGGAGAAAAACCCACTTTTCTGATTTCTAAAAACTGTTTTGAAACGCCAACTTGTCGGCCACTTTTCTCGTTGTTCATTAAACTTTCGTAAAAACTAATTAAACACGTTTTAAGACAACCTAACCATGATGGAAACGTAACTGGTAGAATAGTATTTCAATTTTTGTGTGTGTATTAATCCCATGTTGAACTTGTGAGAAAAACTGTTTTCTAAAATGTTAATTTCTAAAATTTTTGTCCGATACGACGTCGCCCCGACAAACCGGGCGACGTGGTCATGCGTAATATGCATCGAAAGACGCGTATGGACATTGCAGAAGTGTGGGAACTGACGGAACTCAGTTTCGTCGCGTGTGTGCGACGAAATCAACGCGTATCCGTCGAGATACCCCCATATCGACGTTTTGCAAAATTGTCCATAACTTTGTGTACAGTCGTCGAATCAAGACGAAACTTGCGCTAACAGGTCCGGATCAAAATTCTGGTCCTGCATGCCATGTTTGGTTCGATTCTGAGAAGGTCGAATCGGAACCCATTTTTGGCGGGCCCGCGACCCACTCAAACGGGCAATTTTGTACACAGCTCATCGGAATCCAAAACTGGACATACCGTTGAGTTCTTCTCCTCAAACTGAAACCATAGACATGTAGTTTGATGACTTTAGAGACCGTAGACTTTGGCACGCGTTTCGGTGCAAAGCGGGTCCAACGGTGGATATCGTTTTGACCCAAAATTACGATTTTGCCCCTGTTCCAGAATTTGACTTTTGGACAAGCGTTTTCTAGGTATATCTTCTTCACCGAGACCATTTTTGATATTTGTTTCAGAGTTTGGAGTCATCTGTGATTTGTGAGTTTTTGGTGCAGACACTTGCTACTCTTGGACTTGCCACTTTGTACCACCAGGCAAGATACCTTGCCACCCTACTCTGTGATTATTATATTCTTATTTTTAGTTGTTATTTCTACATTGTTTCGTGATATTTTAACTGTGGGTCCAAGTCACACTTGGGTGCAAGCGACTAGATCGATCGTTCTTCTTGCTTTATTTATTCTCTTGCATTGACTTAGTCTAGTGACCACCCACTGATGTTGAGGTATTGGTATATCTCATACGGCCTTGACACTTGTTGTATCACGTGATGTGAGTCACATGTAGGACACGTTTTCGCGTAGTCGGCTGGCCACCGATACGTATGGAGCGTGCGACGGATAGGAGTAACTGTCAATAGTATTGCATGTTAGAAGACTTGGCGGTTACTAGAGGTTCATATCAGTCATGGAGATGATGATACTAGGCATTGGGTGGGGAGAACAATACCTGAAGTATGGGCTTCTTTACACTTCCATGATTACCTTTGCGCTCCGCCGGAGACGCGGGCTCCAGGTGCCCTCTGACGTTATCCAGAGCGTTATGGACGTAGCCCCTTGCACATGGTGCCCTCTGACGCTTCTCGAGCATTATGGACGAAGGCCCCTGGTACCCTATATAGGAACTATGCCGATCCTATTTTCAGCCAGGGCTCATGCGTTGAAGGATTGTATCTCAACTGCATGTTCACAGTAGAATGGTCAGGAACCCGATTGCATGCATACCTTTTTCTCTTATTATATCATCACAGTTTATTATGGCATGGTGTTTTCTTGTATCTTGCTATGTCCCCTGAGGACCTGGTTATCTCTCCAGGTTTAGACGAGTTTCCACAGGAGTACGGAGCGGCATTGGAGCTATCCTACATTGATGATGAGGCAGTGCCTTATGATTCCTAGTCTATTTCTTATCTGAGACAGTTGTAGACATTATTTTACATCTCTTTTCTTTCTATTTTGCGGAGGTCGGACTCCGATCTTGTGAGACTATTTTTTATAGCTGTTTGGAGTGAGTTTGTTCACCCGGCTATCTTTTGATACTCTTATTTATTTATTTGGACTTTATTATCTTCTGTGTTGAGCTGTGATGAGATTAGATATGTTATTCTGGCCTGTGATTATTTATTTATAGCTTATGTGCATATATGAGGATTCCATATATTGGAGTATTCTTTATATATGTGCAGTTGGCATGTTCACGTACTTGGTCCTATGTATTTTGGGACTGGGGCGTTACATGTTTTTGTGGTGGCCCATGCAGGTCTGATTTAATATTGTTGGGTTACATGACTGTGCCCAACAAGCCTGTATATAGGAATAGGAATATCTCATCCAGAACTACTACTATCCCTTGACTTCTAATCTTTTTTGAAACTTCCTTGATTATTCGATTTACTTCATATCTAATATTTCCTAATATCAACTTATCTTCCTCGTGCCTACAGTATGAATCTACGAAGCGGACGCACTTCTGCCTTGGCCCTCACATCTGGTGAGAAGATTACTCCGGAGGGACAGAATCCTCCCATGACTCCAGCGACACCTTACCAGCCAGGACTATCACAGCCTACTACGATGCCGACGACGGAGTACCCAGAGGGTGCAGCACCCCCAGGCAGCGAGGCTGGACAGACTACTACCATGCCACCGGGAGGGAATGTACCACTGTCTCCACCACCACCATTCCCTCAGCAGTTTTCTCCAAAGTCGGGACCTCAGATGCCTCCACCATCGGCTGATGGGAGCCCTACTACTCAGTTTATGTATGCCATGATGCAGGCTCAGTGGTAGCAGACTGAGCTGATAAGACAGACGATGATGGCAGCTATGGCCAGACCCCCACCACCACCTCCAGCACCAGTACCAGCACCGGCTCTGCATCCCTATGAAGGTTCTATCAAAGATTTCACAGACATGAACCCCAAGGCCTTTAGAGGGACGGAGAAGCCATTAGAGGTGTCACAATGGCTTATTAGTACCGAGAAGCTACTGAAGGCATCCCAATTGCCAGCTCGAAATTGGATGACAGCAGTGGACCTACTGTTAGAAGACAATGCTCACCACTGGTGGAAGGCGAAAGAGAGAGGATTAGGCACTGGGATCACCTGGAAGCAGTTCTATGATGCATTTTATGAGAGATTCTTCCCTATTCATGTTCGAGATGGTCTCTACGACCAGTTCCTTCATCTGAAGCAAGGGAATATGACAGTTGATGAGTATGACTCGGAGTTCAATCGCCTGAGTCGATTTGGTACGGGATTGATTCCGACGGAGCTAGAGAAGGCAAGGAGATTTCACCAGGGGCTTGTACCAGAGCTCAAGTCTTATACGACTACTCAGTATCGAGTCTCCCATTCAGCTGTCTTGGAAGAAGCTCGTGCTCAGGAGATTCTTCGCAAGGAACAGCAGCAGACATCGAGGCACCATACACCAGCAGTTACACCAGCCCGAGCTACTCAGAGTGGACCTATCAGGAGGACCACAGGACAGTTCCAGCAGAGGCCCTCACCTTATCAGAAGCATGTTTGCCATTACTGCGGTAAACAAGGACATATCCAGAATGACTGCAGGACTCGCCTTGGATTATGCTTGAGGTGTGGATCTAATCAGCACATGCTCAAAGATTGTCCGGAGCAACATACAATAGTACAAGCTCGGCAAAATCCGAGGCCCACAGCTCCAGCTCTCCCAGCACCACGGCCTATAGCAGGAGCACCTCGTCCACCATTGCCTCCCCAAGGCATACAGTACAATAAGGCCAGAGCTCAGGGCCCGGGACAGAACTATGGGCAGGCATTCTCACTTGCTGTTGAGGATATAGAGACAGAGACGGAAGTTATAGCAGGTATGGTTCTAGTTGCATCTTTTCCTTCTATTATATTATTTGATACTGGAGCCACTCATTCATTCATAGCCACTAGTTTTGCCACTAGATACAGCATTCCTATCACACCCTTAGCTAAGAATGTTAAAATCCTCACTGGAGGAGTTGTACCTGTTAGTGGTATTTGTAGACTTTGTCCGGTAGTGATAAATGGCAGGGAGATGATGTCACGACTTCTTGTATTCCCTATGCCGACATTTGATGTGGTTCTTGGAATGGACTGGTTGAGCCAGCATTTCGCTCTCATAGACTGCCATAGGAGCAGTATTATCTTTAGACCACCGAATGCGGCAGAGTTTGAATTCACCAAAGAAGATGGAGATAGTTGTGAGGCACCCACATCGAGAACTCATATGATGATGCATGACACCCCTCAGCACCCTATTATCACAGAGTTCGAGGATGTATTCCCCGAGGAGTTGCCAGGACTACCACCTGACCGAGATATTGAGTTTTTTATTGAGCTTATTCCCGGAGCCGAGCCTATTTCATCTCGAGTATATCGTTTGGCACCCAAGGAGTTGGTAGAGATGAAGACGCAGATTGATGACTTATTAGAGAAAGGATTTATTCGTGCTAGTACGTCACCATGGGGAGCACCCGTTCTTTTTGTGCCTAAGAAAGACGGGACAGTGCGCATGTGCATTGACTACAGAGCGTTGAATGCAGTGACGGTGAAGAACAAGTATCCCTTGCCGCGTATAGACGATCTATTCGATCAACTGAGTGGAGCAAAAGTATTCTCCAAGATTGACTTACGATCGGGCTATAGCCAATTGAAGGTTCGGAAGGAAGACATTGCAAAGACGGCTTTTCGATCGAGGTATGGACACTACGAGTTCTTGGTCATGCCCTTCGGTTTGACCAATGCACCCGCAGTCTTCATAAATTTAATGAACAAGATCTTTCACCAATACTTGGACAAATTTGTAGTAGTCTTTATAGACGATATCTTGATTTACTCCAAGAGTCAAGAGGAGCATGAGCAGCATCTACGGATAGTTTTGGGAACATTGAGGAACGAAAGTTTCTTTACGAAGCTTAGCAAGTGTGATTTCTTTCTCAAGGAGGTGCCCTTCCTTGGTCATATTGTTCCGGGCGATGGTATATCGGTGGATCCAGAGAAGATCACAGCAGTCAAATCATGGCCCGCTCCCACCACAGCTTCAGAAGTGAGAAGTTTTCTCGGACTTGCGGGTTACTACTGACGATTCGTAGAAGATTTCTCTCAAATAGCGGGGCCTATGACTCGACTGACTTACAAGGATCAGGAGTTTATATGGACAGACGAGTGTCAAGCCGCTTTTGACGAGTTGAAGAAGCGATTGTCCACGGCACCGATCTTGACTCTACCATCGGGCCCAGGAGGATTTGTGATCTACAGCGACGCATTCGGGAAGGGATTAGAATGTGTATTGATGCAGCATGGTCATGTAGTAGCATATGCATCGTGACAGTTGAGAGTACATGAGAAGAATTATCCAACCCACGATCTAGAGCTCGCAGCGGTTATCTTTGCTTTGAAGCTATAGAGACACTAATTGTATGGCGAGAAGGTTGATATCTACACTGATCATAAGAGCCTCAAGTACGTGTTCACAGAAAAGGAGTTGAATATACGACAGCGACGTTGGTTGGAGTTGATGAAGGATTATGAGATCGAGCTACATTACCATCCGGGCAAGGCTAATGTTGTGGCAGACGCATTAAGCCGTAAGCCCATGGCATACTTTTTGACTACACAGAAGGAATTGATTAGAGACTTGGAGCAGCTTGGTATTGAGGTAGTACTGCCGGGAGCAGATGGCGTATTAGCCAACCTTCAAGTGCAATCATCATTGGTAGAGCGCATCAAGGTAGCATTGCCTAATGATGCTAGATTTCGACGGCTGAAGGAGAGGACTAAAGCAGGAGAGCAGACAGGATTGAGGATCCACACTGATAGGACATTGCGATGTGGTGATCGCATTTATGTTCCCAATGGAGATCTACGACAGGAGCTGATGGCAGAGGCTCACAGTTCGGCTTACTCTATTCATCCCGGAGGAACCAAGATGTATCGTGACTTACGACAGTATTATTGGTGGCACGGAATGAAGCGAGAGATAGCTCATTTCGTTGCCAAGTGCTTGGTATGTCAGCAAGTGAAGGCGGAGCACCAGAGGACGGCCGGATTATTGTAGCCGCTACCCATTCCCGAGTGGAAGTGGGAGCACATTACTATGGATTTCGTCACGGGTTTTCCTCGAAGTCCTAGAGGACGTGACGCAGTATGGGTGATTGTTGATAGACTTACGAAGTCAACCCATTTCTTATCTTTTAGAGTGGGCCAGTCGACAGAGGTATTAGCAGAGATGTATATGGAGCAGATTGTGAGATTGCATGGTGTGCCTGTTAGTATTGTGTCAGACCGTGACTCGAGATTCACCTTACACTTTTGGAGGAGCATGCAAGAGAGTTTGGGCACCCGATTGAAGTTTAGCACATCATACCATCCGCAGACAGACGGCCAGTCGGAGCGTACTATTCAGACGCTAGAGGATATATTGAGAGCGTGTATGCTTGATTTTGGCGGTTCGTGGGAGGACCATCTTCATCTTGTGGAGTTTTCCTACAATAATAGCTATCAAGCGAGCATTCAGATGGCTCCGTTTGAAGCATTGTATGATAGGAAGTGTCGGTCTCCTGTTTGTTGGAGCGACATAGGAGAGCGACAGCTATTGGGTCCCGAGTTGGTCTTGAGCACAGTGGAGACAGTGAAGAAGATTCAGAACCACCTACGAGCAGTGCAGGATCGTCAGAAGTAGTGGGCAGATAATCGTCGTCGACACTTGGAGTTCAAAGAGGGTGACCATGTGTTCTTGAAGATATCCCCCACTAGAGGCACGATTCGATTCGGAGGACGTGGCAAGTTGAGTCCAAGGTATATCGGACCTTTCGATATCTTGGAACGTGTTGGAGAGGTTGCCTACAGATTGGCATTGCCACCGTCACTAGAGGGAGTACATGACGTATTCCATGTATCTCAGCTGAGGAGGTACGTGGCGGACATCAATCATGTGCTTGATCACTCCGAGATCACAGATGGACCGAGTTTGTCGTACGAAGAGCAACCAGTAGGTATTCTCGATCGTCGAGTGAAAGTGTTGCGGAACCAATCTATTCCATTGGTTCGCGTGGCATGGAAGCATCACTCGCCAGGGGAGTCTACTTGGGAGCGCGAGGACGACATCCGAAACCGCTACCCGCATTTGTTCGAAGGCGAAGGTATGTCTTGCATTTATAATTCCATGCATTGCATTGATCCCCCGACCTTAGTTTAATTTCGAGGACGAAATTTTCTTTAAGTTGGGTAGGATGTAAAACCCCAATATTTTCTAATTATTTTAATGCTTGAAAAATTATTTTTCTCTATTTAATTGAATTTATTTGGTATTGTACGAATTTATAGGTGTATATGATATAGGTATGTTGTGTGCTTGTGATATTTTAATACTACTAAACATAGCCTTCATTTATAACAAATATCTTTTTACTCAATTACAAATTTTTAGGAATTTTCTTGTGGATATATGCATATATATATATATATATATATATATATATATATATATATATATATATATATATATATATATATATATATATATATATATATATATATATATATATATATATATATATATATATTCCCTACATAAATACATATATATATATATATATATATATATATATATATATATATATATATATATATGTATTTATGTAGGGAATATATATATATATATATATATATATATAAAATATATATATATATATATATATATGTATATATGTTTATATATATTTAGTTTTAAAAAAAAGGAAGTGGAGGGGACCAGCCACGTGGGCCGGTCCACCTCAGCGCCCCTAAGGAAATGTGGGCGCAGTAGTAGCTATAGGGAGCCCGACCCCCACAACAATTATTTGCCAACAGCGGTGCTGATGTGGCACTTTACCCGACCCCACACCCTACCTCATTTTAGTAGCAGCAACCGCTGCTATGGTGGGACCCGACCCCTAATATTAAGATTCAGCAGCAGCTGCTATGGGTATTAACCCGAGCCTTCGAATAATACTCCTATTTGGAATAGCAGCGGCGGAGTATAGATCTCATTCAACCAAACCCTAACTCTCCATCTTTTCGTCTACTCTCCACCCTCAACCCCAGACCGACATCTTCACGCGCACGCCCCCGACTACTCGCCGTCGACGACGTCGGAACCGCTCGGAGTCGACAGTTAACAGAGGATACTCTATTTTCGAAAAACAGCGAGGTACCCATCTTTCGATTCAAGTTTCTTTGTATCTATTCAACGAAAATTCGATCTATCAAATGTTTTGCGTAGTAGACATGACCCTCTCAAAACCCCTTCTGATAGAATCCTGGGAACCCCAAAGGATTGCTCGAAAAATCGAGACGAAGTTGGAGAAAAACCCACTTTTCTGATTTCTAAAAACTGTTTTGAAACGCCAACTTGTCAGCCACTTTTCTCGCTGTTCATTAAACTTTCATAAAAACTAATTGAACACGTTTGAAGACAACCTAACCACGATGGAAACGTAACTGGTAGATTAGTATTTCGATTTCTGTGTGTGTATTAATCCCATGTTGAACTTGTGAGAAAAACTGTTTTCTAAAATGTTAATTTCTGAAATTTTTGTCCGATACGACGTTGCTCCGACAAACCGGGTGACGTGGTCGCACATAATACGCATTGAAAGACGCGTATGGACGTTGCGGAAGTGTAGGAACTGACGAAACTCAGTTTCGTCGCGTGTGTGCGACGAAATCAACGCGTATCCGTCGAGATACCCCCGTATCGGCGTTTTGCAAACATGTCCATAACTTTGTGTACAGTCGTCGAATCAAGAAGAAACTTGTGCCAACAGGTCCGGATCGAAATTCTGGTCCTGCATGCCAAGTTTGGTTCGATTCTGAGAAGGTCGAATCGGAACCCATTTTTGGCGGGCCCGCGACCCACTCAAACGGGCGATTTTGTACACAGCTCATCGGAATCCAAAACTGGACATACCGTTGAGTTTCTCTCCTCAAACTGAAACCATAGACATGTAGTTTGACGACTTTAGAGACCGTAGACTTCGTTACGTGTTTCGGTGCAAAGCGGGTCCAACGGCGGACATCGTTTTGACCCGAAATTACGATTTTGCCCCTGTTCCAGAATTTGACTTTTGGACAGGCATTTCCTAGGTATATCTTCTTCACCGAGACCATTTTTGATGTTTGTTTCAGAGTTTGGAGTCATCTGTGATTTATGAGTTTTTGGTGCGGACACTTGCTACTCTTGGACTTGCCACTTTGTACCACCAGGCAAGATACCTTGCCACCCTACTCTGTGATTATTATATTCTTATTTTCAGTTGTTATTTCTGCATTGTTTTGTGATATTTTAACTGTGCGTCCAAGTCACACTTGGGTGCAAGCGACTAGATCGGTCGTTCTTCTTGCTTTATTTATTCTCTTGCATTGACTTAGTCTAGTGACCACCCACTGATGTTGAGGTATTGGTATATCACATACGGCCTTGACACTTGTTGTATCACGTGATGTGAGTCACATGTAGGACACGTTTCCGCGTAGTCGGCTGGCCACCGATACGTATGGAGCGTGCGACGGATAGGAGTAACTGCCAATAGTATTGCATGTTAGAAGACTTGGCGGTTACTAGAGGTTCATATCAGTCATGGAGATGATGATACTAGGCATTGGGTGGGGAGAACAATAACTGACGTATGGGCTTCTTTACACTTCCATGATTACATGTGCGCTCCGTCGGAGACGCAGGCTCCAGGTGCCCTCTGACGTTATCCAAAGCGTTATGGACGTAGCCCCATGCACATGGTGCCCTCTGACGCTTCTCGAGCGTTATGGACGTAGGCCCCTGGTACCCTATATGGGAACTATGCCGATCCTATTTTTAGCCAGGGCTCATGCGTCGAAGGATTGTATCTCAACTGCATGTTCACAGTAGAATGGTCAGGAACCCGATTGCATGTATACCTTTTTCTCTTATTATATCATCACAGTTTATTATGGCATGGTGTTTTCTTGTATCTTGCTATATCCCCTGAGGACCTGGTTATCTCTCCAGGTTTAGACGAGTTTCCACAGGAGTACGGAGCGGCATTGGAGCTATCCTACATTGATGATGAGGTAGTGCCTTATGATTCATAGTCTATTTCTTATCTGAGACAGTTGTAGACATTATTTTACATCTCTTTTCTTTCTATTTTGCGGAGGTCGGACTCTGATCTTGTGAGACTATTTTTCATAGCTGTTTGGAGTGAGTTTGTTCACCCGGCTATCTTTTGATACTCTTATTTATTTATTTGGACTTCATTATCTTCTGTGTTGAGCTGTGATGAGATTAGATATGTTATTCTGGCCTGTGATTATTTATTTACAGCTTATGTGCATATATGAGGATTCCATATATTGGAGTATTCTTTATATATGTGCAGCTGGCATGTTCACGTACTTGGTCCTATGTATTTTGGGACTGAGGCGTTACAGAACCCCTTATGCAAAACGCTCAAGTGCATCTTGAAACTCCGTAATTGTTCTTCTACAAGGCCACAGTTTTTTTGAACAAAGAGATCTACAACCAATAGTCGACTTATGCAAGGCCCATGGTCGTTCGGTGCTAAGTTGGGGTCGAGCATGACAGGGAAATAAATGGAAACTGTGAGCAAGGTCTCACCTAAAAGCTCCTCTGTATATAGGTTGTGTGGTCCAACCTACATAACATGTGGTAGTCGGTCAAAGGACTCCGAAGTAAGGGGATGAACCAAGGACTCAGCACAAGAATTCTCATTTAATAGATTCATTTGACTAAGCTTTTTAGTTACCGCTTCTCGAGCCCCTCAAAGTGGCAGTAATTAAATGGATGTTGACTCAGCCGCTCAAAGTCATTTTCCTTAGGAGCTTAGCGACTTAGACGCTTCGTAAAAGCACAACTTCTTCAGATTACCCAGAAGTGCAGCCCATTACGGCTTCTTCATCAGTTCTTCAGAGTTACCCAGAAGCGCAGCTCCTTCAAACGGCTCCGTCAACAACTTCGACGCTTCGTAAAAAGCACAGCTCTCATAGCTGCCCAGAAGCGCAGCCCCTTCAATGGCTTCGTTAGCAACTTCGATTCTTCATAACAAGCGCAGCTCTCATAGCTGCCCAGAAGCGTAGCCCCTTCAACGCCTCCTTCATTTGACCCGTCAGAGCTTCTCAAAAGTACGATCTACTCATCGCCCAAAAGCATAGCGACTTCGTTGCCTCAAGAGCACAGTCTCCTTGCCGCCTGAAAGCGCAGTGACTTTGCCGCCTCAAGAGCACAGTCTCCTCGTTACCCGAAAGTGCAGTAACTTTGCTGCCTCAAAAGTACAGTCTCCTCATCGCCCGAAAATGCATTGACCTCGTTGCCTCAAGAGCACAATCTCCTCGTCGCCCGAAACCGCTGTGACTTTGTTGCCTCAAGGCACAGTTTCTTCGTCGTCCGAAAGCACAGTAACCTCGTTGCCTCAAGAGCACAGTCTCCTCGTCGCCCAAGAGTGCAGTGACTTCGTTACCTCTAGAGCAAAGTCTCCTCGTCGCCCGAAAGTGTAGTAACCACGTTGCCTCAAGAGCACAGTCTCCTCGTCGCCTGAAAGTGTAGTGACTTCGTTGCCTCAAGAGCACAGTCTCCTCGTCGCCAAAAGTGCAGTAACTTTATTACATCAAGAGCACAGTCTCCTCATCGTCTGAAAGTGCAGTGACCTCGTTGCCTCAAGAGCACAGTCCCCTTGTCGCCCGAAAGTGTAATAACTTCATTGCCTCTACAGCAGCCTTCTCGCCATCCAAAAGCGTCGTGGCTTAAACACTACCAAAAGTACAGCTCGTATAGCGTAAAGTTTCCCTACAACGTGGCATCATGCCACATGGACAGTATGGTAGCTGTATCTTTTCAGATACAATTGGGTTCAGTTTGGTATATCTTCGCAGATACAATAAAATCTGGTTTGTTTAAACCGCCACCTCTGAGATAAAATTAGATTTAGATAAAATCTGAGATATAATCAAATTCGGTTTTGTTTAATCCCATCGCTCCTAAGATGAGATCAGATTTTACTTTGTTTAAACAACCGTTCTGTCGATAAAGGTAAAACCTATTCGGTTTCATCCGTACAGGATAGTCGAACAATGAGCATATGCCACATGTCAGTTGCTCGGACCATGCCAATAAAGGATGATAACTGTCCAAGATCCAGATCACAGAGAATCCCTAATAACAGCCACGTGTCAGCTCAGCAGTAGCCTTCACAAAGCAGTAACAACAGATCCTTCCAAAGTCTCGCGCGTGCAGTACTCCTGCACGCCAAAACCCTTATGCATATTGTATATGTGCATACCTAAAAATAGAAGGAGTTTTCCTTCGTTTATGAGATCTTCGGCGTCTTCATGATTGGCAACCTCGAGTTCCACTCACAAGCATCAGACAGTCAGAGCAAGTTCAGTTCGTCGTTAGACAGTCAACGAAGTAAAAGAGTCGCTGTAGTGCTCGATCTCTACCGTCATACTTTCCCATAAATTCTTGTACCTAGATCTCATGTTTAGGAATCTTTTGTACTCTTTTACACATTTGAAATACAAAGGTTGTATAAATTTTGTTCATGCCAAACAAGGGCCACCAGGTGCATGTGTCAAACTCTACTTCATGTAGGCAATAAAGTTTGAAAGCGCCTGAGCCTGAAGAGTGGTCCTGAAGTCCGTTTGGCGGTGACGCTCTAGATCAACAACGAAAGCGATCACGCATCATAGTGCCAATCTCATCAAGTGAGACTGGGGATACGGTAGTATGAGGAGGAACAACAGTCGAAGAAGGAGGTGGTGCATAAACATCTGGTTGGGCATTCTCATCATTGACCTTATCAGGATGTGGAGCAATATGAGAAGGTCGGGTCCTACGGGCTCGAAGGAGGCAGGATGGTATGTTGTTAAAGGGACATAAGTCTAAAGGAATGTCAAACCTACGAAATATAATCGGTAGATACATAGCATATAGTAGGTTGCGCCCTCTTTTGCGATAGTTGACCATAGCTGAAATTATTGTATTCGGAAGACTTAAAAGAAATACCAAAATTAATATAGTAAATAACTGACATCTCTAAGTACGTGATCTAATTTGTAGACCTCGTCTTAGGTACATTACCTGAAAAGATAGTACAATGCAACTCATAGATGTGTTGGTTCAAATATTTGGATATCAAACGTCCTAGAGGTCTAGGAAACATCTGTAGAACCCTGGGGGTGAATAGGGAAATAAAAAAAAACTTGATCATAAGAAGCAATATATGACAAATAAAAAGAGAGAGTAGGAAGATCAAACACAAGATGTAACCTGGTATCCTCGCTTGAGACAATCAAGTCCCGGAACTCTCTCCGGCTTAAATCCATTATTTAATAAAATAGTACACATGAGTTTAGATCCAAAGAACTCGCCAACTTCAATACGAGTTTGGATCCGAAGAACTCGCCAACTTTAACACACGAGTTTTCTTACGAAGGCTCGCCAACTTCAAAGAAATGAGAAGAGAACTTATTTGTTGACACAAAGTCACAGTCAACCAAATATTGATAACATTGACTAAATAATACTTGTGATAATTCAATACGACACACGACGACTACATCCAGCTCTAGCCAGACGACAGCTCAGTTTTGCAAATGCGAGTCATTTTTCGAGTCTGTACTTTTATATTTATTGAGTCTAGAATGATTGTAAGCTTAGTTATGCTGGGTTCTTGAGACTCAACCCATAACCTATCCAAATCCATAAAGCTCCACATCCAAAATCAGCCCACTGAACCCTTGGACCCATTCTGTGCTCTGGAGACAGAGTTCGGGCCGAACTCTGCCTCCACACAGAGTTCGGGCCAAACTCTGTCCCCTAAAATTCAGCACCCTAATTTTTAGGGCTTGCTGGTTGCTAGTTGTCCAACGGCCAAATATTTGAAAATTTCTACCAGAATTCTGGCCGAATTCTGCCTGTTAAAACCCTATAAATAGGCCAAGAATTCTCTCATTTGTATTCATCCAATCTTCTCTTCTCTTCTCTCTAAAGCTCAATATAAGCCATACCCTTCTTCATCTACTAGCCACAAGTTTCCTAAGTCTCGAGTGCTCAGCATCCCTCAGTTAGGAGTCTTCTACAAGAGTTCAAGAAGTAGCTTGGAAAATTCCAAGCATCGCCACTACGATCCATTGTAAGAAGTTGACGTGCTCTTCTGAATAAAATGTACGGGGTGTAGCTACTATTTCACAAATAGTGGATTTAATCCTGAGCTAGAGTTCTCAGGCCTAGACTAGTCCTCCACGAGGAAACCAGGTTAAAATCAGCTGTATTTGCATATGCTCTCTTGCTCCTTATTTATTTCCGCATTTACTCTGATTAATTATAGATTGTGAAAGAGTTGATTTTTAATTGGCTATTATTGCTATAAACTCTATTCACCCCCCTCTAGAGTTGCCATCTGTTCTTCAATTGGTATCAGAGCTCTGTTCTCTTTACAAGGACTTATATCCTAATGCTGATCCATGGCAACCACACAATCCTTAATTTTCAGTCACGGTGAAGGACAGTCCACTCATAGGCCTCCCCTATTTGATGGAACTAACTACACGTATTGGAAAACAAGGATGAGTTTTTATCTCAAGTCGCTAGACTTTGACCTGTGGACTATCGTCACTGACGGTTACAAAAAGCCCACCAGAATAGTTGTCAATAGTGATCTTATTAAGAAATCACATGACAAATATTCTGACGAGGAGAAGAAACAGGCAAGTCTAGACGCGAGAGCTATTAATGCTTTATTCTGTGCTATAGACAGGAATGAGTTCAACAGGGTATCTACATGCACCACATCTCACGAAGTATGGAGACTTCTAGAAGTGACGCATGAAGGAACCACCAAAGTTAAGGAATCAAAGATAAGCCGTCTCAATCAAGAATACGAGGCTTTTAAGATGAAGCCAAACGAGATGATTACGCAAATGTTCACAAGATTCCTCGACATCATCAACCCCCTGTCTTCGCTCGGCAAGCAATTTTCAAATTACGAGAAGATTCGCAAGCTACTTAGGGGGCTACCAATAATTTGGAACCCTAAGGTGACAGCCATCATAGAAGGAAATGATCTCACAACCATGTCCATGGAGACCTTGATGGAAAAGCTAATGACTCATGAGCTTGACCTCAAGGACTTCGAAGAGCCTGCTCCTAAGGCTAAGGAGATCGCACTCAAAACTCACCGACGAAGGGCAGAACCCGAAGAGACGGATGATGATGAATCAGAAGATGATCAAGCTCTTATGGTCCGCAACTTCAAGAGATTCCTTCGCTTCAATCGAAGAAAGAAGGAACCACAAGAAGATGGCGAAGAAGAGCCAACCTGCTACGGTTGCAAGAAGACTGGACACGTCCGAAAAGACTGTCCATTCTTGAAGAAGAGCAACCGCTATGAGAAGCCATACAAGAAGACCTCCCCAAAGAAATATGCCAACACAAGCATTTGGCATGAAAGCAAAGCTAGTGACTCCGAGGAAGAAAAGAACTCTCCTCAAGATATGGCTAATGTGTGCCTAATGGTGACGTCCGACAAGGTATCAAACGAAACTCTTGACGACATCACTTTTGATGAACTTGGCGATGCTTTCACCGATTTATTAGTGATCACAAAAAGGTCATTGGTAAATACAAACATGCTAAGGACAAAATCAAAAGTTATGAAGTCGAAATACAAAGACTTTCTCTATTACTTGATAAAATTAGAGACACTACACCCACGGATGTCACTGATGAGTAATCTAAGCTTAAAATAAGCTTACATGATGCCGAGACACGCATTGAACAACAAACACAAGAAATCACAACACTCAACACGGAGCTTGCAGAAGAAAAGAGTAGACGTAAGATTTCTGTTACTAAGATGCATGGTTTGAATGCTAAGATTACTAAATTGCAAGCTGTCTCTAAGAAACTAGAGACTAAATTGGGAAAACAGGTTGCTCAACCTCAAATCCAATCACATGAAACATACACAAAGCATGACACCACTCATACTAGTCAACCACGTCATCCTCATGCTGCTCATAATTATGCTTACATGTACACACACTTTCACAAAGGACACAAATCACATGCACGTAGAAATAATCATCATATGTCATAAAATCATCATGCTACACATAGATACAATCATCACCATGTTGCACAAAGACACAATCAACATCACTCTACATATAGAAATCATCATGTCATGCCATATAGACAATATCATTATGCCATACCATATAGACAATATCACCATGCCACTCCACATAGTCATCATCACCATACTGAATCTACATATCATCACATTTCTCCTCATTACTCGGCTTATAAACATCATCAGCATGCTCCTAATGTAAATAGGAATGCTACATGTACTTATTGTGGTTTACATGGACACATTTCATCACAATGTAGAATTAGAAGATTAGTAGATAGAAAGATATATGCATGGTTTCCAAAAACTAACTTTTCAGGACCCTCAAGAACTTGGGTACCAAAGGTCACATCTACTCTTGATGTAGGTGGACCTTCCCTCCTTAACTAAGAGTAAGTGGATTCTCGATAGTGGATGCTCACGGCATATGACGGGAGACGTAAATCTTTTTCCATCACTATCGATAAAGAGAGAAGGATATGTATCCTTCGGCAACAACCTAAAAGGTTATACTATAGGTAATAGTAATATTGGTCATCCTCCCTCTTCCGTAATAAAGGATGTCTGCCTAGTGACCGAGTTAAAGCATAACCTGCTCAGCATCAGTCATCTTGCTGACCATGGATATGATATTAACTTTGGACAAAATAAATGCCTTATTTATGATAGGTCAACAGGAGACATTATTTTTTGAAGGGGTAAGAGAGGATAATATCTATATTTTCTATTTGTCTATAGATACTAACAATACAGGTAGATGCCTATATGCTCATAAAGATGAACGGTTACTATGGCACCAGCGTCTTGGTCATGCCAATATGGATACTATATCCAGGCTATCGACCAAGAAGCTAGTTAGAGACTTGCCCGATATCACATTAAAAAAGGACACCGTATGTGCCGAAGGTAAGTTGAATAAGATAACCAAGTCATCTTTTCATTCTATAAACTCTGTAAGCACTACTAGACCCTTGCAACTACTCCATATGGATTTATTTGGCCCTAGTAGAGTAGCCAGTCTTGGTGGAAAACTCTATGCCTTTGTTATCGTTGATGACTTTTCAAGATTTACTTGGGTTTTCTTTCTTACAAATAAAAGTGATGCTATTTCGGTTTTCAAGATTTTTGTTAAGAAAGTTCAAAACGAAAAAGGCTACATGATTACTCGAATCTGAAGTGATCATGGAGGCGAGTTCGAAAATTCTGATTTTGAAAAGTTTTATGATTCCAACGATTTTGATCATGAGTTTTTTTTGTCCAAGAACTCCTCAACAAAATGGTGTTGTGGAGCGGAAGAATAGGACTCTTGGCGATATGGCTAGAGTCATGTTGAACAAGTTTTCACTTCCGAAATACTTTTGGGCTGAAGCTGTCAGTACAGCATGCCATATTTTAAATAGGGTACTTATTTGTCCTATTACAAAGAAAACGCCCTATGAGCTTTGGTTTGGGAGAACCCCAAATGTTTCTTATTTTAGAGTTTTTGGCTGTAGATGTTTTATCCTTAACACCAAAGACAACTTAGGCAAATTTGATGCCAAAGCTGACGATGGTATTTTCCTTGGCTATGCTGCCAAGAGCAAGGGATATAGAGTTTTTAACAAACGCTCATTAATTGTGGAAGAGTCTACAAATGTGACTTTTGATGAAGATAACAGTGCAGCAGCTACTCTTGATGATGATGTTGAGCCATCAACGTCTACTCCAATGAACACCACAACCGAAACTAATTCTCTGGAGAGCTTGCCAAAGAAATTCTCTTTCGAGCCATCACATCCAGAAAACTTGGTAATCGGCGAGGTTTCACGTGGAGTAACTACTAGATCATTATTAAGAGACTCTATTGCTAGCACTGCCTTTATTTCACAAATTGAGCCGAAAAATATTTTAGAAGCTTTCAATGTTGAATTTTGGATTTCTGCTATGCTAGAGGAACTCAACCAATTCGAGAGGAGCCAAGTATGGGAACTCGTTCCTAGACCGGCAAATTACTCAATTATTGGTACCAAATGGGTTTTTAGAAACAAACTGAATGAAGATGGTTCAGTCACACGCAACAAAGCTCGTCTAGTAGCCCAAGGATACAACCAAGAGGAAGGTATCGACTACGATGAGACGTATGCTCCTGTTGCTAGATTAGAATCCATTCGGATGCTTTGTGCATTTGCAAATTTTCAAAATTTCAAATTATTTCAAATGGATGTTAAAAGTGCTTTTTTGAATGGTTTTATTAAGGAGGAAGTTTATGTAAAACAACCCCCTGGCTTTGAAAATCACAAATTTCTCGACCACTTGTTCAAGCTAAGGAAAGCGCTGTATGGCCTCAAACAAGCCCCTAGAGCTTGGTATGAACGACTAAGCAATTTCTTGCTTTAGAAAGGTTTTTCAAAAGGGAAAATTGACACTACACTTTTCATAAAATCTTTCAAAAACACTATTCTTTTAGTACAAATATATGTAGATGATATTATTTTTGGTTCTACTGATGAAACTCTTTGTCAAAATTTTACCAAGTGTATGCAGACCGAGTTTGAGATGAGCATGATGGGGGAGCTCAACTACTTTCTTGGGCTGCAAGTCAAACAAATGTCAAATGGAACCTTCATCTGTCAGTCGAAGTATACAAAGGACATGCTGAAGAAATTTGACATTGACAACGTCAAACCAATCAGCACTCCTATGGCTACTTTAACCAAACTTGAACCAGATGATAGTGGCAAACCCGTAGATCAATATAAGTATCGAGGTATGATAGGCAGTCTACTCTATCTTACTGTAAGTTGCCCTGATATTATGTTTAGCGTTTGCCTGTGTGCTAGATATCAAGCAAATCCTAAGGAATCACACATGATCGCGGTTAAGCGTATCTTTCGATACCTTAAGGGTACGGTTACAGTGGGCCTATGGTATCCCAAGTCAACATCATTTGACCTCATTGGTTACTCTGATGCTGACTTCGCCGGATGCAAGGTCGACATAAAAGTACAAGCGGTACGTGTCATTTATTAGGAAAAGCTTTAGTCTCTTGGTTTAGCAAGAAGCAGAATTCTGTCGCACTATCCACAACAGAAGCTGAATACATCGCAGCTGGGCGTTGTTGTGCACAAATTATGTGGATGAAGCAAACCCTTGAAGACTATAATTTATCTTTCATGCATATTCCAATCTTTTGTGACAACACTAGTGCTATATATCTGACTAAGAATCCCATTTGTCACTTACACATGAAGCACATTGAAATTCGTCATCACTTTTTGCGTGATCATCAGCAAAATGGCACGATTAACTTAAAATTTATTGACACTGATCATCAGTTAGAAGACTTCATCACAAAACCATTATCCGAAGAGCGCTTTAATTTTCTTTGTCGTGAACTTGGAATTCTAGATGAAGCTATAATAAATTAAAATCAACCTGCGTAAATATCGAATATATCGTGATTCTCTTATGATGAACTTGCTATGGGTACAAGCCGAAAGGGCCCTTCTGACAACAAGGCGTAAAAGTCTAAGCGATACGGTGCACTAGTCCTCAGGACTACCGCTAGCTGGGATCCGGCCCCTGCAGCTAACCCATGGCAGCTTTAAAATATTAAATTATGATATAATTCCTTGTTTATTATATGGTTCATGTTCATTTATCACATGCTGAAATACTATGATTTCAATTTCATATTGTTGCTTCAAACTCAATTTCTGTTATTCATTTGTTTACTAATTGGATCTTTCCTATCTTTATACTCATATCTTATATTGGTTTGTCTATTACTTAACCAATATTTTTTCTGTTTCTGCATGATTCCTATTCTGTGACCAGGATCCGGAATTCGGGCTGAACTCTGCCCTTACCAGAGTTCGGGCCGAATTCGGCCTCACTGTTCTAGAATCAGGAACAGCCCCAGCCGTTGATCAAAATGTTGATCCAATGGTCATTAATTGACCCGACCAAGAGAAACCCTTCCCCTATATTCGGTTTCTCTTCCCTCTCCTTCCTTCTTACCACCTTTTCACCTTCTCAAACACAATTCTCTCAAAACCCTAACCCTACTTTCTCCTCTTTTGTGCTCCATTCTTCCCCAAACTCAAGGAAAAGGCTTATTTTTCAATTCTCTTCCATAGTTCATCACTAGTTTGAGGTATAATTCCTTACTTTTCTATATCTCAAATTTCTTTTATCATCTTCTATCTATTGTGTTATGGCTCCACGATTGCTCAACTGCAGGAAGGGACTTTGTACAGAGGGCGCATCCTCGTCGAATGCTCCTCCTTCCGTTGAGTCGCCCGTTGTACCACCCGTTGCACCGGCCATTGAACAACAACCATCAATCCATCCGTTGTTCAATCCTCCATGTCCCCATGATCCAAATACTTATGACGACCGAATTTTTGTATCACTAGACGCCTCAAATGATTGGTTTAGTGATTTTCGGACACGTCCAGTATTTGCGGGATACCCCATTAACTTTACTATATTCTCACAACATTATGCACTATTTCATGACCTTTGCCTTGATGAACTCGTTACCTCTAATTCGGTCATTTATCGTAGTGCCATTCAAATGTTTTACTGCAACTTAACCCATGATGACACTTATATTTATTCACGAGTTGCGGGAATTGATATCTCCTTTGATGATTTTGAATTGGCTGAATATCTTGAACTTTAAGAGCCAAATTCTTGGGAAAAGCTTGTTGAGGCTATATCCTTTATCTTTCCTGAAGAAATTTTACTAGAAAGCTTCAAGGACGACCTGTGTAGCCCTAACACACGTCCTCGTAAGCTTTTGGCAAAATTCCTCAATTCCTATTTCTATGAACTTCATTGGATCATTTTCAACACCATTCTACCCAAAGCGGGTTCTACCGATGAAGTCACTTATTTTGAGATCTCGGCCTTATACCATCTCCACTTCCATGTTCCCTTTAACCTTCTACGCACAATAATTTATTGGATGATCAACTGTAGGAAGAAACCAAGATCTTTGGTTTATGCATTATACCTTCCTATGATCTTTCGTGCGTTCTATGTACCCCTGATGAGTGTCCATTCTTACCTGCCCCTGCCTTCCTCTCTAAGGCAAGGAGGCTTCATGCGGCCATTGGCTCACCGGTCGTATCTGAGCATTCTGATGATGAGCCAGATGCCCCTCCTCTCGGACAGGATCCTCCTCCTCCTCCTGCCACACTTGAGTCTCTTCAGGCCATGCTCCGAGATCGTTTCACTTTGGAGGACGATCGATGGACTCAGCTGGATTATCGGACCACCTTGCAGATGAGTGCTATCAGCAACTCGCTGCATGATATTCGGTATTCCATGTCTCGTCATCCTTCCACGCCCATTCCTATGGAGCGAGACCTAGGTCGTGAGGGATTCCGTATCGATGACCCTTGGGTTCATCGCTACATGGATCCGGATGCGGCATTTGTGGACCCACGTCGCTCCTTTATTGATGCTTCGGACGACGTCGGGCCCTCTCATGCTCGATGATGGATATGCACTACTTTTGATGATGCTACTGAGGATCTTAGATTATGCATTTTGCTTTAGTTTCTTTTCTGTACTTGCTTTGTAGTAGACTTATTATGAGTTGTGCTTTTGAGACTTTGGCAGTACTATTATCAGTCTCTATGTCATTATAACTCTTGCTTATTATCTTAGTTTATATGCAGTTTCTTCTCTTTTGGGTGTGTTTGCCAGTTATTATTTATATATCTCATATTGCTAAATGCCAAAAGGGGGAGATATGTGTATATTCTCTTCTGTTTGGTTTATATGTGCTTTTGGAAGAATATTATTTACAGGCCAACAAGATTCACAGCATTGTTTATTGGGGAGATATTCGTAAGCTCGGCACTAATTATGGGGGTAAGCTCGACACTAATTATGGGGGAGCTATGTCGATTATGTGTCCAGGTATGGATATTGAATATACAATTATTATTTTGTCAATTATCAATATGGGGGAGATTGTTGACACAAAGTCACAGTTAACCAAATATTGATAACATTGACTAAATAATACTTGTGATAATTCAATTCGACACACGACGACTACATCCAGCTCTAGCCAGACGACAGCTCAGTTTTGCAAATGCGAGTCATTTTTCGAGTCTGTACTTTTATATTTATTGAGTCTAGAATGATTGTAAGCTGAGTTATGCTGGGTTCTTGAGACTCAACCCAAAAACTATCCAAATCCATAAAGCTCCACATCCAAAATCAGCCCACTGAACCCTTGGACCCATTCTGTGCTCTGGAGACAGAGTTCGGGCCGAACTCTGCCTCTACACAGAGTTCGGGCCGAACTCTGTCCCCTAAAATTCAGCACCCTAATTTTTAGGGCTTACTGGTTGCTAGTTGTCCAACGGCCAAATATTTGAAAATTTCTACCAGAATTCTGGCCGAATTATGCCAGTTAAAACCCTTAAATAGGCCAAGAATTCTCTCATTTGTATTCATCCAATCTTCTCTTCTCTTCTCTCTAAAGCTCAATATAAGCCATACCCTTCTTCATCTACTAGCCACAAGTTTCCTAAGTCTCGAGTGCTCAGCATCTCTCAGTTAGGAGTCTTGTGCAAGAGTTCAAGAAGTAGCTTGGAAAATTCCAAGCATCGCCACTGCGATCCATTGTAAGAAGTTGACGTGCTCTTCTGAAGAAAAGGCACGGGGTGTAACTACTATTTCACAAATAGTATATTTAATCCTGAGCTAGAGTTCTCAGGCATGGACTAGTCCTCCACAAGGGAAACCAGGTTAAAATCGGTTGTGTTCGCGTATGCTCTCTTGCTCCTTATTTATTTCCGTATTTACTCTGATTAATTTTAGATTGTGAAAGAGTTGATTTTTAATTGGCTATTATTGCTATAAACTCTATTCACCCCCTCTAGAGTTGCCATCTGTTCTTCATTGTTGATCTTCTAACACTTGAAGATCGAAAATTACAACTCTTAATAACTCTAGCACTTTGGAAGAAGATGACAATTAAAAGCTTGGTAGAGTATTAATGGTGGAGCTCTTGGTAGTTTGGAAAATTTATTGCAAGAGTTGGTGAAAGCTTCAAGAGAAAGAAGGCTTTCATTTATAGAGAAACCAAGAGTAGGTAGCATTTAATGCTCCTGGATACAGCCTGACCGGCATACCGTCGGTATGTACCGGCATACCGTCGGTATACCGGTCGAACAGTAATAGTCATATTAATATCCGTTGGAAGCATTTAATGCTGCCATTAATGCAGTCTATGCCATTCAAAAATCTAATTTTCGTAACCCGGTATACCGTCAGTATGCCGCGTTATACCGTCGGTATACCGATGTTTATCACAGAACGTTTTTGAGGCAAACAAAACGGTATACCGTCGGTATGCCGACGTATGTCACAGAACGTTTTGTGGTCCACAAAACGGTATACCGCTGGTATGCCGGAGCATACCGTCGGTATGCCGATATTTCAAACAGAAGGTTTTGTGGACAATAAAACGATATATCGTCGGTTTGCCGGAGCATACCGCTGGTATGCCGATCTATAGGATATGATTTTGACTTTAAGAAGTAGAAAGCTTTTAGTTTGTCATCCAACCTTAAGTGTTTACAGAAAGACCTAGACCTTGTACAGACTCGAAATCAGGAAGCCGTCTATTGCAAGGAGCGCCGGTCTTTTGCTTCAGTCTTCAAGGTAATGGATGGTAAACTTGAATGGACAGACTTTATGTAATAGAGCTTCTAAAAAGATATCAATCTGAAAACAGAGAAAACTAAACTACGAAGATGTTGTTAATATTATCAATATAAAATGTGCCAACAATCTCCCCCATTTTGATAATTAACAAATTAGAGAGATAGCATCTTCAGGGAGTGACTCCCCCGTAGGTAGACAACTTCCCTCAATACGTTTTCTCCCCCTTTGTTACTTAGTCAAAGATGGGAAAAAATAATAAAAAATAGCATAAATATGGAGCACGATATTATAGACAAAAGCATGTAATGATAGATAAACTTTAAAATTGAATACATACAGGACACCCATAACAAACTTCATAAGACCAAATGAAAAACTCTCCTCTACGAGAGTTAGCATGACAATAAAAGGCAGATAACAAGTCCCCGTAGGACTGCAAACAACAAGTAACAACCAAACAATGGTCCCCGAAGGACCTCAAAAGACAGAAAAAGAAACAAACACAAACAAACTAAGACACCCATTTATTCGACACCACCATCAAAAGAAAGCAACCCCTACTCGTCAGCCGGATCATCTCCACCATCCTGAGCCTAGTGGAAAGCACCAAAAGGATCAATATCGTCCGGATACATGAAACCGTAGGCATTGGGATCGGAAAAGCAGGAGGCCTGGTACATTGGATCCTGAAGATTCAGATCCAGAAATTCATCCCGGTCCTGAAGGGTGCGCTGAATGAAATAGGCCTGGTCATGGAAGCGGGATTGGATCAGAGTGCCAAGGCCACGAGTGTTGGTTCGCATCTGCTCCTCTGCCTGAGCCATATGCATATCGAAATGCTGCTGAGTCAGCGGCATGTAGCGGCCGGAGGCAGGAGGAGTAGAGGCAGGTGCAGCAGGAGGTGAAGCTGGTGGCTCTTGGGAGGAGGAGGCACGGGATGTGGAGGCACCACCGACAGAGCGAGAAACAGCGAGGAAGGATGGGACACCGTCCGAGTAGCATTGGGAGAGATCGACTTGCTTGGCTTCAAAGATGAGAGTGATGAAGGAGACATAATAGAGATTTTGCTTCCCCACGGACAGGACGCCGAAGAAAGCATGGAGAAGAGTCTTGGGGAAGGACCAAGGCTTCCTCGAATACAAGTAGTACCTGCACACCAGGGCGTCAGCAGTGATGGCGTCATAGTTACCACCCTTGGGATAGAGAGTGTGGCACACGATCCTATGGAGCTCGTAATAGAATGGCTCCAGTTGGGCAGAAAGAGCCAGGATATTAGGAGGATTTGGGCCTTTGTAAATAATGGCGCAAAATTCGTCAAAGGAGACCGATGCCGAAGAATGAAGAGCAGCCAAGCCCGGTAGAGCCTCTCCTCTGTCCGGGATGCCAAGAATGCTAAAAGGTCACGAACCGTCAGGCAAAAATGACGGTCGTTGACCATCGTCTCAATGGCTCCGATCTCCATGTCCGGGACCATGTTGCAGTAGAAGAGACGAACGGCAGTGGGGTAGACAGGCACCTGACGCCGAAGAAAGGAAGATAGTCCAGCCTCTTGGAAGAGAGAAACATGGCCGGGGAAGAGATTCCAGTTGATGGCGCGGCCTTTGTAGACGTTATGGTGCACGAAGTGTTGAAACCAAGATTCAGCAGCCAAGGGAGAGATGAAGACCCGCTGATCATATCCATGGGGAGAGCCACCGGGGTGAAGGGATTCGAAGCGATGGAGAAGGAACGAGCACGCTTGGGGGCAGCCATTGGGAGAAGAAGATAGGTGGAGAAGAAAGTAGGGTTTTGAGAGGATATGAGAAGTGGAGGAAAATGAAGAAGAAAATAGGGTTTTTAAGGAGATGTTGGGAAGGGGAAGGGTGGTTAATGGGGAACGGTTATAGAGAGGAAGTGGAGAAGTTTGTGGGTTGGAAATAAAGATAATGGAGATAGAGGAGGAGTAAAGGGGAAAAGTAAAAGATGGGTAGTTAATGTTGATGGGAAGTTAAGATATGGGGAAGAGGAGAGGATGAGGTGGGTAATAAAGAGGGAAGTGATGGATGTGAAGGGTATTAATGAGGAGAAGAAGGGAATAAAGAGAGAATAAAATATAGGTAGGCCCGAGCTGGATTTGACACAGCAGTCCGCCGTGCACCGGTATACCGTCGGTATGCCGACGTATGCCGACGGTATACCGATTTTTGGCACATAATATAATTCTGAACCAAAATTGGCATGCCGTCGGTATACCGCAGTAGACCGTCGGGTGTCGGCCGAGAAGAACTATGAGTCAAAATTTAAAATGCCCAATTCTTGGCAAAGAAAAATGAAGCGATCCTTCGGGAGCGATTTGGTGAAAATATCGGCTAACTGATAAGTAGTGTCAATAAATTCAAGACGAATATCACCCTTTTGTTGATGGTCACGAAGAAAATGGTGTCTAATTTCAATGTGCTTCGTGCGTGAGTGACAAATTAGGTTTTTCGTAAGATTGATCGAGCTAGTGTTATCACATTTAATTGGGGTGCAAGTATGAGAAATGCCATAATCTATGAGTGTTTGTGACGTCCAAAGAATTTGTGCACAACAGCAACCAATCGTAATATACTCGGCCTCAGTGGTTGAAAGAGCAACAGAATTTTGTTTCTTACTAAACCACGATACCAAGGATTTCCCAAGGAATTGAGATGTGCCGCTAGTGCTTTTTCGGTCAATCTTGCAACCAGCAAAATCAGCATCCGAGAAGCCGTAAAGCTCAAAGGATAAAGATTTCAGATACCAAAGGCCCATGTTCATGGTACCTTTGAGATATTGAAAAATACGCTTTACGGCACATAAGTGCGATTCCTTTGGATTTGCTTGATAACGTGCACAAAGACATACACTAAACATGATATCAGGACGGCTAGCAGTTAGATAAAGTAAACTACCAATCATATCTCGATACTTACGAATGTCAACCGATGTGCCATCTTCATCATTGTCAAGCTTTGTCGTTATTGCCATAGGAGTCCTCATTGACTTGGATGAGTCAAGTTCGAACCGCTTGAGGAGATCCTTTGTATATTTTGCTTGATTGATGAATGTCCCTTTGGGTCCTTGTTTGATTTGTAAGCCCAAAAAGAATGATAGTTCACCCATCATGCTCATTTTAAATTTTTACTGCATAACTTTAGCAAATTTTACACAAAGTGTATTGTTAGTAGAACCAAAAATAATATCATCGACATAAATTTGAACCAACAAAAGAGTGCCACTATGGGATTTGATAAAAAGTGTTGTGTCGACTTTGCCCTTAGAAAAATTGTGTGAAACGAGAAAGGAGCTAAGACGCTCATACCAAGCACGGGGAGCTTGTTTGAGGCCATAAAGGGCTTTGTGGAGTTTGAACACGTGATTAGGAAATTGAAAATCTTCAAAGCCAGGAGGTTGTTTAACATAAACTTCCTCTTTAATAATACCATTTAGAAAAGCACTCTTAACATCCATTTGAAGGAGTTTAAAATCATTAAAGCAAGCAAAAGCAGATAGCATACGAATGGATTCAAGACGAGCAACCAGAGCATAGGTTTTGTCGTAGTCAATGCCTTCCTCTTGGTTATAGCCTTGAGCAACCAATCGGGCTTTGTTACGAGTCACTAACCCATCTTCATTAAGTTTATTTTGAAACACCCATTTAGTTCCAATAATGGGGTAATTGCTCGATTTTGGGACAAGTTCCCAAACCTTGTTTCGCTCAAATTGATTTAGCTCTTTTTGCATCGCTATCATCCAAAACTCATCAAGAAAAGCATCATTAACATTTTTAGGCTCTATTTGAGAGATAAAAGCCACGTTTGCACAAAGATCACGAGTGGAGGATCTAGTGCTAACACTGGAGGAAAGATCCCCAATGATAAGTTCCTTAGGATGATTGGTGACAAACCTCCATTCTTTTGGGAGATCCTTTTGAGGAGGCTCGAGAGGTGGAGACTCTTTTGTTGGAGGAGTCACAACTTCATTGTTAGATGAAGAAGGATGATCTCTAATAGAGGAGTTCTCCAACCCAAACGAGATGTCATCAATATCATCGGAAGAGGAGAATGTAGAGGAGTTAAGTTCATTAAAAGAGACATTGATTGACTCTTCGACAACAAGACTTCTTTTATTAAAAATACGAAAACCTTTACTATGAGTAGAGTATCCAAGGAATTTTCCTTCATAGGCTTTTTCTTCAAACTTGCCTAGGTTATCCTTGGTATTCAAAATAAAACAATTACAACCAAAAAACTTTAAAATATTCAATAGAGGGAATTTTGTCAAACCAAAGCTCATAAGGAGTCTTCTTAGAAATAGGTCTAATCAAGACCCTATTTATAACATGACATGCCGTGTTAACGGCTTTTGCCCAAAAATATTGGGGGAGCTTATATTTGTTTAACATAACCCGGGCCATATCGCCAAGGGTTCTATTCTTTCTCTCCACAACACCATTTTGTTGAGGAGTTCGTGGAGAAGCAAAATCATGTCGAAAACCATTCTTTTCACAAAATATTTTGAAATTGGCATTGTCAAATTCTCCTCCATGATCACTTCTAATCTTGTTAATAGAAAAACCTTTCTCATTTTGAACACGTTTACAAAAGCAACAAATTCATGAAAAGTATCACTTTTGCAAGCATGAAAAATAACCCAAGTAAATCTCGAAAAACCATCAACCAAAACAAAAGCATAAAGCTTGCCTCCAAGACTAGCAACTCTACTAGGATCAAAAAGATCCATATGAATAAGTTGAAGAGGTCTAGAGGTACTCACAGAGTTGACGGATTTGAAGGATGACTTGGTCAACTTACTCTTCTCGCATTCTTCACACACCATATCCTTTTTGAACGGGATACTTGGGAGTCCTCTTACGAGCTTCTTGGTAGCAAGACGAGAAATGGTATCCATGTTGGCGTGTCCGAGCCTCATGTGCCAATGCCAACTTTCATCGTTCTTAGCAACTAAGCACATGTCATTGTTAGTATCTTCAACAAGATATAAAACATAGATATTGTTTTCTCTAATGCCTTCATAAATAATAGATCCACTTGAACTATCGATAATGAAACATTTGAGCTTAACAAACTTGATATCATAACCATTATCGGTAAGATGACTAATACTAAGAAGATTGTGTTTAAGATTAGTAACAAGACACACATTCTTAATACAAGGATAAGGAGGGGAACCGATATTACCATTTCCTATAATGTGACCTTTAAGATTGTTACCAAAGGAGACGTGTCCTTCCTTCTTCATCGATAGCGTTGTAAATAATGAAGCATCCCCGGTCATGTGCCGTGAACAACCGCTATCGAGAATCTACTTTCTTCTAGCATGAGAAGGACTCTTCACCTACAACATAAGTTGAAGATGAATATTTTGGTACCCATGATCGTATGGGTCCTTGAGTGTTAGTCTTAGGAACCCACTTAAAAACTTTCTTATCAACTAGTTTCCTTGTATGACAATAATTGGTCGTATGTCCAAGCAAGCCAGAGTAGTTACAAATCATAGAGGATTTAGAAGATGTGTGAGTATCACGCATATCTGAATCTCTAGTACGAGGAGTTTTATCATTAGTATTATGATGATGATAATAAAAAGCATGATGCAAAGTGTTTTTCTTAACAAATGGTCCATTCCTTGTGTTAGAAAAGGACTTGTGTGTGGTGTTCATGTAAGAAGTATGCCTAGCATTGTGATGAGTTTGGAGGTGTCTTGGCGTATGCATGTGAGTAGTGTTCTTATTACCTAGTTTCTTACTCTGTACAAGAAGATCATTATACTTAATAGAAGTATCATATTCTCTCCTATTAGCATCTTGAACCTTATGCATAGCAAATTTATAAGCCCTTCTCATGGATTGAATCTCATCATCCTTTTTCTTGATGGTGACAAGGGATTCTTGAAACTTGAGTTGCAAAGACTCTATTTCATCCATGTCAGAAGGAGGAGATTTTCCCTTTACATCAATAATGATGCTTGAGAGTCTCTCAACTTCAAGTTGAAGAGCATCAACCTCTTTTAGAGATTTCTTGTATTTATTCCTAACACCTTTGTGCTCTTCATGTAGCTCAAGGATAGCTTTCTCCAAGTCATCATAAGTAAGAGTATTTAAGGAAAGATCAACAAGTACCTAATCGGTTGCCATGAGACAAACGTTGGTATTGTGTTTGCACTCTTTGTCGTTGTCGGAGTCGCTTGCGTTACTCTCACACCAAATGCTTGTGTTGGCAAATTTTCTGGAGGACGAGCTTCCTTTGCTAGGCTTCTCGTACTTGCTTGAGTCTTTTTTTATCATAGGACAGTCCCTCTTGATGTGTCCAGTTCTTCTGTATTGATAACACGCCGGATCTTCCTCATTGTTCTGTCTGAAGCGGTTGGCTTTGTTGAATTTGAGGAACTTTTGGAAGTGCTTAGCTGTGAGAGCTATTTCTTCATCATCGTCCGACTCGTTGTCGTCGGAGCTATCCTTGGAGTAGGACTTTGTAACTTTGAGAGCAAGAGACTTCTCCTTCTCTTTGGCCTTCTCCTTCTCCTTCTCTTGTATGGAAGATTCCTCTTGATCTTTCATATCGAGTTCATGAGTCATTAGCTTCCCCATGAGGGTCTCAAGGTTCATGACTGTCAGGTCGTTCCCCTCAATGATTGCGGTAGCTTTAGGACTCCATCCTGTTGTCAATCCTCTAAGGATTTTTTTGATCTTTTCATGAGCAAGTTATTCCTTACCAAGAGAAGGAAGAGGATTAATAATATCACCAAAACGAGTAAACATGCAAGTAATAGACTCATCATGTTTCATCTTAAAGGACTCATATTCTTGCATGAGTCTACTAATCTTGGATTCCTTTACTTGTGAGGTACCCTCGTGTGTGACTTCAAGTAACTTCCTAATCTTATTAGAAGTCTTGCAAGTAGAGATTCTATTGAATTGACTACTATCGAGAGCACAATAAAGAGAGTTCATAGCCTTGGCATCTCGACTAGCAAGCTTCTTGGTGTTTTCAGTAAGTGTGAACCTAAGGGTGTCAGATGCAATATCCTCAATAACTCTGGAAGGAGTAGGGAGACCATTTATCACACAATCCCATAAATCGAAATCTATAGACTTCAGATAAATGCCCATCCTAAACTTCCAGTAGTTATAGTTGATTCCATCAAATAGGGGAGGCCTATTTGTGGAGTGTCCCTCATTGTGGAAAGTGTTGATACTAGGGTTAGTGGCCATGGATCACTCAAAGGGTGTAAATCCAAATCAAGATAACAAAGCTCTGATACCAATTGTAGAACCCTAGAGGGGGGTAAATAGGAAAATAAAAAATAACTTGATCACAAGAAGCAATATATGACAAATAAAAAGAGAAAGTAGGAAGATCAAACACAAGATGTATCCTCGTATCCTCGCTTGAGACAATGCAGTCCCGGAACTCTCTCCGGCTTAAATCCACTATTTAATAAAATAGTACACACGAGTTTGGATCCGAAGAACTCACCAACTTCAACACGAGTTTGGATCCGAAGAACTCGCCAACTTCAACACACGAGTTTTCTTACGAAGGCTCGCCAACTTCAAAGAAATAAGAAGAGAACTTGTTGATCTTCTAACACTTGAAGATCGAAAATTACAACTCTTAATAACTATAGCACTTTGGGAGAGGATGACAATTAAAAGCTTGGTAGAGTATTAATAGTGGAGCTCTTGGTAGTTTGGAAAATTTATGGCATGAGTTGGTGAAAGCTTTAAGAGAGAGAAGGCTTTCATTTATAGAGAAACCAAGAGTAGGTAGCATTTAATGCTCCTGGATACAGCCTGATCGGCATACCGTCGGTATGCACCGACATACCATCGGTATACCGGTCGAACAGTAACGGTCATATTAATATCCGTTGGGAGCAATTAATGCTGCCATTAATGCAGTCTATGCTATTCAAAAATCAAATTTTCGTAACCCGGTATACCGTTGGTATACCGACGTTTAACATAGAACGTTTTTTAGGCAAACAAAACGGTATACCGTCGGTATGCCGACGTTTGTCACAGAATATTTTGTGGTCTACAAAACGGTATACCGTCGGTATGCCGGAGCATACCGTCGGTATGCCGACATTTCAAACAGAAGTTTTTGTGGACAATAAAATGGTATACTGCCGGTATGCCGGAGCATACCGCCGGTATGCCGATCTATAGGATATGATTTTTGACTTTAAGAAGTAGAAAGCTATTAGTTTGTCATCCAACCTTAAGTGTTTACAGAAAGACCTAGACCTTGTACAGACTCGAAATCAGAAAGCCGTCTATTACAAGGAGCACCGGTCTTTTGCTTCAGTCTTCAAGGCAATGGATGGTAAACTTGAATGGACATACTTTATGTAGTAGAGCTTCTGAAAAGATATCAATCTAAAAACAGAGAAAACTAAACTACGAAGATGCTGTTAATATTATCAAAATAAAATGTGCCAACAACATCCTGGAGGTCTAGGATTCTACAGTCATATTCTTACCGAAATTGACTTTGGTGATGTCGACAAGAGCATTTCCAGCATTAGGAATCTGGAGCATCTCACTTAGGTCATCATCATCAAATTCAATATCGATATCCTAGATAGATGAGTAGATAGTGCCATATGAATGTTACAAATTACAATAAAATATGTATATAGCATTGGAATAAATTTGGTTAGCAATTTGAACTAGATCATGAAATCCTAGGGTAGTAAGAGTTGCTAAATATTCTGCAAAGATAGTAAAACTAATGACATTGCCCGGACAAATATTTTGTATTTAGAAATCATCGAACCATGTATTGGAAACTTCTAGGCTTCTAAATAATGAGCTATTAAAATCATCCTCGTCAGAACGAAGACTAAATAGAGACTCAAAAGTATCTTGAGATGGATTTGAAGATGAAGCTTCATCCATTCTCCTATTTATTTTTAAGATAACTTTGGTGTCATAGAAAAATTGAAGATAGGAAAAGATTATACCTCAAAAGAACATTGGAAATTGGAAGAGAATCCCGAAGTAGACACAAATCCTTGATCTTCGAGATGAAAACCCTAAAATAGATAAAATCTAGGGTTATGGTTTGCAAATATAGGGTTTAGAAGGAGTTTTAGGAGGAGGAAGAAGAAGAGGGTCGGTTGCTATCGATTTAGAAATAGGATTGTTTTGTTGAAAGAGAAGGTAACTTAAAAGTGACGCCTGCTCTCGGTTTACCTGATATACAGGGACCGAGTTCGGGCTTCTTGTATGTAGGTTAGCATACGTTAAATTATATACATAAAATGAAAGATAAAATTCATAAAAAGTTTAATAGATCTCAATTATCTTGGGTTAGCTGTAGGAGGCGAATCCCAGCTAGCGGTAGTCCGAAGACCAGTACACTGTGTAGCTTCAAGCTATTATACTTGTATCACAAAAGAGCCATTTCGGCTTGTACCCAAAATAATTTTGATTTCATAAAATTGTTGAATTAATAGCAAGTCATTTATCGGACATAATGCATTATGCTTCTGAGACGATATCAAGAATATCATGACGAATAGAATTAGAGCGATCCTCGGCTAATGGTTTTATAAAAATATCTGTTAGTTGATGACTTCTGTCAATAAATTCTAAATAAATATCTCTGTGTTGTTGAGGATCACGAAGAAAATGATAATGTATTTCTATATGCTTAGTCCGTGAATGACATGCTAGATTATTAGTCAAATTAATCGTGCTAGTATTGTCACAAAAAATGGGAATATTATAAAAATATAGATTATAGTATTCTAGGGTTTTCTTTATCCATAAAATTTGAGCACGACAATGACCGACGGCGATATACTCAGCTTCAGTCGTTGATAATATGACAGAATTTTGCTTTTTGCTAAACCAAGCGACTAAAGCTTTTCCTAGAAAATGATACTTACCGCTGGTACTTTTACAGTCTACTTAGCATTCGACAAAATCTATATCAGAATAACTGATTTGGTCAAATGATTTAGTTTTGGGGTACCACAAGTCAAAGGTAGAAGTTCCTTCACGGTACTGAGAGATACACTTAACTCCGCATAGTTGTGATTCCTTAGATTGGCTGGATATCTAGCATATATGCAAACACTGAACATTATATCTGGACGACTAACAGTTAAGTACAGAAAACTACTAATCATATCTTGATACTTATGCTGGTCGACGGGTTTGCCACTTTTATCAATGTCAAGCTTGGTGAAGGTAGCCATTGGAGTTCCGATAGGCTTTGCATTGTTGAAGTCAAACTTCTTTAGCAACTCCTTTGTATACTTTGCTTGATTGATGAAGGTCCCTTGTAAAGTTTGTCTGATTTGCAGTCCGAGAAAGTAGTTGAGCTCTCCCATCATGCTCATCTCAAACTCATTCTACATACACTTAGAAAACTCTTGACAGACTACTTCATCAGTTGAACCAAAAATAATGTAATCTACGTATATTTGTACTAACAAAATATCATCATTAAAGGATTTGATAAATAAATTAGTGTCTACTTTCCCTTTGGAACAAAACCATTTTCCATTAAAAATGCACTTAGACGATTGTTCCAAGCTCTAGGTGCTTGTTTGAGTCCATATAGTGCCTTCCTTAACTTGAAAACGTGATCAAGAAATTTAAAATCTTCAAAACCAGGAGGTTGTTTCATAAAAACTTCTTCTTTTATAAAACCATTCAAAAAACACTTTTCATATCCATTGGAAACAATTTAAAATCATGAGAACATGCATATGCGCAAAGCATGCGAATAGATTCTTGTCTAGCAATAGGAGCATAGGTCTCGTCATAATCAATTCCTTCTTCTTGATTATAACCTTGAGCAACTAAACGTCCTTTATTGCGAATGACTTGTTCATCTACACAGTTTGTTTCAAAATACCCATTTGGTACCAATTACAGAGTGACCACTAGGCTTAAACTTGATTCCTCTAAAATTGGTTTAATTTCTCTTGCATTGTATAAATTCAAAATTCATCATCAAATGCATCTGCTAGTAACTTAGGTTCTATTTATGAAATAAATGCAACACTTGCGGCTACATCCTTAGTAGAAGAATGATTACTTATACTTTTTGTTAGCGGTGCAACTCGAGTGGGCTAAATTCGAGCCCGATCGGGTAAACCCGTTAATGGGTTGGGTTAGGGTTGAAGATACTCGGGTTCGGGCTCGGGTTTAGGTTCAAATATTTAAACTCGATCATAAATCAGGTTGGGCTCGGGTTCATTTGTCGGCTTACCCGAAGAACCCGAAACCCAACTTATATATATATATTTTTCACTCAAACTCTTCAACTACGTATCCCAAATTTTATTTCAGTTTGTATTTTATAAATATCAAGACTTGATTGCTATTTGATTATGTGTTTAAAATTATTTCAATTAGTATATTAGAGCACGATAAATCCGATGGACCCGACCCAACCCGAGTTTAATCCGAGCCATACTCGATCCTCCGAGCTTGGTCTTGGGCTTCATATGTTGAACCTAAGGTCGAGCCGTGCTTGGTCTAGGGCTAGGCTTATGATTCATCAGGTTGGACTCGGGTTGATCTCAAGCCCGACCCAACCCGCCCGAGTTGCACCCCCACCTTTTGTACATCATCTATTATCAAGGTTTCTAGATAGTCTGACATGAACCTCATCTTCTTTGGCAGACTTTTCAGATAACTTATTCCCGTGTCAGTATCTTCAGGTGCTTTGTTGGATGTTTTGTTACCAATTGATGGAACTGAGATTCCCAGATCGAATATTGATCTACGCAAGATGACCATGGCCATGCGGCTAAGTCATCTTGCTCATGGTGAATTCTTATCCTTACAGCATGACAAAACCATACGGCATGACAATTTATCAACCATGCGACATGAGTGCAAAGTTAATCTACGCATGTATTAATACGGACCCTTCAACGAAATTTTTTTCAGGAGGATGAATTGGTGTGTATATCGATTGATGAAGCATGAACAGGTTTAATCTTGTGTTCAAACCCTTAAATGGCAAAAATCAGGGTTCACGGATTATACCAGAAGCGACAAAGAGTTGATGACAGTTTCCAGCAATCTTGATCGATCAGCAACCTCAAGACTTCTACTGTATGCCTCCCTCGAGTTGGACATCATATAGGTGACGGTCTTCCAACCTTTTCTTCTCCTCAGCTGTCCTCCGTTTCTCTTCTTTCTTGATGAACAAATTAGAGAAAGATGCTCTTCTTAGGATACACATGACGACCAGAGAATAGCGGTTATATTGTAAAACCCCTAAATTTTCACTCTGATTTTTTTAAAATTAATTTATTTGGTATTATTTTTTTTATTTTTGGTATTGGTACGTCGAGTGTGAATACGTATATATAGTATTTTTTTTATAAAAAGTTTTATTATAGAAAATAGATATTTTATTTCAATATAGTATAGGTAAACATTTTTATTTTTAAAATGCGTCGCACAAGGATTGCCAAAACTCTATGTTTATTAGTGATATTCTTATCGTACTACAAGTATAGCTATTAATTTAGAAAATAATGTTTTATTTAAATATATTAATTGCATGCGATGTACATGAAAATTAATTCATGTATATATTTTGAATTTTCAAAATTAATTATTATTTTAATTTATAAAAAGTTATTTTGAATTTATTGGTGGTAATTTAAATTGTGATTAGATTTAATTTATTTGATTTAAATATTTTAATTTAAAGATGGGACTTATCTATATTTAATTTGGATTTGGATTTGGATTTGGATTTATCAATATTTAAATTGGATTTTGGATTTGGATTTGGATTTGATTGAATTTGTTTTAAATTGATTTAAATAAATGGTGAATTACCAAAAATAGTTTTAATTTTTTCTAAACCTTATCCCACTAGGAGTTTCCACCCCCTATATATAGGGGAGCCTCCCTATGGCTTTATCAACGAAAATTATTTCATAAATTTTCTCCACCAAGGTGTGTGCACCGTGTCGGTATCCATAATTTTTATGTTAGTCGTGACGGCCTCAGTGTAGAACCCTAGAGGGGGGGTGAATAGGGAAATTAAAAATTAACTACAACAATTGATGCAATAAAGATAATTGAAAGTAAAGAGTAGAAAGATCAAACGCAAGGATGTATCCTGGTATCCTCTTTTGAGGCAGTCCAGTCCCGGAACTCTCTCCGGCTTTAATCCACTATTTAACCAAATAGTACACACGAGTTTGGATCCGAAGAACTCGCCAACTTCAATACGAGTTTGGATCCGAAGACTCGCCAACTTCTACACACGAGTTTTCTTACGAAGGCTCGCCAACTTCAAACAAAAGAGAATGAGAACTTGTTGATCTTCTAACACGTGAAGATCGAAATGTACAACTCTTTAATACTCTAGCACTTTGGGAGAGGATGACAATGAAAAGCTTGGAAGAGTATTAATGGTGGAGCTCTTGGTTGTTTGAAAATTTATCGAAGAGTTGGTGAAGAAGCTCAAGAGAGAGAGAGCTTTCTTTTATAAGAGAACCAAGAGTTGGTGGCATTTAATGCTCTGAATACAGACAGACCAGCATGCCGTCGGTATGCAGCGGCATACCGTCGGTATACCGGCCAAATAGTAACGGTCATGTTAATGACCGTTTGAGAGCGGCCATTAATGCTAGTCAGAGCAATTCAAAAACCAAATATTTGAAACTCGGTATACCGTCGGTATGCAGGAGCATGCCGCCGGTATGCCGACAATTTGTCACAGCAAGTTTTGAGTTGCTAAAAACGGTATACCGCCGGTATGCCGGAGCATGCCGTCGGTATGCCGACAATTTGTCACAGCAACTTTTGGGTTGCTAAAAACGGTATACCGTCGGTATGCCGGAGCATGCCGTCGGTATGCCGACAATTTGTCACAGCAACTTACTGGACCAAAAGATCGGTATACCGCCGGTATGCCGGAGCATGCCGTCGGTATGCCTACTATTCGTCACAGCAACTTTCTGAAAGCCAAAAACGGTATACCGCCGGTATGCCGAAGCATACTGCCGGTATGCCGCTCTGTAGGTATTTGATTTTTGACTTTGTTCTTTTTACTGTCATCCGTCCTTAGGTGTTTACAGATATACCTAGACTAGTACAGACTCGAAGACTCTAAGCAGGGAGACGTCGTCTTATGCAGGGAATGCCGGTAACTGCTCCAGTCTTCAAAGTGAAAGAGATTGCGCTTGAACGGAAGAACTCCATGTAGTCGATCTTCTAAGAATATTTGAATCTGAAGAACAGAAGACTAAACTACGAAGATGCTATTAATTAATCAAAATAAAATGTGCCAACAAACTCCTCTATTTTGATAATTGACAAAATAGAGAGATAGCATCTTCAGGGAGTAGCTCCCCCGTAGGTAGACAGCTCCCCCTCAATACAATTTCTCTCCCTTTGTCACTTAGTCAAAGATGGGGATAACAATAGAAAATGTGCATAAAGAAAATGACACGAGTATATAAAGAGAAGCATGCATTAATATATTGAAGTAAGAAGTGAATACATGCTTGACCCATACATATCATAGTGAAAATATAAAAGACTCTCCATAACGAGAGCCGGACACTAGAGATAACCATAGATAAAGTCCCCGAAGGACAGCAAACAACAAGTACCAACCACACACCGGTCCCGAAGGACCACAAAAGATAACATAAAAACAAACACATAAAAACTAAAACAGGCATAACACGAGACCATCACCCAAAAGGGAATCCATCCCTACTCATCAGCCGGATCGTCATCATCACCCTGAGCTTGCTGGAAGGCGCCAAAAGGATCAATGCCGTCAGGGTACATAAACCCATAGGCATTGGGATCAGAGAAGCGCGGGGCCGTGTACATGGGATCCTGAAGATTAAGATCCAGAAAAAGCATCCCGGTCTTGAAGAGTACGCTGAATAAAGTACCCCTGATCGTGGAAACGGGACTGGATCAGGGCGCCAAGACCACGAGTGTGGGCCCGCATCTGCTCCTCCGCCTGGGCCATACGCATATCAAAGTGCTGCTGAGTGAGCGGCATATAACGGCCCGAAGCAGGAGGGGTAGATGTGGGAGCAGCAAGAGTGGATGCCGGTTGCTCTTGGGAAGATGAGGCACGGGAAGTAGAGGCGCCAGCAAGGGTACGGGAGACAGCAAGATATGAGGGGACGCCATCCGAGGAGCAAAGAGATAGGTCAACTTGTTTGGCCTCCAGAAGCAGAGTGATAAGGCAGCCATAGTAGAGGTTCTGCTTCCCCGAAGGCAAGACACGCCGGAAGAGCAGAAAAAGAGTCTTCGGGAAGGAGAATCGCTTTCGGGCATGGAGATAATACATGCAGACGAGGGCATCACCGGTGATTGCGTCGTAGTTCCCGCCCTTAGGAAATAGTGTGTGGCACACTATCCTATAGAGCTCATAGTAAAACGGCTCCAGCTGGACAGAGAGGGCCGGGATGGCAGGAGGGTTGGGACACTTGCAGATGATACGGCAGAATTCATCGAAAGGTGACGTCGCCGAGGAGTTGAGAGCACCCAAGGATGGTAACGCTTCCCCTTTGTCCGGTATGCCTAAGATGTTCCCCACTTCCCGAGATATTAGACGGAAGTGACGGTCATTGACCATAGATTGAATGGCGGATGGATCGTCGTCGTTCCCTCTCAAGTTGCAATAGAAAAGTCGAACAGCAGCGGAGTAGACGGGTATTTGGCGCCGAAGTAGAGAGGAGAGTCCGGCGTCGTCAAACAAGGGGACGTGACCGGGGAAGAGATTCCAGTTGATCGTGTAGGAACGATATAGTAAAGCGTAATACTCTAGAGGGGGGTGAATAGTGTTGGCAGCGGAATAATGCTAAATAAAAATTGTTAGCAACACAATCACAGTATATAATCACAGTTGAAATAATGTAAAGACAGAGTTCAGAAAGCAAACGCAAAGACAGTGATGTATACTGGTATCCCTCTGTTGAGGACTAATCCAGTCGGTAGAACTCTTGCTACCAGTTGAATCCACTATAGAAAAAACCGCAAGTTTTCTTACGAAGTCCTTGCAACTTCTACAACGCGAGCTTTGATACGAAGAACTCGTCCAACTTCAAATGTGAAGAGGTATTCTTCAATCAAGCCTTCTAATTACAATCTCTGAGAAACTTCTAGACCGTACCGCACTGGCAAATCGACAAGAGGATTGTAACTGGCTTGGGATCTGAAAATAAAAGCTCTAGAAAACTCTTTGGAAGGCAGAAAGCTTTTTAGATAGAGAGAAGATTAAAAGTGAATGAGTGAATTGAAATGATCGAAATCCATCTCTATTTATAGGAATTCTAAAGGGAGAACTCTGTCAGAATTTGGACAAAATTCGGGCAGAACTCGATGAGCAAATCTCGGTCAAATCCGCAACTGCAGGAGGACCAAGTTCCAGAGAATTCAAAAATCAAACGGCCACCAACCGAACTCTGGCCGAACTCTGGCCGAACTCTGGCCGAGTTCTGTCAGGGTTAGGTTAGGGTTTTAAAATAGATTTTTGGTGATTTTTGAAAACCTTTTTGAAAACATTTTTGTAAACATTTTGATAGGTCATTTTAAAAACATTTTGAACTATTTTGGGGATAGCCTATTTGCCAGTGTGACTCGATGTACAACGTATTCCTAGACTCAAATAAAATGAAAAATTACATTGCATAGGAAGTACAGACTCAAGTAGGCAAACAGATCTTCAGTCTTGAACGGAGTGAATATCCAATCTTGCTTATGTCCAAGAAGCTGAGATGTCCCAACAAGCTTCGTATATCCAGACAGAGTTTTGATCAATTATTAAAATCAGGTTGACTATGACCAATGGGCCAACAATCTCCCCCATTTTGATAATTGACAAATTATGAATGATATAACATTAAGCTTGTTCAAGCTTGTGCAAAAATATCAAAAAGTAGAAATTGTTCATAACCTGTATTTAACTCAAAAAAAATGTTAGAATCATTTTTAATTTTCTCCCCCTTTGTCACTTAGCAAAATAATTGCACAAGAGAAGGCTCCCCCGCATTAAATGCAGAAGACTCCCCCGCAATCAATGCATAAGTAACAAATAGTGAGAAAACAAAAAAAAAGAACATGTAAGGTTTCTACTAATTATCATCACAGGCATGTATTGCTTAAAAAACATAAAAAAATCTCAGGCATGCTATTTCACAGGCAGTTTAAAATGGAGAAGCAGTATAAAGAGATAGTGCTTAAACAAAATGCTGAAATAAACTGAGATGACATAAATGAAACATCAAAAACATGTCCATGAAGATAAAAAGTACTGATAGCAAACTACAAAGTACTAATAAAAAGTAAATGATAAAAACTTGGAATATCGGAGCATTTCCAAGTATACAATAGAATATCACTAATAATCAAATCAGATCTCATCATCACTATCCTCATCAATATCATCAGCAGCGTGGCCAGCATGACCGGAAGTACCAGCACCAGAAGTACCAGCGCCAGTAGGATGAGTAGGGGCGCCAGCATAGAACTCACCAACGTAATCTCGAGGTGCACGATACCAGTCATAGGCGTTACCTGGCTGGAAGTAGGCATGAATAGCCTCATCCTCACAGCGATAACCCGAAAAAGCTAGATCACGAGGGATGGAAGCAGCAGAGTGACCAGTCTGGGCAAAACGCAGATCAGCCAAGGAGTTTGCCATCGCCTGGTAACGGGTGACATCGCGGAACTCTCGCTCGCGAGCCATGTCCGTCATCGAGACGTGCAAAGCTGATAAATGCTGATGTATGCCCTCAAAAGTCATGGCATACAGCTGATGTGGTGAAGATGGTGCAGTAGGAGGAGCAGGAGGTGGAGCTGAAGCAGTCCGGCTGCGACGAGAAAGCTGGAGTAACTTGGGCTCAGAGTCCTGAGTACAAGTCGATAGATCGATCTCGAATCGCTGAAAGATACGAGGGAGAATCATCGCGTAAGAGAGATTTCGATCTCTAGCATGACAACGTCCCATCATCTGAATGATTGTCTTAGGGGCGGAAAAAGGAATCCCCTTGATAAGATGGTACATGGCGGACAGCTCAAGCGAAGTCATATCATCCTTGGAAGTAGATTTTGGAAGAAGAGTAGAGTAGATGATGCGATACAATTCGTAGTTAAACAAGTTCAGGTTGTTAGCCTTGAACTTTCCAGAACGTACTCTGTCAGGTGCACAAAGTTCCGTTTTGAAACTCGTGAGTGTAGTGCCTTCGGGGAAATCGAATTCCGTGATATCAACTAGCGGTTCACCTTCATTGGGAATACCAAGAATCTCCGCTAGAAGGACATCATTAAAGTCAATGTCTATGCCTCCGACACGTGTGCTCACGTCAAAAGTGTTAACTACGAGATTGCAATAGAACAATCTAATGGCATTAGTAGCTATTGGGAAGCACAGTTTAACAAGTAAGTGTAACCCTAATGCCTCAAATAAGTGACGATGATCAGGGAATACCGTCCATTTAACCGGAGTGCCGCTACATATGGATCGGGTAGAAAAGTCACCGTACCATAATAAAGCTTGATCGAGGGTTTGAAAAAAGAACCCATCGAAAGCGCCGTCACTCTTTTGGACCGGCGAAAACAAAGAATCCGTGTGAGGATTCGAAGAGGACCCTTCCTCACTAGGAGTGGTCTTCTTCCTCTTAGACGGATTAAATCTAGGTGCCATTGAAATAAAAAGCACTAATTTGAAAGGTGGAGAGAGAGGGAGTTATACCTCACGAAAATTAGATATGTTGTAGAGAAGAACGATCTCCGCACGATTCCAAATTTTGGAAGGATTTCACCAAGTAGATTGGAAGCAATAGATTGGTGAAGAACTAGGGTTTGGAGGTCGGGGTCGGCTGCTGCTGCTGTTGTAATTAGTTTGGAAGTAATAAAAGAGAAGAAGCTCTCGGGTTCTGTATATATACACATACACCCTCAACCGAACTCGGGCCGAATTCGGACAGAGCTCTGGCCGAATTCGCCTAGGATTCTTTCAGGTTGATTTGTGCTACTTCTTTTTCATTGACTCGTTGCAAATATTTAATTCAAAGATTAGTTATTTTAGTCTTCAAATAACATAATTAATAATATTTTATGAATTAAATGTCGTTACACAGCGACTGTCTCAGATTAGCTGTAGGAGTACTGTCTCAGCTGGCGGAGGTTCACCGGGGAACTCTTAAGTACCGCTTCGCTTCAACCGTAGTTGTGGTGACAGACAGACTCTTTATTAGCTTGTCTCTAACACAGTTTTGCATAATGATATATAATCATAAAATAAAATTAATTAATATTATTGACGTCCAAAATTCCTAATTCTCGACGTAAATAATTGAAACGATCTTCCGCTAGAGGTTTAGTGAAGATGTCAGCTAATTGATTTTCAGTATCTATGTACACAAGGTTTATATCTCCATTTTGATGATGATCTCTAAGAAAATGATGTCTAATCTCGATATGTTTAGTACGAGAATGACATACAGGATTCTTAGTCAAATTAATGGTGCTCGTGTTATCACAGAAAATGGGAATATGTGTGAAAAATAAATCAAAGTCTTCTAGGGTTTGTTTCATCCACAAAATCTGAGCGCAACAACGTCCTGCGACGATATACTCAGCCTCTGTTGTTGATAAGGCTATAGAATTTTGCTTTTTACTAAACCAAGAGACTAGAGCCTTGCCTAAGAAATGACATGTACCGCTAGTACTTTTTCTATCAACCTTGCATCCCACAAAATCTGCATCCGAATAACCAATAAGGTCAAAGGATTTAGTTTTGGGATACCACAAGCCGACAGAAGAAGTGCCCTTAAGGTATCGGAAGATACGCTTAACTGCGGTCAGATGTGATTCCTTTGGGTTAGCTTGAAAACGTGCACACAGGCAAACACTAAACATGATATCTGGACGACTAGCAGTTAAGTAAAGTAAACTACCAATCATACCTCGATACTTACGTGTGTCGACTGGCTTGCCTTGTTCGTCAGAATCAAGCTTTGTTGAAGTTGCCATCGGAGTGTCAATAGGTTTGACATTGTCCAGATCGAACTTCTTTAGCAAATCTTTTGTGTACTTGGCTTGATTAATGAACGTCCCATTGTCGGTTTGTTTGATTTGTAATCCGAGAAAGAACTTCAGCTCTCCCATCATGCTCATCTCAAACTCATTCTGCATACACTTAGAAAATTCTTAACAAAGAGATTCATCAGTGGATCCAAAAATGATATCATCAACATAAATTTGAATTAAAAGCAGCTTGCCATTAAAAAATTTAATAAATAGTGTAGTGTCAACCTTTCCTTTTGAAAAATCGTTGTCAAGTAGAAAAGAGCTTAGACGGTCATACCAAGCACGAGGGGCTTGTTTCAAACCATATAAGGCTTTCTTCAACTTGAAAACATGGTCAGGATTTTTGAAATCCGTGAAACCCGGAGGTTGTGCTACAAAAACTTCTTCTTTTATAAAGCCATTTAGAAAAGCACTTTTTACATCCATTTGAAAAAGTTTGAAATCATAAAAACATGCAAATGCACATAACATTCGAATGGATTCTAATCTCGCAACTGGGGCATAAGTCTCATCGTAGTCGATACCCTCTTCTTGATTGTATCCTTGAGCTACGAGTCGAGCCTTGTTACGAGTTACTAAACCATCCTCATTTAGTTTGTTTCGGAATACCCAACGGATGCCAATGACCGGATGATCAATAGGCTTGGGAACAAGTTCCCAAACTTGATTCCGTTCGAATTGGTTCAATTCCTCTTGCATGGCATCTATCCAGAAACTATCACTACATGCTTCATCAATAGATTTAGGTTCTAGCTGTGAAATAAATGCAACACTAGAAACAATATCTCTACTGGATGATCGAGTACTTACTCCTTTGGTAATGTTACCAATTACCAAATCTTGTGGATGATCAGCTATGAATTTTAACCTCTTCGGTAGACTCTGTAGGTAGCTGGTTCCTGGATCTCCTCTAGGGGGTTCAGCTAGTGCAGAGCTTGGTTCAGGTTCAGCTGATGTTGAACTTGATGTAGGCAGATCTTCATCACTGTCATCGAGAGTCATTTGGTTCATTTCATCAAAAGTGACGTTGATTGATTCTTCGATGATCATGGTACGTTTGTTGAAGACTCTGTACCCTTTGCTCTTGGCCGCATAACCTAGAAATATACCTTCATCGGCCTTTTCGTCAAACTTTCCCAAGTTGTCTTTAGTATTAAGAATAAAGCACTTACAGCCAAAAATCTTAAAGTAAGAAACTGAAGGAATTCTATCAAACCATAACTCAAATGGAGTCTTCTTCGATTTGGGTCGAATTAGAACTCTATTGAGCACAAAGCAAGCTGTATTGACAGCTTCAGCCCAGAAGTATTTGGGTAGGCTAAATTGATTTAACATCACTCTGGCCATTTCGGTTAGAGTTCTGTTCTTACGTTCCACAACTCCATTTTGTTGTGGAGTTCTAGGACAGGAGAACTCGTGTATAAAACCGTGTGTGTCACAAAATTGCTCGAAATTAGCATTCTCGAATTCGCCTCCATGATCGCTTCTAATACGAGTGATCATGTAACCTTTTTCATTTTGTACTTTCTTGCAAAAGGCGACAAATTCGGATAATGCGTCATTCTTGCGTGTCAAGAAATATACCCACGTGTATCTAGAAAAATCATCTACAATAACAAATGCATATAATTTACCTCCGAGGCTAGCAACTCTGCTAGGACCGAATAAATCCATATGTAGCAATTGTAGAGGTCTAGTAGTACATACTGCGTTTACAGACTTGAATGTGGATCTGGTAGCCTTGTTCTTTTCACATTGGCTGCATACCGAATCCTTCTTGAATGTTATGGCTGGTAAACCGCGTACTATCTTCTTTGTGGATAATCTTGAAATTGTATCCATGTTTGCATGACCGAGTCTCATGTGCCATAGATGACTCTCATCACTTTTGTCTATTAAGCATCTACCTGAAATATTAGCTTCTTCCAGCAGATAGAAAACATATATATTGTATTCCCTGATTCCTTCAAAGATAGTACTACCAGTTGAGCTATCAACTATAGTACATTTGTCTTTGCCAAAGTTGATACCATAACCATGATCAGCTAGATGACTTATGCTGAGCAGATTATGTTTCAACTCGGTAACCAGACAGACATCTTTAATCACTGGATAGGGAGACTTACCAACATCACCGATACTAATAATATACCCTTTCAAATTATTACCGAAGGAAACATAACCTTCCTTCTTCTTCTTCGACAGTGTTGCAAATAGGGTAGCGTCACCGGTCATATGCCGTGAGCAACCGCTGTCGAGGATCCATTTGCTTCTAGCATGTGAAGGGTGTTCCACCTACAAAACAGTTTGCAGATGAAACCTTTGGTACCTATTTCTTGTAGGGTCCTGAATTGTTAGCTTTAGGTATCCAAGCATAAACATTTAAATCTACAAGCTTTCTCATTCTACATGCAGATGATATATGACCAATGAGGCCACAATAATGACATTGTGCATGTCGAGTGTTGAAAGTTGAGTGGTGTGCATGGTTTGTAGGTTTGGGTTTTCTAGCATAGAAGAATGCATACCTATGATCATGTTTGGGCTTAACCTTTTGGGGTAAAGGTTTTATATGGTTTGGTCTGACGGTGTTTGGCTTGGGAATGTTTCGAATTCTCGGTAAGTGACACGTGTTAGGATAGGAAGCAGCAGGCTCAGGCTGTTTTCCTAACCTAATTTCCAACCTTTTGGAAGTGTCATATAACTTAGTATAATCAGAAGTGAGTGATTCCATTCTGATTTGTGCAGATTGAAGACTTTTCTTTTCTTTAGAAAGATCTTCTCTCAATTGGTCTATAATCTTGTCTTTTTCTTCGGATGACTGTTTAGTCTCGTGTAATAAGAGCTTTATAGAGGAAAGCTCACCAGACTCACTAACATTAGCTCTAACCTCAGCTAGTAGGTCGGTAAGTCTTCCTATTTCTCCTTTGTACTCTTTGAGTACCTTCTTAGCGATCTGATATTTACTACGCAGTTTCCTGTAGTCAAGCATCAGGTCACTGAAGGCATCTCCTAATTGCTCAAAGGTGAAGTTATCATATGTTTCTATAGGTTCAGTAGGTACCTGATCGATTGCCATGAAGCAGATGTTTGCAGCGTCCTCTGAATGTTCATCTTCTGAGTCGCTAGCTTCACTCTCATGCCATATGCTGGTGTTGGCATATTTTCGAGACGTTGATCTTTTCAGGTTGCCTTTTTCATACCTGTTGTTCTTCTTGCTCGATGATGAGTTGATGGGACAGTCCTTCTTCATATGTCCCTTCTTCTTACAGCCATAGCAGACAGCATCTTCATGATACCAGTTGTTGCTGTTGTTCTCTTTGACTCTCTTCTCATGTCTCATGAATCTTTTGAACTTTCTTGCTAGGAGAGCTTGATCTTCAGCGTTAGATCCACTGCTGTCTGAGTCATCTTCAGCAGCTTTTCTGTGCTGAGCCTTGAGGGCGATAGTCTTCTCCTTTGGTGCAGGTTCTTCAAAATCTTGTAGCTCCAGTTCATGAGTGAGTAGCTTACCCATGAGTACTTCAAGTGACATTGTGGTGAGGTCGTTTCCTTCAATGATAGATGTAGCCTTCGGAATCCAGTTCTTGGTGAGAGCTCGCAGGAGTTTGTGAATCTTTTCGTGGTTACTGTAATCTTTGCCTAAGGAGGACAAAGGGTTTACAATATCCAAGAACCTCTTGAACATTTGTGTGACTGTTTCATTTGGCTTCATTTTGAACGCCTCGTACTCTTGAGTAAGTTGGCTGACTTTTGACTCCTTGACTTGAGTCGTGCCTTCATGTGTAACTTCGAGAAGCTTCCACACACCATTTGCCGTTGTGCATGTAGATACCCTGTTAAATTCTGTTCTGTCTAAGACACAAAAAAGAGCATTAATGGCACGTGCGTCAAGACTGGCCTTTTTTTTTCTTCCTCTGTATAACTGCTTTGGGGTTTTTCAACTAAAACTCCCTCGACATTTATACGAGGTGGCTTCTGATAGCCATCAAGAACAATAGCCCATAAGTCAAAATCAAGAGATTTCAAGAAGAAACTCATCCGTGTTTTCTAATAAGTGTAGTTAGTACCATCAAACAGAGGGGGTCTGTTTGTGGCCTGACCTTCACTTGTGAATTTCATAGTAGCCATGTGATGTGCTGTGATCTAATAAATAATGAATAAATAATAGCACTATTACCTCGCTTTACCTATAACACCCGCTTTGATACCAATTGTAGGAACGATATAGTAAAGCGTAATACTCTAGAGGGGGGGTAAATAGAGTTGGCAGCGGAATAATGCTAAATAAAAATTGTTAGCAACACAATCACAGTATATAATCACAGTTGAAATAATGTAAAGGCAGAGTTCAGAAAGCAAACGCAAAGACAGCGATGTATACTGGTATCCCTCTGTTGAGGACTAATCCAGTCGGTAGAACTCTTGCTACCAGTTGAATCCACTATAAGAAAAACCGTAAGTTTTCTTACGAAGTCCTTGCAACTTCTACAACGCGAGCTTTGATACGAAGAACTCGTCCAACTTCAAATGTGAAGAGGTATTCTTCAATCAAGCCTTCTGATTACAATCTCTCAGAAACTTCTAGACCGTACCGCACTGGCAAATCGACTAAAGGATTGTAACTGGCTTGGGATCTGAAAATGAAAGCTCTAGAAAACTCTTTGGAAGGCAGAAAGCTTTTTAGATAGAGAGAAGATTGAAAGTGAATGAGTGAATTGAAATGATCGAAATTCATCTCTATTTATAGGAATTCCAAAGGGAGAACTCTGTCAGAATTCGGGCAGAACTCGATGAGCAAATCTCGGTCAAATCCGCAACTGCAGGAGGACCAAGTTCCAGAGAATTCAAAAATCAAACGGCCACCAACCGAACTCTGGCCGAACTCTGGCCGAGTTCTGTCAGGGTTAGGTTAGGGTTTTAAAATAGATTTTTGGTGATTTTTGAAAACCTTTTTGAAAACCTTTTTGTAAATATTTTGATAGGTCATTTTAAAAACATTTTGAACTATTTTGGGGATAGCCTATTTGCCAGTACGACTCGGTGTACAACGTATTCCTAGACTCAAATAAAATGAAAAATTACATTGCATAGGAAGTACAGACTCAAGTAGGCAAACAGATCTTCAGTCTTGAACGGAGTGAATATCCAATCTTGCTTATGTCCAAGAAGCTGAGATGTCCCAACAAGCTTCGTATATCCAGACAGAGTTTTGATCAATTATTAAAATCAGGTTGACTATGACCAATGGGCCAACAGATCGCCCGTCCCTTGAACACGTTGTGATGGACGAAGTGCTGGAACCAAAGCTCGGCCGCCAGAGAGTTGGAGAAGACGCGTTGGTTATAGCCGGTAGGTAGCGCCACCGGAACGAAGGGGTTGAACATGGAGGAGGAGGAGGATCGGGGGCGCTTAGGGTTTGCCATAAAGAGAGATTAGGTTTTGGTTCTTTGGAGTGGATGAAGGAGGAGTAGGAGAAGTGAGGGAAGAAGGAGGATTTTAAAGAGGAGGAGTAAAGAGGGGAGATGAAAAGGTGATGGGTTTGAATTAAAAAGAGTGGAGTAAAAAGAAGAGAGAAAGGGGGAAAGTGATTTGAAGAGTAATAAATAAGATGGGAGTTGAGGAGATGGGTAGTTATAAGGGATGGGATGGATGAGAGGGAATAAAGATAGGATAAAAAGAATAGAGAAGAGATGTGGGCCCGGATCCTGATATGATGTCCTTTTCGCCTCCATCCGGCATACCGGCGGTATGCCGACGTGTACCAACGGTATGCCGAGTTTCGAAACAGAACCGAATTATGATTCGAAAAACGGTATGCCGCCGGTATACCGCTGTATACCGTCGGTGTGCCGGCCGAGAGGGATTATGGATCAAAAGATAGAATGCCTAATTCATGGCAAAGGAAGGTGAAGCGATCTTCCGGGAGCGGTTTTGTGAAAATATCGGCTAATTGATAGGTAGTATCAATAAATTCAAGACGAATATCTCCCTTTTGTTGATGGTCACGAAGAAAATGCTGTCTAATTTCAATGTGCTTCGTGCGTGAGTGACAAATCGGGTTTTTTGTGAGATTGATAGAGCTAGTGTTATCACATTTAATAGGGGTGCATGAATGAGAAATGCCATAGTCTAAAAGTGTTTGTGACATCCAAAGAATTTGTGCACAACAACAACCAGCCGCAATATATTATGCCTCGGTGGTAGAAAGAGCAACAGAATTTTGCTTCTTACTAAACCACGATACCAAAGACTTTCCGAGGAATTGACATGTGCCACTAGTACTTTTTCGGTCAATCTTGCATCCGGCAAAATCCGCATCCGAAAAGCCGTAAAGCTCAAATGATGAGGATTTCGGATACCAAAGACCCATGTTAATGGTGTCTTTGAGATAACGAAAAATGCGCTTAACGGCACACAAATGAGATTCCTTTGGATTGGCTTGATATCGTGCACACAAGCAAACACTAAACATGATATCAGGACGGCTAGCAGTAAAATAAAGTAAGCTACCGATCATACCTCTATACTTACGAATGTCGACCGATGTACCATCTTCATCATTGTCAAGCTTTGTCGTTGTGGCCATAGGAGTCCTCATTGATTTGGATGAGTCGAGATCGAAACGCTTGAGGAGGTCCTTTGTATATTTCGTTTGATTGATGAAGGTTCCTTTGGGACCTTGCTTGATTTGTAACCCCAAGAAGAAGGAAAGTTCACCCATCATACTCATTTCAAACTCTTCCTGCATAACTTTAGCAAATTCTACACAAAGTGTGTTGTTAGTAGAACCAAAAATAATATCATCAACATAAATTTGAACCAACAAGAGAGTCCCATCATGGGATTTAATAAAAAGTGTTGTGTCAACTTTCCCCTTTGAAAAATTGTGAGCAACAAGAAAAGAGCTAAGACACTCATACCAAGCACGGGGAGCTTGTTTGAGGCCATAAAGGGCTTTATGGAGTTTGAACACATGATTAGGAAATTGAAAATCTTCAAAGCCGGGAGGTTGTTTAACATGAACTTCCTTTTTAATAATACCATTTAGAAAAGCACTCTTAACATCCATTTGAAATAGCTTAAAGTCATTAAAACAAGCAAAAGCACAAAGCATACGAATGGATTCAAGACGTGCAACCGGAGCATAGGTTTCGTCGTAGTCAATGCCTTCCTCTTGGTTATAGCCTTGAGCAACCAATCGGGCTTTGTTACGAGTCACTAACCCATCTTCATTAAGTTTGTTGCGAAATACCCATTTTGTTCCAATAATGGGATGATTGCTAGGTTTTGGGACAAGTTCCCAAACCTTGCTTCGCTCAAATTGATTAAGCTCCTCTTGCATAGCTATCATCCAAAACTCATCAAGGAAAGCATCATTAACATTTTTAGGCTCTATTTGAGAGATAAAAGCCACATTTGCACAAAGATCACGAGTGGCGGATCTTGTGCTAACACTGGAGGAAGGATCCCCAATGATAAGCTCCTTAGGATGATTGGTGACAAATCTCCATTCTTTTGGGAGATCCTTTTGAGGAGGCTCGAGAGGAGGAGACTCCTTTGATGGGGTCACAACTTCATTATTAGATAAAGAAGGACGATCCTCAATAGAGGAGTTCTCCAACCCAAACGAGATGTCATCAATATCCTCGGAAGAGGAGAATGTAGAAGAGTTGAGTTCATTAAAAGAGACATTGATTGACTCTTCGACAACAAGACTTCTTTTGTTAAAAACTCGAAAACCTTTACTATGAGTAGAGTATCCAAGGAATATTCCTTCATAGGCTTTTTCTTCAAACTTGCCTAGGTTATCCTTGGTATTCAAAATAAAATAATTGCAACCAAAAACTTTAAAATATTCAATAGAGGGAATTTTGTCAAACCAAAGCTCATAAGGCGTCTTCTTAGAAATAGGTCTAATCAAGACCCTATTAATAACATGACATGCCGTATTAACGGCTTCCGCCCAAAAATATTGGGGGAGCTTATATTGGTTTAACATAACCCGGGCCATATCGCCAAGGGTTCTATTCTTTCTCTCCATAACACCATTTTGTTGAGGAGTTCGTGGACAAGCAAAATTATGTCCAAAACCATTCTTTTCACAAAATCTTTTGAAATCAACATTCCCCTCCATGATCACTCCTAATTTTGTTGATAGAAAAACCTTTCTCATTTTGAACACGTTTACAAAAAGCAACAAATTCACGAAAAGTATCACTTTTGCAAGCAAGAAAAATAACCCAAGTAAATCTCAAAAAATCATCAACTAACACAAAAGCATAAAGTTTTCCGCCAAGGCTAGCTACTCTACTAGGCCCAAAAAGATCCATATGGATAAGTTAAAGGAGTCTAGAAGTACTCACAGAGTTGATGGATTTGAAGGATGACTTGGTCAACTTACATTTCTCGCATTCTTCACATACCATATCCTTTTTGAATAGGATACTTGGAAGACCTCGTACAAGCTTCTTGGAGGCGATACGAGAGATGGTGTCCATGTTGGCGTGTCCAAGCCTCATGTGCCAAAGCCAACTCTCATCGTTCTTTGCAACTAGACATCTGTCATTGTTAGTGCCTTCAACAAGATAAAGAACATAAATGTTGTTTTCTCTAATGCCTTCATAAACAATAGTTCCATTAGAACTATCGGTAATGTAGCATTTGAGTTTAACAAACTTGATATCATAGCCATTATCGGTAAGATGGCTAATACTAAGGAGATTATGCTTGAGATTAGTAACAAGACATACATTATTAATACAAGGATAAGGAGGAGAGCCGATATTACCATTTCCAATAATATAACCTTTAAGATTGTTACTGAAGGAGACGTGTCCTTCCTTCTTCATCGATAGCATTGTAAAAAGTGAAGCATCACCGGTCATGTGCCGTGAACAACCGCTATCAAGAATCCACTTGCTTCTAGCATGAGAAGGATTCGTCACCTACAACATAAGTTGAAGATGAACATTTTGGTACCCATGATCTTATGGGTCCATGAGTGTTAGTCTTAGGAACCCATTTAAGAACTCTCATGTCAACTTGTTTTCTTGTATAACAAAAATTGGAAGTGTGACCGACCAAACCACAATAATTGCACATCAAAAAAGATTTAGAAGAAGAGTGAGTGTTGTGCATATGTGAGTTTCTAGTGTGAGAAGTTCTACCATGAGTGTTATGATGATAGTAAAAAGCATGACGTGAGATGTTCTTCTTAACAAAAGGTCCTTTTCTTGTGTTAGAAAAGGAGTTGTGTGTAGTGTTCATGTAAGAGTCATGCCTAGCATTGTGATGAGTGTGGGGGTGTCTTGGAGCATGCATGTGAGTGGTATTCTTATTACCTACATTCTTACTCCGTTTAAGAAGATCATTATACTTGATAGAAGTGTTATATTCTCTTCTATTAGCATCTTGACATTTGCACATAGCAAATTCATAAGAGCTTCTCATGGATAGAATCTCATCATCCCTTTTCTTGATGGTGTCAAGAGATTCTTGAAACTTGAGTCGCAAAGACTCTATTTCATCCGTGTCAGAAATAGGAGATTTTTCCTTCACATCAATAATAATGCTTGAGAGCCTCTCTACTTCAAGTTGAAGAGCCTCAACCTCTTTAAGAGATTTCTTGTATTTATTTCGAACACCTTTGTGTTCTTCATGTAATTCAAGAATGGCTTTTTCCAAATCATCATAGGTAAGAGTGTTTAAGGAAAGAACATCAAGTACCTCATCAGTAGCCATGAGGCAAACATTAGCATTGTGTTTGCACTCCTTGTCATTGTCGGAGTCACTAGCATCACTCTCGCACCAAATGCTAGTGTTGGCAAATTTTTTAGAGGACGAGCTTCCTCTGCTTGGCTTCTCGTACTTGCTTGAATCTCTTCTTATCATCGAACAGTCCCGCTTGATATGTCCGGGTCTTCTACATTGATAGCACGCCGGATCTTCCTTATTTTCCCGTCTAGAGCGATTGGCTTTATTGAATTTGAGGAATTTCCGGAAGTGCTTAGCTGTGAGAGCTATTTCTTCATCATCATCCGACTCATTGTCGTCGGAGCTCTCCTTGGAGTAAGACTTTGAAGCTTTGAGAGCAAGAGTCTTCTCCTTCTCTTTGGTCTTCTCCTTCTCCTTCTCTAGTGTGGAGGATTCCTCTTGATCCTTCATGTCGAGCTCGTGAGTCATAAGCTTACCCATGAGGGTCTCAAGGTTCATGACAGTTAGATCGTTCCCCTCAATAATTGCGGTAGCTTTAGGACTCCACACTTTCGTCAATCCTCTAAGGATTTTTCTGATCTTTTCATGAGCCGGATATTCCTTACCAATAGAGGAGAGAGGATTAATAATATCACCAAATCGAGTAAACATAGAAGTAATAGATTCATCATGCTTCATTTTAAAAGACTCATATTCTTGAGTGAGTCTACTAATCTTAGACTCCTTCACTTGTGAAGTTCCTTCGTGTGTGACTTCAAGTAATTTCCAAATTTCATTGAAAGTCTTGCAAGTAGAGATTCGGTTGAATTCACTACTGTCGAGAGCACAATAAAGAGCATTCATTGCCTTGGCATCTCGACTTGCAAGCTTCTTAATGTTTTCAGAAAGTGTCCCGAAGGGTGTCAGAAGCAATATCCTCAATAGCTCTGGAAGGAGTAGGAAGACCATTTATTACGCAATCCCATAAGTCAAAATCTATGGACTTTAGATAAATGCTCATCCTAATCTTCCAGTAGTTGTAGTTGGTACCATCAAATAGGGGAGGCCTATTTGTGGAGTGCCCCTCATTGTGAAACGTGTTGATACTAGGGTTAGAGGCCATGGATCACTCAAGGGTGTAAATCCAAATCACGAGAACAAAGCTCTGATACCAATTGTAGAACCCTAGAGGGGGGTGAATAGGGAAATTAAAAATTAACTACAACAATTGATGCAATAAAGACAATTGAAAGTAAAGAGTAGAAAGATCAAACGCAAGGATGTATCCTGGTATCCTCTTTTGAGGCAGTCCAGTCCCGGAACTCTCTCCGGCTTTAATCTACTATTTAACCAAATAGTACACACGAGTTTGGATCCGAAGAACTCGCCAACTTCAACACGAGTTTGGATCCGAAGACTCGCCAACTTCTACACACGAGTTTTCTTACGAAGGCTCGCCAACTTCAAACAAAAGAGAATGAGAACTTGTTGATCTTCTAACACGTGAAGATCGAAATGTATAACTCTTTAATACTCTAGCACTTTGGGAGAGGATGACAATGAAAAGCTTGGAAGAGTATTAATGGTGGAGCTCTTGGTTGTTTAAAAATTTATCGAAGAGTTGGTGAAGAAGCTCAAGAGAGAGAGAGCTTTCTTTTATAAGAGAACCAAGAGTTGGTGGCATTTAATGCTCTGAATACAGACAGACCGGCATGCCGTCGGTATGCAGCGGCATACCGTCGGTATACCGGCCAAATAGTAACGGTCATATTAATGACCGTTTGAGAGTATTAAATGCGGCCATTAATGCTAGTCAGAGCAATTCAAAAACCAAATATTTGAAACTTGGTATACCGCCGGTATGTAGGAGCATGCCGTCGGTATGCCAACAATTTGTCACAGCAAGTTTTGAGTTGCTAAAAATGGTATACCGCCGGTATGTCGGAGTATGCCGTCGGTATGCCGACAATTTGTTACAGCAACTTTTGGGTTGCTAAAAACGGTATACCGCCGGTATGCCGGAGCATGCCGTCGGTATGCCGGAGCATGCCGTCGGTATGCCGACAATTTGTCACCGCAACTTACTGGACATAAAGATCGGTATACCGCCGGTTTGCCGGAGCATGCCGTCGGTATGCCGACTATTCGTCACAGCAACTTTCTGAAAGCCAAAAACGGTATACCGCCGGTATGCCGCTCTGTAGGTATTTGATTTTTGACTTTGTTCTTTTTACTGTCATCCGTCCTTAGGTGTTTACAGATATACCTAGACTAGTACAGACTCGAAGACTCTAAGCAGGGAGATGCCGTCTTATGCAGGGAATGCCGGTAACTGCTCCAGTCTTCAAAGTGAAAGAGATTGCGCTTGAACGGAAGAACTCCATGTAGTCGATCTTCTAAGAATATTTGAATCTGAAGAACAGAAGACTAAACTACGAAGATGCTGTTAATTAATCAAAATAAAATGTGCCAACACTCAGGTCCGACCCCGGGTATCTTTCCAATAAATTATTTTTTTACATATACATTATCCATGTCGTGTCGACACACCGGACACAATTCTACCCCGATATTTCGTGTCCAACAATTGGACACAATCCGCAGATTCCAATCCTAACCTACCCTACCCTAAACCTAGCTAAGAGCCACTACACCATCCCGGCTAGTGGACGATCACCACCACCGTCGTTGCCGTCTGCCACCCAGCCCTGCCCTAGCTCCCCGCCATCACTCCAACCGCGTCCACAGCACCCTTATGACCACTATCGGCCAAGTTTTTGTCCAATACCACCATCAACCTGCTGTTCATCATCACTGCCTACTGGAACCCTACGACTTCCTTTCCTCCATTCTGGACCTCCTCTGGTCCAACATCATCATCCACCCACACCACTATAGCCATCATCGCCACCTACACAAAACTAAAATGAAAACCACCATCGCCAAAATCGGCCACCCCCACTATGGCCGTCATCTCCACCCCAAAACCCCCAAAATCATCACCACCACCACCATAAAAATAATGAAAAACTCACCTCCGTTGTGCCGGAGTAGTCCCCGTTCTCCGTCGTTCTGTCGTCGACCTCCCATGATCGCTGCCTCCTTACGCCGGATCCTGACCCCTCCGCTGTGTGTGTCTTCCTCGATCGCCCGAAGCCCCTTCGTTGCACCCAAGCCGGAGCGTCGTTGTACGCGCTCCGCCTCTGCCAAGCCACCGTGCCGGCAGTGCCTCTCCCCCCGAGCCATGTCGAGCCCCCTCCGTGAGCCTCCTACCGTCTCTTCTCTTTTGTTCCTTCCGTCCTCTCTCAGTCTTCTTCTTTCCCCACAAATTTCACTCTCTCCACCGCCTCATCCTTTCCCCCTTCTCTCCTTTTGCTGCATCTTCTCTTTATTCTTGTTTGCTTTATTTTCTCTTTTTTTTCTTCTGTTTTCTCTTTCTTCTTCTTCTCTTAAAAACGAGAATAGCAATGAATTTCTCTTCCTTTAAGGAAAAACAGAGTACAAGTTCTGTTTGTTTTGTTTTTTTATTATTTTTATTATTGTTTCTTTATCATTATTATGTTCTAATTGTATATTCATTATTAATATTTTTATTATTTAATATATTTATTTTGGTTATATTTTATGATTAATGTTATATTGTTAGATAAGCATGTAATGAAAATATTTTTATTATTTTATTATTGTTACCAAATAAAATATATATATATAATTTTAGCATTCTAGCTTTTTTAAAAATTGTTTTTTTAATATTTTATTTCAACAAAAAGTTTGATTTTTATCCCAAAGAAATTTCAAGACCTCCAAAAAAATATTTATCTAAAATATTTTGATTAACAAAAATATAGTATTGTGCGTAGCCTACTCCTACTTTCAAAATGAGTTTATTAAACCGTAAATAATTATTGGATTATTTTATCTAATTTAAAATATAGATTTTACCAAAAAAAACCAATCCTGGCAACCTTAGAGTTTTTGCCCTAAAACGACTTTCTATTTTTTGAGTATTTGTTTGAAATCATATTTTGATTAATATAGTTTTCTAGTATTACAAAAATTTTTTCTAAAATTGTATATATTTTATTTATCTATTTTTCTTCGATTCTCATCTTATTAGTGACTAATCACCTAATTCCTATTCTCATACGAATTCTAGGCTAGTTTATATCATCCCTAGATAATTGGACTACTCGAAACTCAATGGAACGATCCGTGCCATCATCGGAGGCTATCTTGCGTAGTCGTAACTGTCACGACCCGCACCTACTGTGAGGGTACGAGTACGTAACGACGCCCAGCCTACGCCGCAGTGTCGGCGGTAGAACACTGTCCTAGGTTACTATTGAATCAACAACTAACGCAATTATATAATGTACTTGTCAAATCTCAACTCCGAACGGAGGACAGTATAGATATAATGAAATCTCAATCACAGTCTAAGCACGATAAGATAACCACAGAAGAATTTAACTAAGAATAGAAAGACAACTACTAAAAATAATAACAACTCTCAACAAATCTCAAATACTACACAAGTCTCAAATCATCTACAACAAGTTCAACATGAAAACATATGCTAGTCTACTAAACTAAATCCCGATCACTCCTGAGTGTCGGGACCAAAGGTAGCCATCCCGTCTCCGGGTCTATAATATGTAGGGCATGTGTTCTCAGGGCAATCATCTGTAAAATTTTTAACAGGTCCAGTCAGGACATGAACGAGTACAATTCATCAAGAAATCCCAAGTAAATGACAGAGAACTATAAAGCAGTTATAGACAGTTATATTGATGAATCATGACAGTTTTATACAGGTAATGATATAGAGAACAGTTAAGGTACAAGAAAAGGAAAGTAACTAAACAAGAAGAGAAACATGGCAATGAAGACTGTAAATATAATCTAGCTGAACTAGAGTAGCATGATATAAGTCCAGACAATATAATAAGTGTCATGTGTGAGTCCAGACAATGTAATCTAATACCAGGTGATTCCAGCACGAGATGAGTCCGGTATAAGGTGAGTCCAGTCAGTGATCAAAGGTTCCAGGGTGAGTCCAGCCTATACTCTAACAGTGTGTTTTAAAATATAGGGATCGACATGTGAACGGCTATAGGTAATACGGCACACCGCACACTCGGCCAAGTATGGGATGGCTATCGTTCCAGTATAATTCCAAGGGAGTGGTTCCAGTATTTGGGTATGTTCACATACCTATTCTAATATTTCCCCGTCCAGCAAGTACAAGTGAATCCATAACCCGACACGAAAATAGGTATAAGTCCAGCCAGTACACGAATGGTTCCAGTAAATGATTCTAGGGTGGTTCCAGAAATAGAGGCCAGACACAAATAAGTGAGTGTCGCATGAAATGAATCCAGTAATATCAAATCGTGTTTGTACTATAGAATTAAACAGAACTAGCTACAACTGAAGTACAGTAAACGACAAGTAAATGGAAGAACTATCAGAGAATGAACTCGCCTGCTACTCTGAAAAGAGTAGTGAAATATCATATGCCTGCGCTGGAGTCACAATGTCCTAAATAGAGCAGTACAGGTTATAATATGTTCAAAATAAGGTAGATGAAGTTTATGATACAATCTACATGATTTCTAGGCCAATCTAGGTCAAAGTCAACTCTAAGTCAACCTTAGTCAACTGTCTAGGTCAAACTAGGTCCAAGTCAAACTTGGTCAACTCTGGGTCAACCCAAGTCAATTCTAGGTCAAGTTAACCTATATCAAGTCATAACTACCTAAAATACCCTAACCTAGATATTCATATGCCTAATATTACCCTATACTAGTTTACACATAAGTATATAGGGTATACCAATCTATCCTAGGCTTTTAGGTAAACCCTATATTACCTTAGACTATAGGCTAAACTCTATACCTTAGCTAATAGGGAAAAATACACCATCTAGTTATTAGGTAAACCATACTCTAATATAATATATACATAAATATATCATACACAATATATATAGATATATCTTATATGGACAATATCCTATACTAACAAATTCTAACATACTAACAGTAATACTCTAACACCCTTCTAAACTCACTAACAATCTGACATTACTCTATCCTCACATTCACTCTTACACGCACATATCCCTTACTCACTCTAACTCAATTTCTCTCATACAAACTCCACACACACACACTAGCTTTCATTCACTCACACACTCATGAATGAAAAATGTAGAGTGAGATGGTGGATGGGTATGGTATGCAAGTGGGTTAAAAATAGACGTAATATGGGACTCATGGTATGATGAAATCTGGACAACAGTGATGGCAAAATAGGACTGAAATTTGGGAGTATACATGGACTGTTTAGGGGAAGTAAAATCTGGACTGATTTGACAAGTCCATGCTGATACACGAACACTGACACCTAGTCTAGGACTCTCACTTGATACACTAGACATTCACTAGGACACTCAAAAAGAAACTGACACAATATAACCCACTCACAAACACTCAAACCAAATCACAGATACCTTAGGACACTACCCCTGCCCCTCACTAGGATTCTAGGATACAAGGCCAATGGCCAACCATGACCCCAAGGTCATCCCCTGCTACTGCAACATGCTGCTGCTGGTATTGCATGCACTGCTAATGCCATGGCTGCTGCTAAGGCAATACCAAGTGCTGCATTGCTCGCAATGCAAAGCTAATGTCCTAGCCAAGCCAACCCGGGCCAAACCATATACCTAGTCTCAGATACCCCAATATCAATGGTACACAAAACCATATCCAATTTCCCTTCCATTCACTCAACCCACATTCATATATACTAACTGATACCCAACAACTCTGATACAACATCCCCATATAAAAAATTTGATACTAAATCTAACCCTGAACTAACCTCCTAACTCTCAAAACCAATAACTGCTACTCTATGAGGCTTGAGACTGAACAAATAGAAAATAGGGACTGGATTACATATCAAGGGAGATGGACTGTCCTAAGGGGACTGATAGTCTAGTACCTACTGAACCTTTCTCACTGTCCTGCTCTCTTTCCATAGGGCTTGCTGTCCAAGTCCATTTCTCCCTGCTGCCATGTTGCAAAAACCAACATTGGCCAAGACAAAGCCAATATTCTGGCCAACATGGCCCAATCAAGGGGGCAGGATCCCCTGCTACCTGGTTCTCCTATGTGTGACACTTACTAAAATCCTAATCTCATGATGCCTATCTCCTTCCACATTACCTGCTTGATGGCCAAGTGGCCTAACTCCTTACTCGATTTCCTAAACCCAAGCACTGAACCATCACTGAGACAGGTTCAACTCCCTGTCGCTGGCTGTCCTATGGCCAAACTCCCTGTCAACTGATACCAGTCAATGTAGGACTGATACACTAAGAAGTATAAGCTGATACCAAACAATGACTCCCCCTCTAATTTATATACTCTCACTCCAAATTGCAGTACACACTCTATACTAATACCTGAATCTATGTATACATACACACAGAGCCAAACAATAATATATTTGGACACCCTCAATCACTTCTGCACTCTTCCTCAACCTCTCGAGCAGTGGCTAAGAGCCCTGCTATCTAAACTCATTGTCAAGCCTAGTACTGCCTAACCCCTCACCTTAACTAAGCCTCTAACCAATGAACATGCACCAACAGGATCTCAGGAATCTGAGATCAACTCCCTCAACCCCTCAACTAAATACAACATATAACTCAAATCAAAATGCCAATTTCGAAATTAATTCACCTATAATCTAACAACCTGAACTAAATGATATCATCACAACCAAATATAAAGGAAATAAGGTAATTTGAAAAAAAAGGAAAAAGAGATATGGGAACCCCAAACTAAATCTCATTCTCAGTGTCAAATAGAAAAACAATGTGTTTCAGGCAACAGGGCAATGTGTGGGCATGTTTTCAAGTTTCAACAGTTTTTCAGTGTGTGTGTGTGTTTAGAACTAACTATGTGTGTTACATGGGTTAATATGTGTAAAGGAACTGTTCTCAGTTTTCGAAGGGTATGGGTGTGTGTGTACTTGTGTTCAAACTCAGATTACCACAAAATGAAATATGTATGAATGTGTGTGAGCTGGTGTGTCAATGTGTCTCAGTTTAAAAATAGTGTGTGAGTGTATGAGGGTGTCTCAGGGATCATTCAGTCAATGATAGTTAACATTAATAGGTTTCTCAGGAATTCAATTTAAACCTACACTTAGTTTTGTGTATAACAGTTCAACATCAGAAAAACCCAATTTCGAATCCAAAATTGAACCCAAATGCACATCCTATGAACTCAGAGATGTAAGCTTAATTCTCAGGCATGTACATACATGTAGACATTAAATTATCATAATTTAACATTCGATCAAATTCACAAACTCAAAAAAATTCACTGGACTGAACCAGTATTCAGAACCTACTCCCAAAATCAATTCATATTCGAAAAAAAAAATTAAAACTCCAAATAAATGGTTGATAAGTGAAGTGTCATACTTGTGCATGTCAACCATGGTGTTCGTGTCTGGGAAATTGGACACGAACGTGTCCAAACAAGATGAACACAGCAAATCGACACAGTTCAGAAAATCCTCGTGCTGAGGTGCAGAGCGAGCTAGGACACGACACACGACACTAGAGGACTCGTACTCGTGTCCTAAGGTTCGCCTAGGATAGGGGAGCGTATCCCACAGCCTGCACCGTGTCCAAGTGACTCGTGTCGCGTGCACAAGATGCATATCGGGGCATGTCTGTGCGCGCGCGTGTGAGTGTGCAAATCCAGTGCGGGTGGGATTTCTCCCAATCTGCTTAATGAAATCGTCTCAATTTTATGTGCAATGTGTCAGTGATTGCACACACGTGTCCACCAAAAACTATGACTTGAGTCACCGTGTCGTGTCCTGTGTCGACCCCAAGCAGTAGGGCAGTGTACGGTGTCCTCGTGCGTACGTGTGTGTCCAATTTTGGACACGAGGGTACACAGAATCGTGTTCAGTCCTTAACAAAATTAATGTACACATCAAGAGCTTCGAAAACATGTAATTAGTTTTGGAAAATACGAAAATTCATTTCATTGCGATATTTCGTCGAACACGTAAGCATACACATAGACACGTACCCGATACGGACACCAAACGGATACGAAATCCTACCAAACTTGAGGGACAGCTAGGGACACCTAAACCTAGCCTAATATGCAAAGAAATCAGAATTTTAGATCAATTTGTGGAGTTTTACCTATAGGTGCAAATTGCATGATAAAGCTCTAAATGGGGGATTCCTCCTTGATAGCCATTGCTCCCAAATTGTCCCAAGGCTGGGATTACTCTCCATACACAGGAAATAAAGGGTATTAGGCTCTAATGCAAGAAACTAGAGTGGAAAAGGATTTAAAATGGAGAATCTATGGAATGGGGAAGAATAGACAAACCTTTCTTTTTTCTATGTGCTCTTTTAATACAGAAGAGGCAAGAACTAATTAGGAGATTATTTATAGGGAAGGGAATGACCTAGTGGCTGGTCATAAAGGAAAGAATTAGGGTTAGGGTTTCACTAATGGGCAATGGGCCAAGTTGTACTAGCTAACTAGCTCAAGTCCTTAGCCTTTGGTCCAAAGCAAAAATCCTCCTATTCTCTTCATGAAACTTAGCCAACTTAAGTTAACCAAGACCAACTTGAGTTAGATTAGGTTCAATACCATGTTAACTAAGTCACCAAAGTCAAGGTCAAAATCTAGGACAGTCTCTTAAGTCACAGCTAGTCAAAAGTCAAATTAACAATCACCAAGGTAATAATTCATAAAATAATTCAAGGAGGCCAAATGACTAAAATACCCTCATGCTCAAAAGTAGAAATAAATTATCCTAATAACATGGTCAGGCTCTAGGTCAGACAGTCTCTCAGGTTACACTAGCAAGGCATCAAAATCACAAGCCATGACTTAAAACAGTTTTAAATTGATTAAAAATCACCAAAATCATAATGTGAGTTAAATACAAATAAATAATAATTATAAATACAAAATTTCAAAAATACCCTCATTCCAGAAACTGGGTGTTACAAGTCTACCCCCTTAGAAAAATTTCGTCCTCGAAATTAAAATGATCGCACCCTTTCTAGGTCAAACGCACAACAAATCAAAGTAGATAGATAACATGCAAACATAATCCTACTGGTCGTGATACCACGATCTTGATCAGGGTCACTATACTATCTATCACAACACAAAACATCCTGACAGGTACTAATGGAATCATACAACAAGATGGAAAGAAGAACAGAAAAGACAGACCTGCTAACCCGTCACCCGTAGCGTCGGAATACTCGACTGTCAGCGCAAAAGCCCTGCCCCTCTGGGATGTATCCCTCTGATGGTGCGGGGCACGGTGCTGCGCTACAGGTGGCCTAGCTCCCTCTATCTAATCCATGACACTCAACTAATATCCACACTGATATTCTACTCAATTATACTAGGGCACCATCTATATGGTATCTATTATGCAATCTGATAATCATACCCGTCTATCCAGAACCATGTTACCAGAATCCTTGTCACAGCAGTAAGTATGGCTGCGATAATCCATAGAGTCCACAACTAATGTACATACCTCTAGAATCATGGTATTTGAAATTTTAGCATTGACGCTAGCTTGGCTGCAAAAATTTTAAATTCCCACACCCGAGAAATATATCCAAAATCAGACTCTATCTCATCACCCAACTAGCTGATATGGCTGTCGAAGACTCTAGATTCCATGACTTGAGGCAATCTAGCCCATAATGTTATCTTGGTAGAAAATCAAGTCAATAATGAATACCAAGAATCAATTCAACGATGAATCAAGGAAGATAGACAGATACTGTCAGAATCAAATTTTCGAGATAGTTTATAATGAGATTCTCAAGGGTCATCCAGGAATCTTCTCAAGTAGTCCTAAAAGTGATTGAGTACCTTTTCGTTTAAGCCTATACTTAATCCTATCGTAGGCTCGCAGCAGTACAACTAAGTTATCGTACTACCGCTGATATCGCACTAATGCGACTCTCGACCTGCATGTGCCACCACTAAAAACGTGTCACGACCCACACCCACTGTGAGGGTACGAGTACGTAACGACGCCCAGCCTACGTCGCAGTGTCGACGGTAGAACGAAGTCCTAGGTTACTATCAAATCAACAACTCACGCAATTATATAATGTACTTGTCAAATCTCAACTCCGAACGGAGGACAAGTATAGATATAATGAAATCTCAATCACAGTCTAAGCACGATAAGATAACCACTGAAGAATTTAACTAAGAATAGAAAGACAACTACTAAAAATAATAAAAACTCTCAACAAATCTCAAATACTACACAAGTCTCAAATCATCTACAACAAGTTCAACATGAAAACATATGCTAGTCTACTAAACTAAATCCCAATCACTCCTGAGTTTCGGGGCCAAAGGTAGCCATCCCGTCTCCGGGTCCATAATACGTAGGGCATGTGTCCTCAGGGTAATCATATGTAAAATTTTCAACAGGTCCAGTCAGGACAGGAACGAGTACAATTTATAAAAAATCCCAATTAAATGACAGAGAACTATAAATCAGTAATAGACAGTTATATTTATGAATCATGGCAGTTCTATACAGGTAATGATATAGAGAACAGTTAAGGTACAAGGAAAGGAAAGTAACTAAACAAGAAGGGAAACATGGCAATGAAGACTGTAAATATAATCTAGCTGAACTAGAGTAGCATGTATAAGTCCAGACAGTATAATAAGAATCATGTGTGAGTCCAGACAATGTAATCTAATACCAGGTGATTCTAGCACGAGATGAGTCCGGTATAAGGTGAGTCCAGTCAGTGATCAAAGGTTCCAGGGTGAGTCCAGCCTATACTATCACAGTGTGTTTTAAAATATACGATCGACATGTGAACGACTGTAGGTAATACGGCATACTGTACACTCGGCCAAGTGTGGGATGGCTATCTTTCCAGTATAATTCCAAGGAAGTGGTTCCAGTATTTGGGTATGTTCACATGCCTATTCCAATATTTTCCCGCCCAGCAAGTACAAGTGAATCCATAACCCGACACGAAAATAGGTATAAGTCCAGCCAGTACACGAATGGTTCCAGTAAATGATTCCAGGGTGGTTCCAGTAGGTGGTTCCAGAAATAGAGGCCAGACACGAATAAGTGAGTGTCGCAAGAAATGGATCCAGTAATATCAAATCGTGTTTGTAATATAGAATCAAATAGAACTAGCTACAACTAAAGTACAGTAAACGACAAGTAAATGGAAGAACTATCAGAGAATGTACTCGTCTGCTACTCTGAAAAGAGTAGTGAAATATCAGATGCCTGCACTGGAGTCATAATGTCCTCAATAGGGCAGTACAGGTTATAATATGTTTAAAATAAGGTAGATGAAGTTTATGATGCAATCTATATGATTTCTAGGCCAATGTAGGTCAAAGTCAACTCTAAGTCAACCAAGGTCAACTGCCTAGGTCAAACTAGGTTCAAGTCAAACTTGGTCAACTCTGGGTCAACCCAAGTCAATTCTAGGTCAAGTTAACCTATATCAAGTCATAACTACCTAAAATACCCTAACCTAGATATTCATATGCCTAATATTACCCTATACTTGTTTACACATAAGTATATAGGGTATACCAATCTATCCTAGGCTTTTAGGTAAACCCTACATTACCTTAGACTATAGGCTAAACTCTATACCTTAGCTAATAGGGAAAAATACACCATCTAGTTATTAGGTAAACCATACTCTAATATAATATATATATATAAATATATCCTACACAATATATATAGATATATCTTATATGGACAATATCCTATACTAACAAATTCTAACATACTAACAGTAATACTCTAACACCCTTCTAAACTCACTAACAATCTGACATTGCTCTATCCTCACATTCACTCTTACACTCACATATCCCTTACTCACTCTAACTCAATTACTCTCATACAAACTCCACACACACACACTAGCTTTCATTCACTCACACACTCATGAATGAAAATGTAGAGTGAGATGGTGGATGGGTATGGTATGCAAGTGGGTTGAAAATAGACGTAATATGGGACACATGGTATGCTGAAATCTGGACAACAGTGATGGCAAAATAGGACTGAAATTTGGGAGTATACATGGACTGTTTAGGAGAAGTAAAATCTGGACTGATTTGACCAGTCCACACTGATACACGAACACTGACACCTAGTCTAGGACTCTTACTTGATACACTAGACATTCACTAGGACACTCAAAAAAGAAACTAACACAATATAACCCACTCACAAACACTCAAACCAAATCACAGATACCTTAGGACACTACCCCTGCCCCTCACTAGGATTCTAGGATACAAGGCCAATGGCCAACCATGACCCCAAGGTCATCCCCTGCTACTACAGCATGCTGCTGCTGGTATTGCATACACTGCTAATGCCATGGCTGCTGCTAAGGCAATGCAAAGCCAATGGCCTAGCCAAGCCAACCCGGGCCAAACCATACACCTAGTCTCAGATACAACCCAATATCAATGGTAAACCAACCCATGTCCAATTTCCCTTCCATTCACTCAACCCACATTCATATATACTAACTGATACCCAACAACTCTGATACAACATCCCCATATAAAATTTTTGATACTAAATCTAACCCTGAACTAACCTCCTAACTCTCAAAACCAATAACTGCTACTCTATGAGGCTTGGGACTGAACAAATAGAAAATAGGGACTGGATTACATATCAAGGGAGATGGACTGTCCTAAGGGGACTGATACTCTAGTACCTACTGAACCTTTCTCACTGTCCTGCTCTCTTCCCATAGGGCTTGCTGTCCAAGTCCATTTCTTCCTGCTGCCATGTTGCAAAAACCAACATTAACCGAGACAAAGCCAATGTTCTGGCCAACATGGCCCAATCAAGGGGACAAGATCCCCCTACTACCTGGTTCTCCTATGTGTGACACTTACCAAAATCCTAATCTCATGATGCCTATCTCCTTCCACCTTACCTGCTTGATGGCCAAGTGGCCTAACTCCTTACTCGATTTCCTAAACCCAAGCACTGAACCATCACTGACACAGGTTCAACTCCCTGTCACTGGCTGTCCATGGCCAAACTCTCTGTCAACTGATACCAGTCAATATAGGACTGATACACTAATAAGTATAGGTTGATACCAAACAGTGACTCCTCCTCTAATTCATATACTCTCACTCCAAATTGCAGTACATACTCTATACTAATACCTGAATCTATGTATACATACACACACAGCCAAACGATGATATATTTGGACACCCTCACTCACATCTGCACTTTTTCTCAACCTCTCGAGCAGTGGCTAAGAGCCCTACTATCTAAACTCATTGTCAAGCCTAGTACTGCCTAACCCCTCACCTTAACTAAGCCTCTAACCAATGAAAATGCACCAACCGGATCTCAGGAATCTAAGATCAACTCCCTCAACCCCTCAACTAAATACAACATATAACTCAAATCAAAATGCCAATTTCGAAATTAATTCCCCTATAATCTAACAACCTGAACTAGATATCATCACAACCAAATGTAAAGGAAATAAGGTAATTTTTAAAAAAAAGGAAAAAGAGATATGGGAACCCCAAACTAAATCTCATTCTCAGTGTCAAATAGGAAAACAATGTGTTTCAGGCAACAGGGCAATGTGTGGGCATGTTTTCAAGTTTCAACAATTTTTCAGTGTGTATGTGTGTTTAGAACTAACTGTGTGTTACATGCGTTAATGTGTGTAAAGGAACTGTTTTCAGTTTTCGAAGGGTATGGGTGTGTGTGTACTTGTGTTCAAACTCAGATTACCACAAAATAAAATGTGTATGAATGTGTGTGAGCTGGTGTGTCAATGTGTCTCAGTTTAAAAATAGTGTGTGAGTGTATGAGGGTGTCTTAGGGATCATTCAGTCAATGACAGTTAACATTAATAGGTTTCTCAGGAATTCAATTTAAACCTACACTTAGTTTTGTGTATAACAGTTCAACATCAGAAAAACCCAATTTCGAATCCAAAATTGAACCCAAATGCACATCCTATGAACTCAGAGATGTAAGCTTAATTCTCAGGCATGTACATTCATGTAGACATTAAATTATCACAATTTAACATTCGATCAAATTCACAAACTCGGAAAAATTCACTAGACTGAACCAGTATTCAGAACCTACTCCCAAAATCAATTCATATTCGAAAAAAATAATTAAAACTCCAAATAAATGGTTGATAAGTGAAGTGTCATACTTGTGCGTGTCAACCATGGTGCTCGTGTCCGGGAAACTGGACACGAACATGTCCAAACAAAATGAACACAGCAAATCGACACAGTTCAGAAAATACTCGTGTTGAGGTGCAGAGCGAGCTAGGACACGACACACGACACTAGAGGGCTCGTGCTCGTGTCCTAGGGTTCGCCTAGGATAGGGGAGCGTGTCCCATAGCCTGCACCGTGTCCAAGTGACTCGTGTCGTGTGCACGAGACGTGTATCGGGGCGTGTCTGTGCGCGCGCGTGTGAGTGTACAAATCCAGTGCGGGTGGGATTTCTCCCAATCCGCTCAATGAAATCGTCTCAAATTTTTTGTGCAGCATGTCAGTGATTGTACGCACGTGTCCACCAAAAATTACGACTTGAATCGCCGTGCCGTGTCCTGTGTCGACCCCGAGCAGCAGGGCAGTGCACGGTGTCCTCGTGCGTGCGTGTGTCTCCAATTTTGGACATGAGGGTGCACAGAATCGTGCTCAGTCCTTAACAAAATTAATATACACATCAAGAGCTTCGAAAACATGTTATTAGTTTTGGAAAATATGAAAATTCATTTCATTGCGACATTTCGTCGAACACGTAAGCATACACATAGACACGTGTCCGATACGGACACCAAACGGACACGAAATCCTACCAAACTTGAGGGACAGCTAGGGGACACCTAAACCTAGCCTAATATGCAAAGAAATTAGAATTTTAGATCAATTTGTGGAGTTTTACCTATAGGTGCAAATAGCATGATAAAGCTCTAAATGGGGGATTCCTCCTTGATAGCCAATGCTCCCAAATTGTCACAAGGCTGGGATTACTCTCCATACACAGGAAACAGAAGGGTATTAGGCTCTAATGCATGAAACTAGAGTGGAAAAGGATTTAAAATGGAGAATCTATGGAATGGGGAAGAATAGACAAACCTTTCTTTTTCCTATGTGCTCTTTTAATACAAAAGAGGCAAGAACTAATTAGGAGATTATTTATAGGAAAAGGAATGACCTAGTAGCTAGTCATAAAGGAAAGAATTAGGGATAGGGTTTCACTAATGGGCTATGGGCCAAGTTTTACTAGCTAACTAGCTCAAGTCCTTAGCCTTTGGTCCAATGCAAAAATTCTCCTATTCTCTTCATGAAACTTAGCCAACTTGAGTTAGATTAGGGTCCATACCATGTTAACTAAGTCACCAAAGTCAAGGTCAAAATCTAGGACAGTCTCTTAAGTCACAGCTAGTCAAAAGTCAAATTAACAATCACCAAGGTAATAATTCATAAAAGAATTCAAGGAGGCCAAATGACCAAAATACTCTTATGCTCAAAAGTAGAAATAAATTATCCTAATGACATGGTCAGGCTCTAGGTCAGACAGTCTCTCAGGTTACACTAGCAAGGCATCAAAATCACAAGCCATGACTTAAAACAGTTTTAAATTGATTAAAAATCACCAAAATCATAATATGAGTTAAATACAAATAAATAATAATTATAAATACAAAATTTCAAAAATATTCTCATTCCAGAAACTGGGTGTTATAGTAACACCAAAATGAAATTCTGTGCCATCATGATCATCGCATTACAACAAGTATCATACCAGACAAGATACCTTGCCATCTACTGTCTATTTATTTTAGCTCATATATTACATGCATTTATTTATTTATTATTTATTTTTTGCAAGATAAATTGTGTTACTTAGTCAAATTGAGATACAATTCCACTTCTTAGTTTATTTCCTGTCATTTAATATTTTGATGCCCTTTAACCCTAGATTTATGAGACCACCCTCATTTGTGTTGTATTCGTAGGCCTTAACACATTTGTGCCACGAAGTCGTGAGTTGCATATAGAACTCGGACATGCGTAGCTGACTGGCCACTAGTAAGCCGTACGTTAGGATTAACCGCTAATAGTATTGCATGACTAGTCTGACTTAGCAGTTAATATAGGTTGTGTATTGTGAAGACAACATATATGCATAAGGTGGGGTGGACAAATCATTAGCATATGGGCTACCATGCACATTACCTTTGTGACCGTATGCTCCACCGGAGATGTAGGTTGACGACCCCTTTATATTGTTCATGCTGGCCCCTGAAACATCCCAAGTGGGGTCTATACCGATCCTATTTTTAGCCAAATGGCCTATGCGTTGGTGGTTTTTTCTTAAACTGCATTCACTTAGAATGGTTTGGATACCTTATCCGTTAGGTATATGTACTTTTGGTTTCCGTACTTATACCTGATTGCGGCTTTGAACAGTAACTTGTCACGGACTAATTTGCTACACCTTGTCCTTGTTTGGTTGTAGTAGTTCACTGCATCGATGAGAAGGTGTTGGACCTTGTTGTGGTTTGGATACTATATTGGATTCGTGGCATAGAAAGATACTTTATCGTGGATTAGGGTATAATCTCCTATCCTTTTTTGGTTGGGAGAGATGGTACACTAATCCAATGGTGGAGTATTGGATCATGTTATGATATGATTTGACTTATTGTTGAGCAGTTTATATGGCATGTTCTTCCAGTATCTTGTTACATCCCTCTGAGGACCTGGTAAATTCTTTAGGTGCGTGTTCTTGACTTTCTGCAGGTGTTTTAGCCATGGTCGTGGTCTTCTCTTTTCTATTGAGGATGACTCTCTCTTGGATCATTCTTGCTACTTTTGACAGATCCTTTCAATTGTTATGTATTATTTCTCTTTTAAAGTAGTTGGTAGTGGATTTGTCTCCACCCAACAAACTTGTATAATGATAATTCATAGTTGATTTATGATATCTTTATTCTTTTATTTTTGTGGATGAGATTGGTTGTCATGGTAATACTGTATTTTACAACTTATGTATATTAATTATACGGCTGGCATGTCTACGTACCTAGTCCTACGTATTCTAGGACTGGGGCGTTAAATGTTTTTGTGGTGGTCCATACAGGTCTACGATAAGTTATTTGGTTACTTTACAGTACCAAGCAAGCTTGCATATAAGATAAGGATCTAGGATCTCATCTACATACTTGATCTCCTTCCTCGATTCCATTTTCGAACTCTCGCTTGACTGCCTTAATTTGCATATTGCTTGATCCCTTGTATCGTAATTCTTATCTTTCTTTCGTGCTTGATAGAGGTTAGGAAGGTGACTCATACTAGGTAGACATGTTCCATTATCCTATCACACTACTAGTTTAAGTCTTGTGAGTTGGGTAAAATGCCTCACAACCTAACATTCCCTTCATCCTTATGACCCATTAAGGTAGTATAATTGAATAACACTAATAGGATTACTTAGAGGACCCTAACCCATTTTGTCGACCAAGGCTTTAGACAAGAAGACAGTAGGACAACTTAGAGGCACAAACACCGGATTAGTTTTTAGATTTTTTTGATGAACTCGAACTATTCACACTTTCTTCATCTTCTCATATACTCATAATTTTAATTATCTTGACTAAGGCTGCTATTGTAGCCTAGTTTTGCAAGCTTATTCTCTTATCGAGCTTGATCAAGGACATATTTTATTGGAGGCCTCCACTAACATATTGTCTAATCAGAACCAATGTATTATGATCTGATCAACCTAGCGCACTTGCTTCGCTCTTCTTATTATTACTTTACATGGATTAAGATATAGTTAACAAATATACTTGCCCACTAGGATCTCATCCGTGACTACCTTGATAATTCTCTTTTGAGTTATTCAGTCGCCTTTGACCCACGTATTTGTATTCGATAACATCTTCTTTGATCTCTTTATTATTTTTTTTGTCTTTCCCTATTTTGGAAAAGACAAAACCCCGTGCTTAAGATAGACACAAAGTACCCCCCCTAGTTGTCCTACCACCTATTGTGAAGATAGTTGTATATACACGAATGTAGCTAACCATCGACCAAGCCATATGACATCAAACTCGACTTGAGTTACTCGCCCTTTCGTTCGACCCTACATCTATTATCATAACATTCTAATCATTTGAAATTTGAAAATGATTAGAATCGTACCCTTAATCATACCCCCAACATGGACGTCTATCATACGATTTTCTCTCAAGGAACCATATCTCCAAAGTCTCTAAATTATTTTTACTTGATCTACTCGATTCCTTACTATTCTTTAGTTTGTGTTATCTTGATTTACTTAAACCCTTAGTCTTTTTTTTCTTGCGTTAACTAGCGACCCTCATTCATTACCCAAATCATATCTGTGATTAATTTTCTAGTTATCTAAATCATGATTTTCTAAAACTATCCATTCTGTTGTATGTCACTTACTTCTATAATACTTTGATCATATTTTTCTTATCCAAAAATCCTTCTACCTCTCAACACTACCTACCATAGTTATTTCTTAATTTCGAGAAAGAAATTCTTGTAAGTTGGGTAGGATGTAAAATCCTAAATTTTCACTATGATTTTTTAAAATTAATTTATTTGGTATTTGTTTTTATTTTTTTGGTATTGGTACGTCGAGTGTGAATACTTATATACGAAGTATTTCTCTTTTACGAAAAGTTTTATTATATAAAATAGATATTTTATTTCAATATAGTATAAGTAAATATTTTTATTTTTAAAATGTGTCGCACAAGGATTGCCAAAACTGCATTTTTATTAGTGTTATTTTTATCGTATTACAAGTTTAGCTATTAATTTAGAAAATAATATTTTATGTAAATATATTAATTGCATGCGAGGTACATAAATTTTAATTTATGTATATATTTTGAATTTTTGAAATCAATTATTATTTTAATTTATAAAGAGTTATTTTGAATTTATTGGTGGTAATTTAAATTGTGATTAGATTTTATTGATTTGATTTAAATAGTTTAATTTAAAGATAGGACTTATCTATATTTAATTTGGATTTGGATTTATTTAGATTTAAACTATATTTTGGATTTGGATTTGACTGCGTTTGTTTTAAATTGATTTAAATTAAATGGTGAATTATCAAAAAAGGGTTTTAATTTTTTCTAATCCTTATCCAACTAGATGTTTCCACCCTCTATATATAGGGGAGCCTCCCTATGGCTTTCTCTACCAAAATTATTCCACAAATTTTCTCTACCAAGGTGTGTGCACCGTGTCGGTATCTACAATTCTCGTGTCAGCGTGACGGCCTTGGGTCCGACCCCGGGTGTCTTTCCAATAAATTATTTTTTACATATACATTATCCATGTCATGTCGATACACCGTACACAATTCTACCCTGAAATTTTGTGTCTGAAACTTGGACACAATCCACAGATTCAAATCCCTAACCTACCCTAACCCTAGTCCTAGCCATGAGCCACTACGCTGTCCCGGCCAGTGCCCGATCTCCACCACCGCCATTGTCGTCCTCCGCCCCGCCCCGCCCCGCCCCAGCTCTCCGCTATCACCCAAACCACATCAACAACACCCCTTCCGACTACAACAGGCCAAGTTTTCGGCCAACACCACCATCACCGTGCTGTTCATCACCGTGCTGTTCATCACCACCGCCTACCAAAACCCATGACTCCCAGTCCTCCACACCGGACCTCCCCTACTTCAATATCATCATCCACCCCCCATCACCATATCTATCACCGCCACCACACAAAACCAAAACGAAAACCACCACCGCCAAAACAGCCCCCCCTCCCCCCCCGCCAAGGCCATCATCTCCACCCCAAAACCCCCAAAATCATCACCACCACCAATATAAAAATAATGACAAACTCACCTCCACCGCGCCGGAGCAGTCCTCATCCTCCGTCGCTCTGTCGTCAACTTCCCAAGATCGCTGCCACCTTGCGCCGGATCCCGACCCCATCGCTGCGTGCGTCTTCCTCGACCACACGGAGCCCTTTCGTCCCACCCAGGCCGGAGTGCCAGTGAACGCTCTTCCCCACCGCCAATCTACCGTGCCGGCAGTGCCTCTTCTGTCAAGCCAGGTCGATCCCTTTCCATGAGTCTCCTACCGGCTCCTCTCTTTCGTTCCTCCTGTCCTCTCTCACTTTTCTGTTTCTCTCACAAATTTCTCTCTCCCTACCGCCTCATCCTTCCCCCTTCTCTTCTTCTTCTACCGCATCTTCTCTTCATTCTTGTTTGCTTTCTTTTGTCTTTTTTTTTCTGTTTTCTCTTTCTTCTTCTTCTCTTAAAAACGAGAACAGCAACGAAGTTCTCTTTCTTCAAGGAAGAACAGAGCTCAAGTTCTGTTTGTTTTATTTTTTATTATTGTTCCTCGACGGCGCGCAGCCCCTTCGTCGCACCCAGGCCGGAGTGCCAGTGAACGCGCTCCGCCTCCGCTAAGCCATCGCGCTGGCATCACCTCTCCCGTCGAGCCAGGCTGAGCCCCTTCCACGAGTCTCCTACCGTCTCCTCTCTTTCGTTCCTCCCGTCCTCTCTCACTTTTCTTTTTCCCTTACAAATTTCTCTCTCCCCACCGCCTCATCCTTTCCCCTTCTCTCCTTCTTCTGCTGCATCTTCTCTTTATTCTTGTTTGTTTTTTTTCTTTTTTTTCTTTCTTCTTCTTCTCTTAAAAACGAGAACAACAATGAAGTTCTCTTCCTTCAAGGGAGAACAGAGCTCAAGTTCTGTTTGGTTATATTTTAAGATTAATATTATATTATCAAATAAGAATGTAATGGCAATATTTTTATTATTTAATTATTGTTACCAAATAAAATATATATATTTATAACATTCTAGCTATTTTCAAAGATGTTTTTTTAAAATATTTTATTTCAACAAAAAGTAGGATTTTTAGCCCAAATAATTTTCTAGACTTCCAAAAAAATATTTATCTAAAATATTTCGATTAACAAAAATATAGTATTGTGCATAGCCTACTCCTACTTTCAAAATGAGTTTATAAAACCCTAAATAGCTATTGGATTATTTTACCTATTTTAAAATATAGATTTTACTTAAAAACCTATCTGGACAACCTTAGAGTTTTTGCCCTAAAATGACTTTCAATTTTTCGAGTATTTGTTTGAAATCGTATTTTGATTAATATAGTTTTCTAGTATTATGAATATTTTTCGAAAATCTTATATATATTATTTATCTATTTTTCTTCGATTCTTATATTGTTCGGGACTAATTACCTAATTCCTATTCTCATACGAATTTGGGCTAGTTTATATTGTCCCTAGATAATTGGACTACTCGGGACTCGATGGAACAATCCGTGCCATCATCGGAGGCTATCTTGCGTAGTCGTAACACCAAAATCAAATTTTGTCCCATCATGATCATCGCACGACAACAGGCGTCACACCACACAAGATACCTTGCCATCTACTATCTTTTTAATTTAGCTCAAATATTGCATGCATTTATTTATTTTTTATTTATTTCCTGTAAGATAACTTGTATTACTTTGTCATATTAAGATACAATTCTACTTCTTAGTTTATTTCCTATCATTTAATATTTTAATGCCCATTAAACCTAGATTTATGAGACCACCCTCGTTTGTGTTGCATTCATAGGCCTTAACACATTGTGGCATGAAGTCGCGAGTTGCATACAAAACTCGGACATACGTAGCTCGCTGGCCACCAGTACGTATAAGTCGTACGATAGGATTAATCGCTAATAGTATTGCATGACTAGTTTGACTTAGCAGTTAATAGAGGTTATGTTTTGTGAAGACAACATATAGGGATGGGGAGGACATATCCTTAGCTTATGGGCTACCATGCACATTATATTTATGTCCGTACGCTCCGCTGGAGATGCGAGTTGATGACCCCTTTATCTTGTTCATGCTGGCCCCTGATGTTCGTGGAATGTCATGCTTTAAGGCCCTTGGTGCCCCCAAGTGGGGACTATGCCGACCCCATATTTAGCTAGAGATCTTATGCGTTGGAGGTTTGTTCTTAAACAGCATTCACTTAGAATTGTTAGGATATCTTATCCGATAGGTATAGATACTTTTGGCTTGCGTACTTATGCCTGATCGTGGCTTTGAACAGTAACTTGTTGCAGACTAGTTTGCCACACCTTGTCCTTATTTTGTTGTAGGTGTGGTTTACTGCTTCATTGAGAAGGTGCTGAACCTTGTTGTGGTCCGGATATTATATTGGATGCATGGCATGGAAAGATACTTCATAGTAGATTAGGGTGCCATCTCCTGTCTTATTTGGTTGGGGGGATGGTATGCTAATCCAAGGATGGAGTATTGGACCATGTTATGATCTAATTTGACTTATTATTGAGTAGTTTATATTCAGTTTATATGGCATGTTCTTCCAGTATCTTGTTACGTCCCTATGAGGACCTGGTAATTTCTTTAAGTATGTGTTCTTGACTTTCTGCAGGTGTTCTTGCTAAGGTCGTGGTCTTTTTTTTTCTATTGAGGATGACTCGCTCTTGGATCGTTCTTGCTACTTTTGACAAATTCTTTCAATTGCTATGTATTACTTCTCTTTCAAACTAGTTGGTAGTAGATTTTTTTCCATCCAACAAACTTGTATAATGTCAATTCATAGTTGATTTATGATATCTTTATTCTTTTATTTTTAAGGATGAGATTAGTTGTCATGGTTATACTGTATTTTACAGCTTAAGTATATTTATTATACGGCTGGCATGTTTACGTACCTAGTTCTGCATATTCTGGGACTGGGCTTTACATATATAGGCTACGATAGGGACCGTGAGAAGAAATTTGGTTTAGGTCTCCTAACGGGTCTAGGTATCCCGTGTTCAGCCTGAACACACAACCCAGGCTTGTTAACAATAGCTCGGTCCACTAAAGAGCTACTTTTTTACTACCTTTCTAATCCCAAATTATGTTTATTCATTCTTATTCTATGCTTGTTTGTCTCCTATGTTAAGATATCAAATGTCCATCAATCAAAATAAGTTACTGACAACTACAATGATCGACATATTTTGTCCTTAAGTAGTATCACTCAACTTTATTTGTGATGTCGGATATAATCCACTTGCATGGTTTACATGAAAATCCTTATGAGTTTCTTATAGGGACGTCATCAACCCGATACATCAGAACATGGATTCCTCGTATAATCAACATCACATCCTACACATAATGTCACTACCCAATTCATAGAGGCTATTGACTCATTATGAATCTCATTTTTTATGAATCAAAGTAATGCACACTACATATACATGTCTGTTATTATATCCAGATTAAGAGCACAAGCATCCACAATAATAGAGGTATTTATTCCCTTATATAGTCAGTACAAAGAGAACAACCTCAAGTGGTCCTGTAAACCCTCTTCCCAAATTTTCAAATTTTTAGTTTTTTATTTATTCAATTTTTCGTATGTTGAAATAAAACCTCTTTGGAACGTGTAAACGTTATTTTGCTATTATTTTTGTCATCTCAAAATAGTTTAAAGTTTATGGTTTGAAAAATACTATTTGGTTTTAATAAAATATTTATTTTTAAAAATCTATTATTTGTATTACAAAAGATGTTACTTTTGGACTTTCCAAAATTATTAGCTTCGAAAGTGGTTTTGAAAATTATAATAATTATATAATTTTGGATTAATAAAAATATATTTTAAATTAGTTGATGACAACGGATATTATTTATATTATAGTGATAATCAATTATTGATTTGCTTTGAAAATAGGGTTATTTATACTAACTACCCCTATGTTTTTAATTTATAACACGGGGTACCCCTGATTTAAACTATTTACACTAACTACCCCTCCCTTTAGAAAACGTAGGGGTAGTTAGTGTTATAATTTTTTTATTTTTCCTTAAAGTAGGGGTACCCCGTGTAATAAATCAAAAACATAGGGGTAGTTAGTGTAAATAGTTTAAAAGTAGGGGTACCCCGTGTTATAAATCAAAAACATAGGGGTAGTTAGTGTAAATAACCCTTGAAAATATGTGATTTAAATTATTTTGATAAATATTAAATACTATTTTTAAGCTATTATGTTGATCGCTTATTTGATTTGGATTTGAATTCATATGATACAAATTATTTGATTATTATTATTATTATTATTATCTACTAATGGATTATGATTAGATTAATTTGGATTTAAATATTTATTTTTTTAAACTAAAGGGTAGATTTATCCGTAGGATTTGTAATCCTTATCTAACCAGGAATTATATCTATCAGCCTCTTCCTATTTAAGGAGAGCTATTGTTCCCACAAAGGAACAATTCTCAACCAACTCTAAACCACCGAAATTTTCCATCAAGCCATCATCGCAGCCATTGTACACGTATCTGTGTCCGTGTCCACCACCCCTTTTCACTATTTTTCCTTTTACATCTACATCTTCTTGTTGTGTTTGACAACCCGGACATATGGACACAATTCACAACACCATCCCCCGTGTCCGACACATCGAACACGGGATACAGACAACCAATGTAGAACCCCAACCCACCAGCACACCCCAGTAGACTCACACCAGTACCACCGCCCTTACAATCACCATCTCCGGCACCACCATGCCACAACACTACCACCTTTACCTACGATGTACAACCGACAACACCACCTCGCCACCCGGTCGATAGCTCGGCGAGGGCAGCCGCCTCCTAGATACGTTATCCCAATCGAGCCCCACCTTTCGACAACCACTCGACACCCATCAACCAAGATCACCGCCATGACAACCGCTGTTCTCCGACCAACAACCCAAAATGTCCACAACATCATACACCCCAAAAATCAACCACCCCTTACCTTTCTTTCGGCGTTGAACTTGTCCTCGACCAGTGCCGCACTTCCGGTTGTGCCATCGACCCACCAGCCTAGATCTACACCGGCCACATCACCTCTCCAGCGAACAACCGCTTGATGCCTCAGATCTCGAGCGCCAGCGCCAGTGCCACGCGCGGTCAATCACCGATGATTACGTCGATGGCTTCCCTTCGGCGACATTTCCGTCGAGCTCCTCCTTCGAACGTCCATCCATAGTGAGGACCTCCCGAGCAACGACGGAGAAGAGCGGTGAACTCTCTCCGTCGACTCTCTTATGCTCTCTGTAACTTTCTCGTTCGATCCCTCTCACTTCCATCTTCTCCTCTTTGACCTCTTCTTCCTCCTTTTAAGAGAAGAATATTCTCTCTGGTGTTCTTTTTCTCTCTCCTTTGTTTCTTTTTGCTTCGAGAGGAGCAGAATTCAAGTTTTTTATTTTTATTTTTCTATTACCATTATCAATTACACAGTAAAAGAGGAAGAGCAATAGATATTTTAATTACTATTGTTTTATTATCGAAACTATCAGAATAGATATGTTAAATATTATCATAGCAATTTTATTTTGTAGTTTTTTTATCTAAAAATATTTTCTTGAGAAGGAATAAATAATTTGGCCTTTATGGCCATGGGCTCAAATCCAGTAAATAAATTTCTAATAGACTTTGATATATAAATACTTATAGATTTTCTAAGATATATGCTTTTGACTAAATAAAATATATAGTTTTTAAATCATATAATAATTTTGCAAAATAGTTTATAAGTATTCTTGTAAATAAATAAATATATTTTCTAAACTAAGAAGAACTTTTCCTAAATCAAATTTCCTATTCGATTAAGTCATTTCCGATCAAGACTAATCGTATGATTTCTATCTTGATCTCAAACCCATGCAAAACTCCGATTATGGACTTCTTCACATCGACCCTAGCCAATTGGACTATTCTGAACTCAATGGATTATTCGTTTCACCAGCGTAGGACCCCAGACGAGTACATTTCTTATTTGTTTGCTATATTATTAATTACTACATTTGCATGGTTAGTGATGTTATACATGATTCTTGATACGCTCATTACACAGATTATTGGCATATGGATTTTAGTCAGGATATCATATTTTATCGTGTTTGTTTTACCTTATTTTGTGACGTATTATTATGACTTGATCCATGTGTAGTAGTCAGGCGGGAAAGTACTAAGTAGATATGTGATCAGACCTTAGACCTTGCTTTATTTTTCATGCTATGTAGACCTTGAGGATGTAAATCCAATACAGATATTACGGTGTAATGTCCCAATCTGATCACATATTGAAAAGTGTACTTCAAATCACGTAGGTGGTTATGCTTCCTTGTTTCATGCTTTACTTGTCTTATGTTTTATGATTAACTGTTTCACCTTACTTTCTTTATCATGTTTTAAAATTTATTTAATTCATCATGTATATCATTTCTATTCACTATTTTTTAGTCATTATCATATATTTGGAACCGCATGCTTGAATTGTACTTATTCTATTTCTGACTGGAAACCTATTTTTTAGATTAGCCGAATGCTACTTTATGCACTTGGACCTTGGGAGAGATAAGGGTGTAATTTGAAGGCCAATCCTAGAGATTAGAATTTAGATAGATTTTGATCATAATGAGTTTGTTTCTAATTTTGATATATTATTGAGATATTGTACTTTATTCAAATGTAATATTTGAATATTCTAAATTGATTTATTATTGTGAATGAGAAAAGAAATTAATAATGCACAAATATTGTGACTTTGATCATTGAGGTCTAGACAGCGTTCTACCACCGATACCGTGGCATAGGCTGGAGTTGCCCAAGTACTCGTATCTTGAAAAGTGGATGCGGGTCATGACAAGTTTTTTTGGTGGCCCATGCATGTCAGTCTTCGCAATAATTATGCGAACTCGTGGTAGTACCATATTAGTCATACTGCTGTGAGCCTGCAATTAGGAATTGCTCATTCACTATTAGGATGATTTGATTTTAGAAAAATGACTACGCCTAGGACTAGGTACCCCATTGGCAACCCATAAATTTATTGCGAGTTGATTGTTTGGGTAATTAAGGTTGTTCCATAGGCTACATGATTCAGGTATTGATATACGATGAACTTTGAGTTACTGTATTTGATGAATTTGAAATATTTTATGTAATAATATTGCGTTTTGGTAGAATGACTCTAATCAAAGGTGGACAGAGTTCTAAATTGACGAATTGAGTCTTTGAGATTACTGTTGAAGATGAAAATTGTTAGCTTTTGGCCTCTTTGAGGTTTAAATTTCTATATGGTTTGATGAATTTATTGATAAGGTTAAATTTTAAATTTTCAATGATTTTTGATTAATGATAAATAAGATCATGGAAACCTTTGGAGATTTATTGAATTTGATATTTTGAGGAGATTGTGATAGAATAGATTTAAGTTTAAATTTTGAAGTGTTTAAACTTTGAAGATTTTAAATTTTGTATTTTGATTTTGAATTTGAAATTTTGAGGAAGTTATGAAAAATTAGATTTATATTTAAAATATTTTGGAAGAATTTAAATTTTGTGGAGTTTAAATTGTTAGAAACATTCGATAAGTCAATGTTGACCATTTTGCTAGATCATAATTTTGAAGATTATGATAAGTTTGAGTGTTTGATATAAAGGTTAATGATAGAACTGGAGGAAAGTATAAAATGTTATTGAGGTTAAAATTTTATGAAGTTAATGAAATTTGGAATGATTGGCTATGATGGTAAGGACAAAGCGTTAAGGAAATAAGTTACAAGTTATTATGGGATATTTTCTAGACTATACTCATTGGTCTTATTTTTCTAGCTATCTAAATTCTGTCTCTTAACTTCTGTGGAAATTTTCTAGAATTTTGGAACATGATCTAAATTCTAAACATCAAGCCATATCTATTTATTTTTCCATTTCCATCCTTCCTTGGTCAGTGCGTTGATCAATATTTCTTATTAAGAAGATTTTGCTAACCTCGATCAATTTTATCCTATCGATCAATACCTTTCCTATTAAAATGTTCTATTACAACATTTCCTATCGAGCCTATCCATCTTAGTCATGCCTTAAATTCCTGTCACGACCCGCACCCAGTGTAAGGGCACGAGAAGTGGTTACGTCCAGCCTACGCCGTAGTGTCGGCGGTAGAACGCTGTCCTAGGTCACATACATCTAACAGTTATAAGGTACATGTACAGTTTATACACTCCGAATGGAGGTGACATAATAAAGTACAACTCAATCACAACTAAGAAAGAAAGTACGATAAGATAGAATAGATGATAACATAGAATCCGCAGATGATAAATACAAGATAGAGGGATAGCTGAAAGTCTAAGATAAACAACTCCACAAATCCATAATACAATCTCCAAATATATACAAGTGTATCTGACAAGACATGAAGATAATAGAAACTAGTCTAGCTAACTAGCCTAGTCTACTGGGGTAGTGTCGTCTGCAAGTGCTGGGTCCTCCTAAGAGTCCAGCTCACATGTGTAGTCTAGGCCTGCTCCGTAATAAGTGGGACATAACTCCTCAATATCATCTATAAAATTTTTAACAGGTCCAGTCAGGACTGGAGCGAGCACAGTACATCTCACGCAGTTCATAATATGACAGGATATATATAAATATGCAATAGAGTAAGATACATAAAACGCTGCAGAATATACATAAAGTAAAAGAGAGAGAGCTGTAATGTAAATAGATACTATAAATAGAGAACAAATAGTGAACTAGTGATTTAGAGTACAAGATAAACATGTGAACGGCTTGAATTTTTACATGAGTAATCTAAGAGTTTGCACATGAGTATACTACTTTGGAATTGTTCACATGACCATTTATACTCTCCCGTACCCCAATCAATACACAAGGATCCAGACAGATTATGTTATTGCACATGATATCACATGAAGGCCCATAATAGGGTGCACATGATTGTATACATGAGGGCTCCGTGAACATTAGCGTACATGAATCACGAGAGTGCACATGAATGGTGAAAGCACCGGAGTACATGATGAAAGTGAAACGCACATGACATACTGTAACCCGATGCTCCCGAGGGGGTTAATATCTCATGAAGGGATCCATATAGTACTAATTCGTGTTAACATCGTGACAACATCAAGTAAAGTAATCTAGAGCATAAATGTAAATCCTATCAAGTATGAAACGATCAGAGAATGTACTCGCCTGATATCTGAAAGCCCAAAGTAAAATACTGTCTAAGGAGTGGTGTCTGTCTCTTAATCAGAGCAACACAAGTCACAACATATCCAAACTAATAAAATAAGCTACTATAATGCATTCTACATGATGTTGGGTCAATTCTAGACTAAAGTCAACCTTGGTCAACTTCAGTCAACTAACTAGTCAATGCTAGGTCAACTAGGTCAACCTAAATCCAATCAAGTCTCACTAGGCCTAACCAGTCTACTCTAGCAAGTACACACCCATACAAGTCACACAAGTCTACAAGACCCTACTCATATGCATATTCCATATACACAAGAATACACAAGGATACCATAGGCTATGCTACCTAGACTATAAGCCAACACAAGGATATAGGCCACACACAAACAATTTCCATGTATACATACCAATTCCCTACATTACATTATCACATTAAGTTATATATATATATATATATATATATATATATTTTATATATATATATATATATATTTTATATATATATATATATATATATATATATATATATATATATATATATATATATATATATATATATTATATATATATATATATATTTTCAAAGAGACACCATTTTATTGATTGAAACTAAGAAGATTACAAGAGAAATTTCAGCCAACACCAAGAATAGGCCAATGCAACGGAATAGATGGCTTGTGCTTGCATCTCCTCAATGCTTTCCCAACTTGTCGTATTGTCTCATGCAGAAGTTGTACGTCCGAGTATTTATACTCCTCATAACGCCACTTGTTTCTATTCTTCCAAGTGACCCAACACACAGCAGCAATAACTATCTCTTTTAGGTGAATGTTTGGACGACTCCACCATTTCCCGAAAAGCCCTAATTATAATGCCAACCTCCACCCAGAAACTTGCAGATCCGTCTGAAGGGTACACCAAAGATTGTCAATCAGCTCTCCATCTCCAAATATATGTGCTGTAGTCTCCTCCTTTGGGTTAATGCAACAATGACATTTCGATGATAAATGAAATCCCATTCGCTGAATGTTGTCATCCGTAGGAAGCTTGTTATGCAGTAAACGCCACAACAAGATAGACCACTTATATGGAATGCACGAGTTCCATATGTGTTTGAAATGTGGTCAAATAGGAGAAGGGTTACGAATTACCTTCCAAGCTATTGAGACATAAAATTTCCCACTCGAAGTGGATGTCCATATCCAATCCCCCGAAGTCTGCTGGACAATATGCTGATTAGCCATAGTCCTTCCTTGCAACAGTCGATGCCACACATGAGAACACTTTTGTGGTACACCAACCGTATTCAAGTCTTGAAATTTACAGTACCTTGCCTTGAGGAATTGCTGCCATAGACCATCCTGAGTTTTAAATTTCCACCATAATTTGGCCATGAATGCATCCATCGTTTCTTATAGACTTCTGATTCCCAAGCCTGCTTCTTCAATAGGCCGAGCCATAGTACTCCAACTCGCCCATATGTGTTTTTGAACACCTTCATTTGTACCCCAAAAAAATCGTACGAACAAATCTTTTATCTTGTTTAGAACTGTCTTTGGCGGATTGTATGCCGCAATCGTGTACATAGGAATTGATATTAATACAGATTTGAGCAATGTTAATTTGCCTCCATATGATAATAATTTCTGCTGCCATCCTTCCAGTCTTCTCCTAGTCTTAGCAAGGAGCTCCTCGTAAAGGTTGGTTGTACGTCTGCCCACGGCCATTGGACAGCCAAGGTAGGTAAATGGCGGTAGCTTAAGCTCAAATCATGTAATTGCATGAAGTTTCTCCTTCCTATCAAATGTTGGCATGGTATAAACACAAGATTTAGATGCATTGACACTCTAACCCGATGCTCTCTCATATCTCCGAAGTATCTCCTGTACTAGATGAACCGAACGCACATCACAGCTGAGAAGAGCAAGACATCATCTGTAAAAGCTAGATGAGTAATAGCCCGACATCCACTGGGAGCATAATAATGATGAAAGGATGCATTCTCTACAAGTTGGTTGAGATTTCTGGACAAAACTTCAGCTGCAATGATGAATAATGCTGGAGATAGGGGATCCCCTTGACGAACACCCCTATATGCTTTAAAGTATCCCGATGATACCCCATTGATTATGGTAGAGTACCACACATTATTAATCAGCCGGAAGATCATGCTAATCCACTTCTCATAGAACCCAAACTTGCGCATAACTTGCATAAAAAACTTCCAATCTAACCGATCATATGCTTTTGTTATATCAAGCTTAATAGCTATATTGCCTCCTCGATTATTAGAGTTCATAAGGCTCAACATCTCTTGTGCTAAGAGAATGTTATCAACTATTTCCCTTCCCCTAACAAAGCCACTTTGTTCGGGAGAAATAAGTCTAGGAAGGATTGGAGCCAGCCTGAGAGCCAATAATTTTGAAACAATTTTGTTGAATACAGTACACAAACTTATAGGCCGAAAATCTGTTATGTACCTGGGGTTGTTGTGTTTGGGGATCAATACCAACGCCGTGCTCGTGAAAGCTTTAAGAAGTTCAAACCCTGCCATAAATAATGACAAAGCCTCCAACATGTCATCTGCAATGATGTGCCAGCAAGTAATAAAGAAAGTTGCCGTGTATATATATATATATATATATATATATATATATATATATATATATATATATATGTACAAAAAAAAAAAAAAAAAATATATATATATGTACACATATGGAGAGTTAGAGAGGGAAGAGCATGCATATGTGTGTCATTAGAGCATAGGCATGTGGCATCTACATTCTCAGATTTCAGTGAGTGCAACAGTGTCATGTGTGTGGAATTAGACCAAAGTGTGTAATGTGTGTACATGACTGTGTCATTAGCTATATGTTTTCAGAAATTCTACTGTGTGTAGATGTGTGTATATGTGATATGTCATAGGGGTTACATGGCTAGGTGTAGTGTCAACTGGTACCAGAAATTTAGACAGTACAATGTGTTGCAAAACTCAGTCCCAGGACTTCGAACTACCATTCAGTTTTGAATTCAACCAGTTAACTTATAAACTAAATCAACATATATGAGTATACCTTAGTTAACAGTTCAGTATTGTATAAAATCTGAAATTTAAACTTAACATTGAAACAAGAAAAATGTTGTAAATATGAACTCAGTTTGGGAAAACTGGAAATTCGAACATCCCTACCAACCTAATCACCATAAATCGAAACTAAGCATAGCAATATGGTTAGCTAACCAACAGCAAGTCAAACTTTATAAAATAACAAGAATCTGCATTTAAATACATGAATCAAAGTGAGAAAAAAAATAGAGATTAGCAACTCTGATACAGTTTCGTATCAGAAGAATATAGGATACTGAAAAATTAACATCAAATACCAGTTAATGTTACAATTAAAGTTTGGTAATCATCCATGCATATGTGCACGTGTCTCACAACCTTCACGTGTCCAAAAATCGGACACAAGTGTCCAAAAAACTCACATGAACCAACCCAACACACTGGGCTTGACAGCAGTGAACCCGTGCACTCCAAATATCACACTCGACACAAAACCATTGGATACGAGGCTTTGAGGGTGTCGTGTCAGACACTGCCCCTACCTTCGTGTCCAACCATACGTGTCCAAGTGTCCTAGACAAGGCACACGAATGTACGAGCAGCAGGACACTATTGACCGCACGCGCGTGGCCGTGTCCACGACCCAAAATGACACGAACTTGATACGATTCGTGCTCAGTCAAAAAGAAGGTGATAAGCCACCTCAAAACACAAATTTCTATTCAAATATATTTTGAAAACAGTGATGAAAATCCCTCAGTAGAATTTCATCGAACACATTAAAACACAAACAGATACGTGTCCGATACGGACACGAAATAGACACAACTCAACACGAAACCAATACCTACAGCTATGGGGCACCTAGGGCGGGCACCTAGGGCTATGCAAACATGCAAAGAAATCAAAAATCTAATAGGTTAAGAGAGTGTTACCTATATGTTGTTCTTCCTCAAGAAAACACCCAAATAAGGATCCCTTCTTGCTAGCTCAATGCTCCAATGGAAGCCAAAACTGAGATTCACCTCCACCAACAGTAAGAGGATAATAATCGGGTTGCAATGCAAAACATTTAAATGAAAAAGGATGAGAAATGATCAAAATAGGAAGGGTTGAGGGAAGAACCAAACCTTTGCTCTTTGAAAATGGAAGGATATGCAAAAGAGGCAAGAGAACTTTGAAAGACATTAAATAGGGGGGGATCCCTAGGTGGCCGGCCCAAAAATCTAGGGCTAGGATTTTGGGGATCATCAATGGTCTCTCCTATCATCAAGTCAAATCAAGGGTCCAAATACATTCTAGGTTTACACACTAGTCTAACTTACATCCTAGTTAGCTCTAACTAACCATGGCTAGCTAAGACTAACCATGACTAACTAATACTAATTTGGGCTAGGTCCAGTCTAGGTTAGGGCTACCACAACACAAGGCAATACTTTAATAATAAAATTACATAATCCATAATCCCAATAATTCCTAATAAATCATAATAAATTCAAATAAACCCCAAAATGACCAAAAAGCCCTCAAGCTAGAATTGTGGTAGTGACAAATCTAACCTCCTAAAAAAAATTTTGTTCTCGAAATTAAAAGGCGAAACTAACTGATGAGAAGGATAGACAATCATACCTCAAGGTCCAAAAAGATAAGGGTATCGCTCGCGCATCTCATCCTCCCGCTCCCAGGTAGACTCTCCTGGAGAATGATGCCTCCATGCAACGCGAACCAAGGGTATCACTTGGTTCCTCAGTACCTTCTCTCGGCGATCCAGAATCTCCACTGGCTACTCTGGATAACTGAGAGTAGGTCCCACCTCAATCTCTGAGTGATCGAGTACATGGCTAGGGTCAGCCACGTACCGTCTCAAGTGTGATATATGGAATACGTTGTGGACCCCCACTAGTGCAGATGGCAAGTCCAGCCTGTATGCCACGTCACCGACTCTCCCGTTGCTCATGAAAGGTTCGATGAAGCGCGAGCTAAGCTTCCCACTTCCACCAAAATGTATGGTACCACGAGTCGAAGATATCCTCAGAAAATCATGTTTTCGACCTAAATACAAACAAGGTCTCAAGTTACTAATCAAACATGATCAACAAACAAACAATCAACCTACTTCTAATCCTGTCTCCAGTCAACTAAGTCAAACATAGTCAATGGTCAACTACCGGTCAACAACAAGTCAATTTGTCAACATCCAAGTACTTGGTCAAATCTGGTCAACTAAGTCAACTTGGACTATTGGGTGAATGGCTAATCTAGGGTTTAGACTAAAATAGTCTATAGTGTTAAAAATTAAAAAGAAATCAAGACCAACTAAATCCTAAGTTCAAAACATACATATGTATACTCTACATTAAACTAGACTCCTAACTTCTAACCCTTAACCATAACACATACTCTAAAATACCTCACATAACCGCATATATATTACCCTCTAATACCCATATATCTCTAATGTAACCCATAGAACCCATACTATTCTAAGTGTATCGTCTATGCATACATATAAACTAACCATCTCATATGCCTAATCTATATAATATATGCAGAACCCCTTTACCCATATTACTTATCACATATATCCCTATAATATATACACAATGCATAGCATTAGCCTAACATGGAGGTTTACTAGCACAAGCAGCAATTTAACCAAAATAAGGGACATGACATGCAATATGGTTAACCCTGGAAGCAGAACAATGCCTAAGTGGCTAAACTGAAACTAATACTAAACTAATCTCATATTATGAGACAAATCAGAGTGAATGCAGCGATACAATGAATAAAGCTTGACAATACAGTGTGATGATGCATGCAAATCACTGCATGCAGTAGAGAATTCAAGTTATGAAAGACATCCAATGCAGGTATGAAAGGTGGTGAAGGTCTGAACTTATAATGAAATGAAGTCTGGCACTACATATAGGTTAGGGGAAAAGTTGAACCTAAGAAGCTATGGTAGGTTGCTCTATAGGGACAGGACCCTGTATTGGCTGAGAAAATCATAAAAGGGGTTAAAATATGAAGGATGATGAGATGTGGTCAGGACATGGTCTCATGTTCTGATACTTGATGAGTATCAGTGAAACTAATGATGGTATCAGGTAAACAGAACATGCAATGGTTATTATGATATACGGTAGGATATGCAAGTGGTGAAAGTATGTGATGTACAGGAATGAATGAGTGCATGTGAATCAAGGATATGCAGGGAATGTTATGTGAAGTGCAGGACCGGTGCTAAGGTGTAGTGTGTCGAGGATACGAATGTGAACATGAGTGAATGAGTATCATAACATAAGTGCAGTGCCAATTTGTGTGGACATTTCAGGTATACAGGATACTAAGGTAGTGTAGTAGTTCATCTATATGCAGGACACGATCAAATTTGTAGGTTATATGCCTAAGTAGCAGGGAATGAAGTGTCAATTGTAAGAGAGTGAAGTGTGAATTATGTATCTGAGTCTAACGTGTCAGGAAAGTCGTGTGATAATAATGAAGCACAAGATGGCGTGTCCGAGTAGGACACGAAGGTTATGGATGCCTTACTGGAAAGGGTAAGGGAAAATAATAATAAATTATCAAGGCTGTAAGACATACTAACATCCTATATGGAAATTGGTTGGTCAGGGGAATCATCTACAATGGGTTATTATTCTAATACCAATGCTAACTATCATCTCTAGGGTACAAACACCCTACAAGTCGTCATATCATTACACTATGAAAGAACTATATATGAATAAGTTCTACAAAACTAAAATATCCCTACTCCTAAGTTATTTGATGATGGAATACAATTTTATAACAATAGAAGGGTATGCTAGAAATGATATGTTTAAAAACCTTTTCAAGATATAATCTGATAATCATATGCGTCTGTCCAAAATCATGTTACTCAGCGTCTTCGCCATGCTAGTAAGCAAGGCTATGCTAATCACAGAGTCCTTGGCTAAGGTATATACCTCTAGAATCATGGTATTTAAAATTTTTGCATTGCCGCATGCTTGACAGCAAAAATCTTAAATTTCTACACCCGAGAAATACGTCCAAAATTTGACTATATGTCCTCACTATGCCAGCTAACACGACTATCGAAGATTCTAGATCCCATAACTGAGGTGACCTAGCCCATATGATTTATCTTGGCAGAAAATTAAATAGACAATGAATACCAAGAATCAGATTTATCTACGAACAAGAACGATAAGCAAGATCTGTTGGAACTAAATTTCAAGATGGTTAAAATATGGCAAGGAATGGAATTGAGATGAACAGAACCTGTGATAAGCTCTCCTACTACCTGTGCACCCTCAGCTGCCATAGCGTAAGCTCGCCCCTGCTAGCCTCCTCCAGCCTGATGTTGTGCAAATCTCTGCTACTGAGTCTGTAAGGGTAGTCCCTTCTGCTGGCTCATCGGAGCCCTCGCTCCTGCTCTCTGTGCTGTCCGTCCAGGAATCTTGGGACACTCTCTTAACTGGTGATATAATGCTCCACAAAGTAGGCACTTGCCTAACCTCATCCGACATTTACTCCAATCGTGCCCTGGTTTCTTACAGAAAGGGCAACTGGTAACATGCTACTGTCTAGAGGTCTGCTGCGTCTGTAACGGTAGTCCCTTCGGCTGCTCTGTCGGAGCCCTTGCTCCTACTGCTACATGAGTCATTGTTGTCTGGATCTTGGGACACTCCCTACACTGATGCTCCGCTGAACCACAAAGTAAACCCCAGCCAAGCCTCATTCTGCAGTCGTTCCACCCATGGCCTGCCTTCTTGCAGAAGTTGTACCTAGCGTCCTGCTGCTGTCTGGATGCCTGGTAGAAATATGTACGTCCCTAACCCTGAAGGTGCTGCTGAACAGGCCTTTGCTGATAATGATACTGAATCTGTACATGAGGCCTCTTGGTCTGACCTCCACTGCTACTGGCTCTATGAATGTCACATCCCCTCTTGAACAACTGTTGCCGTTGAGTTTCCACTATCTGATGTAAGAAGGAGATCAAAAGTGCCACGTCCTCTGATCCTGATGGCGGCTGCTACTGAAGAACGTTCGGGATGACTGGAGAAAGTCTCGGAGTAGAAAGAGGTGTACTCCCATAAGCTGCAGATATCCCAGCCTGGGATGGCATAAAAGGAGCTGCAGTCTTGGGGTCCTGCTGATCAGGACGAGAAGCGGCAGTCCCCTCAGTGGTGTCTTTCTGATCGAGACGATGAGATTGTGTCTCCATAACCATCCTAAAGACAGATTAAATGAGAGGGCAATTACTGAGAATGAAGCGATAACATCAAGGGAGAACGATTTATTTTCAAGGAAAGACAATAATGCAGCTATTTTAGGTAACATGAATTTGATTAAGAGTTTTTCCTAATGTGATTGAGTACCTTCAAAAAAAATTCTAATCCTACTGCAGGCTGTAGTGATACTCTAGTTCGAATACCACTACATAAACTCGACCTGCATGGGCTACCACTAAAAACGTGTCACGACCCGCACCCAGTGTAAGGGCACGAGAAGTGGTTACGTCCAGCCTAAGCCATAGTGTCGGCGGTAGAACGATGTCCTAGGTCACATACATCTAACAGTTATAAGGTACCTGTACAGTTTATACACTCCGAATGGAGGTAACATAATAAAGTATAACTCAATCACAACTAAGAAAAAAAGTACGATAAGATAGAATAGACGATAACATAGAATCCGCAGATGATAAATACAAGATAGAGAGATAGCTGAAAGTCTAAGATAAACAACTCCACAAATCCAGAATACAATCTCCAAATATATACAAGTGTATCTGACAAGACATGAAGATGATAGAAACTAGTCTAGCTAACTAGCCTAGTCTACTGGGGAGTGTCGTCTGCAAGTGCTGGGTCCTCCTGAGAGTCCAGCTCACATGTGTCATCTAGGCCTGCTCCGTAATAAGTAGGACAGAACTCCTCAATGTCGTCTGTAAAATTTTCAACAGGTCCAGTCAGGACTGGAGCGAGCACAGTACATCTCACACAGTTTATAATATGACAGGATATATATAAATATGCAATAGAGTATGATACATGAAACGCTGCAGAATATACATAAAGTAAAAGAGAGAGCTGTAATGTAAATAGATACTAAAAATAGAGAACTAACAGTGAACTAGTGATTTAGAGTACAAGATGAGCATGTGAACGGCTTGAATTTGCACATGAGTAATCTAAGAGTTTGCATATGAGTATACTACTTTGGAATTATTCACATGACCATTTATACTCCCCCGTACCCCAATCAGTACACAAGGATCCAGACAGGTTATATTATTGCAGATGATATCACATGAATGCCCATAATAGGGTGCACATGATTGTGTACAAGAGGGCTCCGTGAACATGAGAGTACATGAATCACGAGAGTGCACATGAATGGTGAAAGCACCGGAGTACATGATGAAAGTGAAATGTATATGACATACTGTAACCCGATGCTCCCGAGGGGGTTAACATCTCATGAAAGGATCCATATAGTACCAATCCGTGTTAACATCATGGCAGCATCAAGTAACGTAATCTAGAGCGTAAATGTAAATCCTATCAAGTATGAAACGGTCAGAGAATGTACTCGCATGATATCTGAAAGCCCAAGGTAAAATACTATCTGAGGAGTGGTGTCTGTCTCCTAATCAGTGCAACACAAGTCACAACATATCCAAACTAATAAAATAAGCTACTATGATGCATTCTACATGATGTTGGGTCAATTCTAGACTAAAGTCAACCCTGGTCAACTTCAGTCAACTAACTAGTCAATGCTAGGTCAACTAAGTCAACCTAAACCCAATCAAGTCTCACTAGGCCTAACCAGTCTACTCTAGCAAGTACACACCCATACAACTCACACAAGTCTACAAGACCCTACTCATGTGCATATTCCATATACACAAGACTACACAAGGATACCATAGGCTATGCTACCTAGACTATAAGCCAACACAAGGATATAGGCCACACACAAACAATTTCCATATATACATACCAATTCCCATATGTCTATATATATACCCTATATATAGGCAATGCAATATTTACACTACATTACATTATCACATTAAGTTATATAATATATATATATATATATATATATATATAGAGAGAGAGAGAGAGAGAGAGAGAGAGAGTTAGAAAGGGAAGAGCATGTATATGTGTGTGTCATTAGAGTATAGGCATGTGGCATCTACATTCTCAGATTTCAGTGAGTGCAACAGTGTCCTGTGTGTGTGTGGAATGTGACCAAAGTGTGTAATGTGTGTACATGAGTGTGTCATTAGCTATGTGTTTTTAGAAATTCCACAGTGCGTAGATGTGATATGTCATAGGTTACATGGCTAGGTGTAGTATCAATTGGTAGCAGAAATTTAGAAGTGCAATATGTTGCAAAACTCAGTCCCAGGACTTCGAACTACCATTCAGTTTTGAATTCAACCAGTTAACTTATGAACTAAATCAACATATATGAGTATACCTTAATTAACAGTTCAGTATTGTATAAAATCTGAAATTTAAACTTAACATTGAAACAAGGAAGATGTTGTAAATATGAACTCAGTTTGGGAAAACTGGAAATTCGAACATCCCTACCAACCTAATCACCATAAATCGAAACTAAGCATAGCAATATGGTTAGCTAACCAGCAGCAAGTCAAACTTTATAAAATAACAAGAATCTGTATTTAAATACATGAATCAAAGTGAGAAAAAAACAGAGATTAGCAACTCTGATGCAGTTTTATATCAGAGGAATATAGGATACTGGAAAATTAACATCAAATACCAGTTAATGTTATAATTAAAGGTTGGTAATCATCAATGCATATGTGCACGTGTCTCACAACCTTCACGTGTCGAAAAACCGGACACAAGTATCCAGAAAACTTACATGATCCGATCCAATACATTGGGCTTGACAGCAGTGAACCCGTGTACTCCAAATATCATACTCGACACAAAACCATTGGATACGAGGCTTTGGTGTTGTTATGTCAGACACTGCCCCTACCTCCGTGTCCAATCGCATGTGTCCAAGTATCCTAGACAAGGCACACGAACGTACGAGCAGCAGGACACTGCTGACCGCACACGCGTGGCCGTATCCACGACACGAACTGGACACGATTCGTGCTCTGTCAAAAAGAAGGTGATAAGACACCTCAAAATACGAATTTCTATTCAAATATATTTTGAAAACAGTGATGAAAATCCCTCAGTAGCATTTCATCGAACCCATTAAAACATAAATAGATACGTGTCTAATACGGACACGAAATGGACACGACTCAACACGAAACTAATACCTGCATCTAGGGGACACCTAGGGCTATGCAAATATGCAAAGAAATCAGAAATCTAATGGGTTAAGAGAGTGTTACCTATAGGTTGTTCTTCTTTAAGAAAACACCCAAAATAAGGATCCATCCTTGCTAGCTCAACGCTCCAATGGAAGCCAAAACTGAGATTCACCTCCACCAACAGTAGGAGGACAATAATCAGGTTGCAATGCAAAACATTTGAATGAAAAAGGATGAGAAATGATCAAAATAGGAAGGGTTGAGGGAAGAACCAAACCTTTGCTCTTTGAAAATAGAAGGATATGCAAAAGAGGCAAGAGAACTTTGAGAGACACTAAATGGGGGGGATCCCTAGGTGGCCGGCCCAAAAATCTAGGGCTAGGGTTTTAGGGATCATCAATGGTCTCTCCTATCATCAAGTCAAATCAAGGGTCCAAATACATTCTAGGTTTACACACTAGTCTAACTTACATCCTAGTTAGCTCTAACTAACCATGGCTAGCTAAGACTAACCATGACTAACTAAGACTAATCTGTGCTAGGTCCAGTCTAGGTTAGGGCTACCACAACACAAGGCAATACTTTAATAATAAAATCACATAATCCATAATCCCAATAATTTCTAGTAAATCATAATAAATTCAAATAAACCCCAAAATGACCAAAAAGCCCTCAAGCTAGAATTGTGGTAGTTACAATTCCGAGGACAAAATTTTTCTAAGGTGGGTAGATTTGTAACCTCTCTTCCTGAATTATCAATTTTTTTACTTATTTATTTATTCAATTATTTGTATTTTGGAATAAATCCTCTTTGGAACGCATAAATGTTATTTTGCTAATATTTTTGTCATCTCAGAACTAATTTTAATTTTATGGTTTGGAAAATACTATTTGGTTTTGATCAAATATTTATTCTTAAAAATCTATTATTTTGTATTACAAAAGATGTTACTTTTGGACTTTCCAAAATTATTAGCTACGAAAGTGGTTTTGAAAATCATAAACAATTATATAATTTTGTATTAATAAAAACATATTTTAAATTAGTCAATGACAACGGATATTATTTATATTATAGTGATAATAATTATTAATTTGGTTTAAAAATATGTGATTTAAATTATTTTGATAAATATTAAATATTATTTTTAAGCTATTATGTTGATCGCTTACTTGATTTGGATTTAAATTCATATGATTCAAATTATTTGATAATATTAAAAGTTGATTTTAATTAATATTATTATCTACTAATAGATTATGATTAGATTAATTTGGTCTTAAATATTTATTTGTTGTAAACTAAATGGAAGATTTATCCATTGGATTTGTAATCCTTATCTAACCAGGAATTATATGTATCGGCCTCTTCCTATTTAAGGAGAGTTGTTGTTCCCACAAAGGAACAAATCTCAACCAACTCTAAACCACCAAAATTTTCTATCAAGCCATCATCGCAGCCATTGTGCGTCGTGTCTGTGTCCGTGTCCACCTCCCCTTTTCATTATTTTTCTTTTTATGTCTACATCTTCTGGTCGTGCCCGACAACCCGGACACATCGGCATAATTCACAACATCCTCCCCCCGTGTCTGATACACCGGGCACGAGATACAGACAACCAAAGTAGAACCCCAACCCACTGGCACAACCCCGCAGACTCATACCAGCACCACCGCCCTCACCATCACCATCTCCGGCACCACCATGCTACAACACTACCACCTCCACTGACGAAGTGCAGTCGACCATACTACCTCGCCGCCCGGTCGACAACCCGGCGAGCGTAGCTACCTCCCAGATCCGTTGTCCCCGTCGAGCCCCACCTTTCGACAACCACTCAACACTCATCAACCAACATCACCGCCACGACCAACGCTATTCTCCGGCCAACAACCGAAAATGACAACCACATCACACAACCCAAAAATCAACCACCCCTTACCTCTTTCCCGACGTTGAATCTTACGCAGACCCGATGTCGTACTTCCGGCTACGCCATCGACCGATCGACCTCGATCCACACCGACAACACCGCCTCTCCAGGGAACAACTGTTTGATGCCTCAGATCCCGAGCGCCAGCACCATGCACGTTCAATATTCAATGACTGCGCCGACGCCTTCCACTCGGTGATGTCTCCATCGAGCTCCTCCCTCCAGTGGTGATCCATAGTGAGGACCTCTACGAGCAACGACGGAGAAGAGCGGTGAACTCTCTCCGCCCTCTTTCATGCTCTCTCTATCTTTCTCCTTCGATCCCACTCACATCCATCTTCTCCTCTGTGACCTCTTCTTCCTCATTTCAAGAAAATACTACTCTCTTCCTGGTGTCCTCTTTTCTCTCTCTCATCTCTTTCTCTTTGCTTCGAGAGGAGTAGAAAACAAGTTCTTTTATTTTTATTTTTCTATTATCATTATTAGTTACACAGTAAAAGAGGAAGAGCAATGGCCATTTTAATTAGTATTGTTTTATTATCTAAACTATCAACATAGATATGTTAATATATTATCATAATATTTTTATTTTGTAGTTTTTTTATCTAAAAATATTTTCTTTAGAAGGAATAAATAATTGGGCTTTATGGCCATGGGCTCAATGCCAGTAAATAAATTTCTAATAGACTTTGATATAAAAATACTTACAAATTTTATAAGATATATGCTTTAGACTAAATAAAATATATAGCTTTCAAAACATATAATAATTTCCAAAATAGTTTATAAGTATTATTTTTAAATAAATAAATATATATTTCTAAACTAAGAAGAACTTTTCCTAAATAAAATTTCCTATTCGATTAAGTCATTTTCGATCGCGACTAATCGTATGATTTCTATCTTCATCTCGAAACCCGTGCCAAACTCCGATTATGGACTTCTTTACATTGACCCTAGCCAATTGGGCTATTCTAAATTCAACGAAATTATATATTTCACCAGTGCAGGACCCCAGGTGAGTACATTTTTTGTTTGTTTCCAATATTGTTAATTACTACATTTGTATGATTAGTGATGTTATACTTGATTATTGACACACTCGTTACACGAATTAGTGGCATATGGATTTTAGTCAGGATATTATATTTTATCGTGTTTTTTTTATCGTGTTTTGTGACCTATTAACGTGACTTGATTCATATGTAGTAGTCGGACGGGGAAGTACTAAGTAGATATGTGATCAAACCTTAGACCTTGCTTTATTTTTCGTGCTATGTAGATCTTGAGGATGCAAATCCTATGTGGATGTTGCGGTGTAATGTCCCAACCCGATCACATATTAAAAAGTGTACTTTAAATCACATGGATGGGTATGTTTCCTTGTTCCATGCTTTACTTGTTTATGGTTCATGATTAACTGTTTTACCTTACTTTCCATGCCATATTTTACAGTTTATTTTATTCATCATATATGTCATTTCTATTCAGTGTTTTTATAGTCATTATCATATATTTGGAACTGCATGCTTAAATTGTACTCCTTTATTTCTATTCTAAATTGATTTAGTATTGTGAATGAGCAAAGAAATTAAGAATGAGCAAATATTGTGACTTTGATAATTGAGGTTTAGAAAACTTTCTACCGTCGATACCACAACGTAGGCTGGAATTGCCCGTGCACTCGCATCCGAAAAAACGGGTACGGATCATGACATGTCCTGTTCAATACACACAAAGTGTACTAGTATAAACCTACAGTCAAGATAGACTAATGCTATATTACACTACAACCTTACCAATGGTTTGTCTAAATTCATCGAGGTTGTGAACCATTTATATATTCTACAAGGGACTGATAATACGATCATCTGTGTGTCACCAAACACCAAATTATCTACAATGTAGAATATCAAACACTTGTATTAACATATAACAAACATAAAATGCCAACATTTGCCATATGATTATGTCGTGCCCCAGTGCCAAAATATACGGGACCGAGCCACGTGGAATTGGCCAGCTACTTATTCAACCAGACTCTAGTCTGACTCGAATACGTACAAGCTGTCTAAAATGGTGCAGCTACCACTAATCAACTCTATTTTTCAATGCAAATACAGTAGCATAAGAAGTGGAAAACATGAATACTAGTCTGCATCCCAATAATCATACTCGCCTAAGTAGACTTGAGAGGAAAAGAGTTTATAAATACTACTCAATCAAGTAGGTATGAAATATAGGAATGAAACATACATACCACAGAAGAGTAATACCTGCAATAAAATAGGTGCTCAGAAAATATCCGACAAGAACTCTGCAAAACTACTCAACCAACCATAAAGAAAACCAGGTTCTTAGCAGAAAGTAACAAGATACATAATATACATGCCAATATGAATAATGAAGAAGCATAAAGAATCGGGGGTGCTCTATCAACTATGTGTAAATGTACTGAGAACAACTTTCGACGAATGGAGCTCTCCGAACCAGAGATCACCTCGCAGTGGGGTTCGTTCGAACCGTCTCCTTGTCAACAACAAATACCAATAGCAGCCCCTCCGTCTAGTAACTGTCCTCCCCACACAATGTATCTAGAGAGAGTCCTCTCCACGACACACATAATACCGAGTGCAGGGCCTAATATGTCATAATAAAAGCATCTAGCATGAACTATAACGTCGCACACCTTGGCCGCACTGATGATCAATCGAATGCGGTGGTACGTGTCCTGTATCTCTGTATCATGTCTCTGTACCACATCTTCGTGTCCAATCTTGTGTCAGGGTCCAGTAGAATACTAGTGTATCCGCTTTGTAGGGGATAGTCTCTAATGAACTAGGCTAACAAGTATCGACCAACGTATCTTGTTGGTTGCATCCAGAGTTATACTCAGATGCACAATTGTAAAATAGCAATAGAAGAAATGTAACAAAAAAATGACATACTGGCAAGGTATACTTGCCTCGAGGTAAGGTAATGATCTGATAATGTCTTGTAGTAGAAATCATCAAGCCAAATAAAAGCAACAATAGTAGGACTTCCTCAGACGTCCCTGGATGCTAAAACAGACATCACCAGCACTTCCAGAATAAGGAAAATAGCTAGGATAGATTATCCATAAGTCCAATTCTGGACACATAGGCAAAACGATAATTTTGGGTTAAAATATGGTCCACTATTGGACCCACTTGCACCGATAAATATGCCAAGACAAAAGTCCTCTAAACCTAGCAAACTATATGTCCACGAGTCAAAAATAATGACACAAATCCAACGGTATATCCGAAATTGGATTCTAATGAGCCGTTCTCAAAATGACCGATTAACCCGGACGTTGGAATTCGATTTGCACGAAAATACGTACCAAGCTAAAATCTACTAAATCTATCAAAGTATATGTCGACGAGTTCAGAATAATCTCCATAATTGGACTCTGATGAGCCGATCTCAAAATAATCCGTTGACCCAGACTTTGGGATCCGTTTGCATCGTAATACGTGTCGGGGCCACGTTACTTCAAACTCAGCAAATTTTTTATAAATTTGAGGCAGAACGACGCCACGAGTCCACTGGTGGCATCAGAATTGGAATCCAGAGTCCCAGGTCCAAAATTAGAAATTTAAAAGTTAAATTATGGTTTCGAGATGCTAACTTTGGCGTCGATTTCAACCAACCAAATGACATCCTATGAAGCTGAAATTTTTATGGCACAAAAAGTTATACCTACTATGCACATGAGCTGGTGGTGCATCAAACGGAGCTGCGACAGTGGAGAAACAAATCCACAAAGTTGGCTCCACGAAATTGTCCAAAATAAATATGTTTTAAACAGTCAAATCGGTGGCCAGTTTTGATCTATCAAACGAATGAATTAATGGTTGAAAAATTTGGTAAGCGAAGGGGTATATACCAAGATTGAGTTAGAAGAATCGAATCGACGATATAATGGTTAGATTGTCCAAAAAATATGCCTAAAATTGCTATCCCGAGGCATGAATTCTGACTTCCACATCTTGCGCATCTCGTCGGGATCGATTCAAAATTGCAGGAATCACCTGCTACGACCGTCGGGGAGGATGACGACATGCTGATAGTGGCACGCACGATGACAAGGCTGTTGCCTCGGTCGAGGATAGCATGCTGGGGAGTTATGGTTGGGCGTGCGGTCGCACGCACGGGCGATGCAGTGCGCACGTCGGGCTCGTCGGGGCTCGTTGGCGGCTAGGAAGGGCTTCGCAACGACGGGGAGGCCTCGTCAAGGGTTCCAACAGGGAGGAAGAGGAAGAGATAGCCTGGCGTGTCGAGCACACGTGGCGTGGACGAAGTCCTCCCACCACGACGAGCTCGATCCGTGGCATGCCATCGTCGACCCGTAGGGTCGGGGAATGTTTCATTGGCAAAGAGGAGGTAGAGCTCCTCGTCACGCTACCCTCCTTGTGGTGGCGCTCGCAAAGCTTGCACAGGCGCCTACGGGGCTCGTCGACATCGAGCAAGATGGCCCCGGGAGGATGGTTTGGCGACTAGGCTTTTTGTAGGATAAAGAGGGTGGTGCATGGTTATAGGAAAGGAATGAGGAACGGTCGTATGCCAGCGAGGTAGCCTGCTGGCCATACGCACGTGGCCTACACCATGCCTGTAAGTCTGCAGGTCCTACACACAGCAGTGACGCATAGGAAAATACAGAGGGAAGGAAGAAGCACAGTTTAATTCTAATGAGTGAGGCAGGTACGGTTTTGGGCCTGCAGTAGCCGCCCGAACCGGAGCGGCCACTCTAAAGGGTGGGTTGGGCATGTTGTTTGGGCCAGGGAAGATTGGGCCAAGGCTAGTGAATGTTCATTTTATGGGAGAGCATTAACAAGTGTTGCTGCCACAAGTTTGGCCCGGGTATTGGGGTGGGGTTGGGCTAGGTCATTTAGGGTAAGTAAGAAAAGAAAAGAAAGTGTGTACATATGTATACATACAAAAAATATTTTCATGATGCATACTCTCCCTCTCTCTCTTTTTCTCTCTCTCTCTCTCTCTATATATATATATATATATATATATATAATTTAGAGAGTATAGAAGGAGAGAGAGAGAGAACATTCATATATATATGCCCTATTGTATATTTATATATAAACTCAAGATTGTACATGTATATGTAATATATACATGATTATTTGTTATATCTATCTACGCTAATGACAAGGCGAATTAGGCTAGGTCATGTATATATAAGTATTTGAATTCTAACCCGATTAGTAGTATACTTATGGATTTTAGTAATATTAGTAATAAAAGGAGGGGGTTTACAAGAGACATACAGTGCCATGAAGAGTGCCATATGAGTGGTCGCAAGAAATTAGGTTTGGTGGTTGGGTTCGAATGGGCTAGGTTTGTGTGTGGTGCGATCATGGCTACCAATTTAGATAAATTATAATCATGGATGAAATAATAGCATGTGAAAGCTCAATTAAGAATAATTTATTGGGTCAAAATTATATATTGGGTCAATTTATTGGGTCAAAACTATATATTGGGTCAATTGACCCAATATATAGTTTTGGCATGTGCATAATAGACTTAAATTAGGTCAAAACTATATATTGGGTCAATTAGGTTGGATCGATGTTGAGTCCTGAATTCGAGTTGGAAGTTACTGCAGGTCTCTCGGTAGATAATTTCCTAGTCGAATATGACCCCAAAATTGTACAAAGAAAATGGAATACAAGAAGATATTTTTGAGTGGGACATGATATACCAAATTGAAAATGAGCTTGTCTATGTCAAAACGCATGAAGGACGTTTTGAAAGATTAACATCCCTGACGCTCCAAAAATCAAAGTCACGAAAAGGTACATTTAATAATTAAAACTAATTATAATAAAATATTTATTGAAAATAATTTATTTTAAAATTTTCATAAGAAACCCTAAAATCCATGGGGCTTACATCCTACCCACCATAGACAATTTCTTCCTTGAAATTACACTTAGGCATAGAGTAAAAAGGATGGAAGATTTATATCTAAAGGAGTTACGTACAAGAATTTAGGATTATGAGAATTTAGGTCTTACGTTGTGCAATAGTCCTAGGTACTATCATAATACTATCGGTAAATAACTCTATGAGAGAACTACTACCAATTTAGTGTTACTCCTGTATGAGCGAGGTATCAACAGGTTAGAAAAAATTGGCTCGGTTGGGCATAACTGGTTGAGGGGTCATGGAGGGTTTATAATTGCATAATAAGGAGACAAGTTCGAGAGAATCGTGAACAGAGAAGTTACAGTAAAGACAATTTTGATAAGTTCATAGGGTGATTTTTATGAGAGTATGGCACGACTAGGTAGGCACTTGGCTAAGAAATTTTAAAACTTTGCCTATGGTAATACGAATATTAGGCTCAATGAGGTATAAAACAAAGGGTTTGATTTTGAAATTATGACACGGTTAGGTGTAATGCCTGTGGTTCATATTACATATTTTTGGAATACGTTTACGTATTTTATCTTGTATTGCATGATTTCTTGCTTAGCTTCTTCGTGGCTTGGTTTATTCTTGGGTTGGTTCGGCTTGGCTCGGTTTGCTTTGGTTCATGATGAACCAAGGGTGAACCCCCTACCTACCACCCTTGGTATTTATTACCCATTCTTCTTTCTCTCTCTTCATTACTTTTCTTCTTCTTCTTCCATTTACTTCTTCACCTACCAGGAGAGTGAGAGAGAGAGAGAGGTCTAGGCAAGTGCAACTTGCTTTATGGAGGAACTCCAATTTTATTGCTTCATTCTCTTCCTTACAGCATTTTAACTCACTTTAATACTTGGCATTTTTACTTTCCATGGCTAGATTCTGGTAGATCTAAGTTTACCTTATTTTGGAATTCTTAGGTTTTGAACTACTTAATCTTGTTATTTCTGAGTTTTGATGGTTCCATGTTGTAGAGAATTTCGTTCTACCCTATTTTGACCTAAGGAAGTTCGGATTAGGGCTCCGGATGATGCATTTATGGAGCTTGGGAACTTGGCTCTCATGGTGTTCTTCTTCTCGAAACTTTGGAGAAGATGAACTGTGCTTGACTTAACCGCATGAATATTTCATGCGACAAGTGTTCTCTTCAGCCGCATGGCTGGAAGTACTTTGAGCCGCATGAGGGCTGAATTCATCTAGCCGCATAAACTCGCTCGTCCCAGTCGTATAATACTCCGCTCCTCTTGAGCCGCATAGACTTGCTTCCCTTGAGAGCCGCATATGCCTCATTCTTCCAGCCGCATGGGCTTTGGACCCTGAACCGCATAAGGGCCGATCCCCGCTGGCCGCATGGGACTTCACTTGACCCGACCCGACCGCATGTACCCTGGCTCGTCCCAGCCGTATGGGAACCCCCTTCCCTTGAGAGCCACATATACTGCAGTCTTCTTCTTGCCGTATGAGGCTCAACTTCTTGAGCCGCATGCAGTCCCACTTGCAATCAGCCGCATGCGCCTCTTGCTTTCGCAGCCGCACGTCCACCTGCCGCATGAGGCCGAGTCATTCCTGGCCGTATGGATCCCTCCACCCTCAGCCGCATGGGCTGTTCCCACACTCAGCCGCATGAGCTGCTTCCGCACGGATTCCTCCTTTGGCCGCATATGCCTGAGCCGCATGGTTCTCCTATAGCCCTGTGTACTATCATTTTATTATTGCCCTTGCCTTGGAACCTCTATGGTATATTTTATGCCCATTTTATATACTTACGCCTTTTGTCATAAACTTGATAAATCACAATTTGATTGACATGATTGAAATAATAATTGTACATGACATGGTGTGACAAGGAACTAGCATGACATGATAGTGGCCCGTCGTGGCGCACTCCTGTCAAGTAAATCTGATATAATATATCTTGATAAGCTGTTACGACGGCTACCTGACATGACATGACCTGTATAATTAACCTGGACACCGTGGGCGATTGTGCTTGTACAAATAATCCAGTCCTGTCTTGCATCATATCTAGGAGGGGACACCTAAGTTCCACGGTCAGGAGTACCTACTAAAATGGACTAAGGCTAATAATTAGATTAATATATTAGTTATAAAGAGATCTCCCAATTACAGGCAATCCCGTTACCTCAGCGCGCCTGAGATCTGTAGCCTGCCGTCGAGTAGGGCCCATTTCCAGCACACTGTCATGTGTTACATGGTTATCTTACCATATATCCTCGTGATGTTATATTTCTCCAGTTTTACTATATGTTATTATCTTCTGTGCTAATTGCTGGTTTTAGTTCCTAAGTGAAGCTTCCTTTGTGGCACTTGCTCTTTCTAGGATCTGACCCAGCTGGTTTTGTATGGCCAGATTTTGGAGCAGCTCCAGAGGATCTACCAACTTTCCAGCCCGATGGTGACCACCAGGCATAACCAGGGCAACGAGTGGGTTATTTTTGGCTCTTCCACTCTATTGTAAAGTTATTCTTTTGAGGCGTTTAGTCGACGAGCACCTGTTTAGCTCGATTGTACTTACTTACTGTCTGCCTATGGGCTGTAACATGATTGACAGATCCTAGGGTTGATCATGTATGACTAAAACTCTTGCTAGTCCTAACATTTTGTAACGACTAGCTTCATGATCAGCTGAATATGTAATGTTTGTGACGCCTTACTATTGTATATTTGGTGATCTAACATCTTGTAACAATTACTTACTTGCTTGTGATCGAGACACTAGGCTTGTTCATGACCTTAAGAGACTGTTGGCTTGTAGTTAAACCCTCATGTATCTAGACAGCCGTGAGCGTATAGCGAGATGGAATCCATTTCATATACGTAGCTGGCTATGTCTGCCCCCGCTCTCCAGTATTCTGGTTCTGGGGCGTGACATGGTTTAAGTGGTGGCCTATGTAGGTCTTGTAAATCAAGATATGTGAGGGTTTACCGAATAGATGTCTCAATCAGTATTCGGCCTTGATCTCTGCTCACATCTTCGGAATCCCTAGATTCTTGTCCTATCATATGCTTGTATCGTTGCTCTGTCTTGGTCCTTCCTTATTGTTCCCCATGTCGTCTTCATCAGCGACATCGTTCCTGGACATGTCGGTCAACATGGCGAAGCATTTCCCGCGGATCAGTAGCAACCCGGAGATCAAGCCCAGTATTCCGGAGTAGCCTCAAGAGTCGTGCCTTCTGACGGAGAGCCACCAGTCCAGCTAGTTCAGCCTGTCGAGCCTGGTGATGGCACTTTGGTAGGACTTGTCAGGACCTTGATAGCTTCCCAAGATCGTCGAGGAGATGCCTTGCACCAGGCAGTGGCGGATGCTTTGACCAGAGGGGGTCATCAGGGTAACAGCGCGGCCAACAGCTTCAAGCGCTTGAACCCTCCCTTCTTCGATGGTAGTGAAGATGCTATCGCTGCAAATGCTTGGCTTCAGGACACAGAGGTGATTCTAGAAGCAGCCAGGACCCCAGAGAACGAGAAGGTAGCTGTGGTGCGCCTGTAGTTGCTAGATCTTGCCCGCAGCTGGTGGGCGGCTCAGACCGTTGGATTAGCAACACCCATTGCTTGGGCAGTATTCAGAGAGAGATTCCAGACCAAGTATTTTGATGCTGTAGCTCGGTATGATCTACAGACGAGGTTCACCAATCTGAAGCAGATAGACAGGACGGTCGATGGATATGCAGCCGAGTTTTCGAGACTCAGTCGGTTCGATCCTACCTTGGTGGCAACCGAGTATGATAGAGCCCAGCAATTCTAGCAGGGGCTTCACCTGGAGATTCTATTGGCAGTTGAGCAGTTTGAGCATCAGACTTTTGATGCAGTCTTGAGAGCAGCTAGGAGGCATGAGTATACCTTCCAGAGGATTGTGGATAGGGCCGGAGGTCGGAAGAGATCCTACGGCCAGATGAATCAGTCTTCAGCACCAGCCCCGACAGCCAGGGCTTTGACTATTGGAGCTCCGAGGCGGGCGACCTCAGTAATGTCGGTTCAGTATTCAGCCCTGACGTACCATCAGCAGCAGAAGCAGAAGCAGTCTTCCGCAGTAGGATGTTCTCATTGTGGGAAGCCAGGCCATGTAGTGGCAGAGTGCCGTAGGGCACATGGATTGTGTCTTGCTTGTGGAGCCCCAGACCATAGGGTTGTATCCTGTCCGAATAGGGGTGGTTCTTTATCGTCCAATCTTTCTAGCTCTTCGGTTAGAGGACCAGCTCCGGTCCAGCAGCAGCAGTATCCTTTGTCGAGGCCCTTGCCGTCTCAGTCCCAGGTATTTCAGCAGCAGAACCCCCAGCAGCATACTCAGGCCCAAGCCCAGAGTCAGAGCAGGTAACGAAGATTTCAGCAGAGCGGACCAGCACCCCGAGGACATGGTCACGCTATGGTGATGACCGTAGAGGAAGGATTGACACCAAGAGAGGTAGTGGCAGGTACTATTCTCGTCAACTCCTTTCCAGCTTCAGCTTTATTTGATTCTGGTGTATCACATTCTTTTATGTCTGCATGATTCACGACACGGATAGGATTGGAGCCCGAGTCATTATCAGTAAGGCTCAATATACTTACTGATAACGGACTTGTGGGAGTCGATAGGGTATTTTTTTCGTGTCGGATCGTAGTTAGTGGTAAGGAATTTCCCGCTAGATTATTAGAATTCCCGATGGCCGATTATGATGTGGTCCTAGGGATGGATTGGTTGAGGAACCAGTATGCTAGAATAGACTGCCATATTGGTAGAGTTGTTTTTAGCATTCCAGGCGAGTCAGAGTTTTCCTTCTCCCGGGGCGAGGTTGAGCCTTCTCCTTCAGTGTTGCGGATGGCAGTAGCAGCAATGCAGTTGCCCCGGATAGTCGAAGAGTTTCCAGTTGTTTTCCCAGAAGAGCTTCCAGGTATGCCGCTGGAGCGGGAGATCGAGTTTACTATCGACTTGATTCCCGGAGCAGCCCCAGTGCCAGAGAGAGTCTACAGGATGACGCCTTCAGAATTGGAGATCTTGTACAAGATGATTGAAGAACTTCGAACCAAAGGATTCATTCGTGCTAGTGGATTGCCTTGGGGAGCCCCGATGCTTCTTATAAAAAAGAAGGATGGTACGTCCAGGTTATGTGTTGATTATCGTACCTTGAACTCAGTGACAATCAAGAACAGATACCCTCTCCCGAGGATAGATGACTTGTTTGATCAACTCAAAGGGGTATCAGTATTTTCGAAGATTAACTTGCGCTCAGGATATCATCAGACCAGAGTCAGAGAGCAGGATATCCCGAAGACAGCCTTTAGATCGAGGTATGGGTATTAGGAGTTCCTAGTGATGCCATTTGGAGTGACCATTACGCTGGCTGTATTCATGGATCTCATGAATCGCATCTTCATTCCTTACTTGGATCAGTTTGTGATTGTGTTCTTGGATGACATCTTGGTCTACAGCAAGAGTGAGGGGAGCATGAGCAGCATCTCCATGTGCTTCTTCAGACTCTCAGGGAGCACCAGTTGTATGCCAAGTTCAGTAAATACGAGTTCTGGCTCGATCGTATTTCGTACTTGGGTCATATCATCACCAGAGGAGGAGTAGAAGTGGATCCCCAGAAGATCGTGGCCATTGAGTCATGGCCAGTGCCCAACACAGTTGCAGAAGTTCACAGTTTTCTTGGATTGGCCGGCTACTACCGACGGTTTATTTCAGACTTTGCTCAAATTTTAGCGCCATTGACCCAATTGACCCGCAAGGATGTGCAGTTTGCTTGGACAGCAGAGTATCAGGATTCTTTTGAGAAGTTGAAGTGAGGCTTGATGACGGCTCCCATTCTTGCGCTTCCAGATAGAACCGGAGGATTTTTAGTGTATTATGATGCTTCAGGCAGAGGCTTAGGATGTGTTCTGATGCAACATGGAAAGGTAATAGCTTATGCATCATGACAACTTCGTGATCATGAGAGGAATTACCCAACCCATGACTTGGAGCTGGCAGCAGTAGTGTTTGCACTTAAGTTGTGGAGGCACTACTTGTACGGAGATAGGGTGGAGATTTTCATCGACCACAAGAGCTTGAAGTATGTTTTCACCCAGAAGGATCTTAACATGCGTCAGAGGAGGTGGCTGGAGCTTCTTGTGGATTATGATGTCAACTTGCAGTATCATCCCGGGAGGGCCAACGTCGTTGCAGATGCATTGAGCAGGAGAGCCGGAGTTTATTTCCTAACAGCGCAACCGAAGCTGTTAGCATATCTTCAGAATATGGGTATTGAAGTTGTTCTCCCTTCCAGTGTAGCATTGATGGCCAGCATGCAAGTTCAGTCCACTATAGTCGAGAGGACCCGGATGGCACAGTCAGCAGATTCCAAGCTTCAGTGGCTCAGAGCAGAGTGTGAGGCAGGACGAAGACCAGAGTTATGCATTCATAAAGATGGTACACTTAGGCATGGTAAGCGTCTTTGTGTACCCAGTAGAGATATCAGACAGGAAATCATGTCGGAAGCGCACAGTTCTCAATATTCCATTCATCCGGGTGGTACGAAGAAGTACCGTGATATCCGTCAGCACTTTTGGTGGAATGGCATGAAGAGAGATAGCCCGGTTTGTCTCTCGTTGTTTAGTCTGCCAACAAGTCAAGACTGAACATCAGAGGCCCGCTGGACTTCTTCAGCCTTTGCCGATGCCAGAATGGAAATGGGAACATGTGACCATGGATTTTGTGACCGGATTACCTAGATCCCCAGCTGGTCGAGATGCTATTTGGGTTATAGTTGACAGGCTCACGAAGGTAGCTCACTTACTCCCGTTTAGAGTTGGTCAGTCGACAACTCAGTTAGCAGAGATGTACCTCAGACAGATAGTCAGGATGCACGGAGTGCCAGTCAGTATCACTTCGGACAGAGATTCAAGATTCACGTTGTACTTTTGGCGTAGCCTGTAGGAGAGTTTGGGAACTCTTCTCCAGTTCAGTTCAGCATATCATCCACAGACAGATGGCCGGTCGGAGCGCACAATCCAGACTCTTGAAGACATGTTAAGATCTTGCACACTTGACTTCGGTGGTTCGTAGGAAGATCACTTACACCTGGTGGAGTTCTCGTACAACAACAACTTCCAAGCCAGTATCCAGATGGCACCGTTCGAGGCATTGTATGGTAGGAAGTACAGATCCCCGCTAGCATGGAATGATGTTGGAGAGAGGCAGATACTCGATCCAGAAATGATTGCTCAGATAGTTGAGGTGGTCAGAAGAGTCCGAGATCATCTTCGCGTTACCCAGGATCGCCAGTGCCATTGGGCCGATTCTCATCGGCGCCCTCTTGAGTTTTCGGTCGGCGACCATGTATTCCTGAGGATTTTGCCTAACCGTGGCGTCATTCGTTTCGGCGTACGGGGAAAGGTTAGTCCGAGGTATATAGGGCCGTTCGATATTCTGGAGCGAGTAGGAGATGTGTCCTATCGTCTCGCTCTTCCGTCGTCGCTAAGCGAGGTGCATGACGTGTTCTATGTATTCCAATTACGACGGTATATCCCGGACCCAAGATACATCCTAAATCATTCAGAATTGGTTGTTGGTACCAACCTTTCGTATGAGGAGAGGCCCGTGTCTATATTGGACCGGAGAGAGAAGATACTCAAGAACAAGACTATCAAGTTAGTTCGAGTTGCTTGGGTTCATCACTCTTTGGATGAGTCAACATGGGAGCGTGAGGATGATATCCGATCGCGATATCCCGACTTGTTCGACTCGTGAGGTATAATGTCTTCCTTATGCCTCATACCTTCGATTCCTTGCTTGAATGAGTGATTGCCTGCCTAGTTATAGCTTGCTTGTGATTAATATAGCTTGTCCTAGTCTCTCTAGCCTCTTAATTAAATTTCGAGGACAGAATTCTTTTAAGGTGGGTAGAGTTGTAATGCCTGTGGTTCGTATTACGTATTTTTGGAATACGTGTACGTATTTTATCTTGTATTTTATTATTTTTTGCTTAGCTTCTTCGTGGCTTGGTTTATTCTTGGGTTGGTTCGGCTTGGCTCGGTTTGCTTTGGTTTATGATGAACCAAGGGTGAACCCCCTACCTACCACCCTTGGTATTTATTATCCATTCTTCTTTCTATCTCTTCATTACTCTTCTTCTTCTTCTTCCATTTACTTCTTCACCTACCAGGAGAGTGAGAGAGAGAGAGAGAGAGAGAGAGAGAGGTCTAGGCAAGTGCAACTTGCTTCGTGGAGGAACTCCAATTTTATTGCTTCATTCTCTACCTTACAGCATTTTAACTCACTTTAATACTTGGTATTTTCACTTTCCCTGGCTAGATTCTTGTAGATCTAAGTTTACCTTATTTCGGAATTCTTGGGTTTTGAACTACTTAATCTTGTTATTTCTGAGTTTTGATGGTTCCATGTTGTAGAGAATTTTCTTCTACCCTATTTTGACCAAAGAAAGTTCGAATTTGGGCTCCGGATGATGGAGTTATGGAGCTTGGGAACTTGGCACTCATGGTGTTCTTCTTCTCGGAACTTTGGAGAAGATGAACTGTACTTGACTTGACCGCATGAATATTTTATGCGGCAAGTGTTCTCTTCAGCCGTATGACTGGAAGTACTTTGAGCCGCATGAGGGCTGAATTCATCTAGCCGCATAAACTCGCTCGTCCCAGTCACATAATACTCCGCTCCTCTTGAGCCGCATAGACTTGCTTCCTTTGAGAGCCGCGTATGCCTCCTTCTTCCAGCCGCATGGGCTTTGGACCCTGAACCGCATAAGGGCCGATCCCCGCTGGCCGCATGGGAATTCACTTGACCCGACCCGACCGTATGTACCCTGGCTCGTCCCAGCCGCATGGGAACCCCCTTCCCTTGAGAGCCGCATATACTGCAGTCTTCTTCTTGCCGCCTGAGGCTCAACTTCTTGAGCCGCATGCAGTCCCACTTGCTCTCAGCCGCATGCGCCTCTTGCTTTCGCAGCCGCACGTCCACCTGCCGTATGAGACCGAGTAATTCCTGGCCGCATGGATCCCGCCACCCTCAGCCGCATGGGCTGTTCCCACCCTCAGCCACATGAGCTGCTTCCGCACGGATTCCTCCTTTGGCCGCATATGCCTGAGCCGCATGGTTCTCCTATAGCCCTGTGTACTGTTATTTTATTATTGCCCTTGCCTTGGAACCCCTATGGTATATTTTATGCCCATTTTATATACTTACGCCTTTTGTCCTGAACTTGATAAATCACGATTTGATTGATATGATTGAAATAACAATTATACATGACATGGTGTGACAAGGAACTAGCATGACATGATAGTGGCCCGTCGTGGCGCACTCCTGGCAAGTAAACCTGACATGATATATCTTGATAAGCTATTGCGACGGCTACCTGACATGACATGACCTGTATAATTAACCTGGACACCGTGGGCGATTGTGCTTGTACAAATAATCCAGTTCTGTCTTGTATCATATCTAGGAGGGGACTCCTGAGTACCACGGTCAGGAGTACCTACTGAAATGGACTAAGGCTAATAATTAGATTAATACATTAGTCATAAAGAGATCTCCCAGCTACAGGCAATCCCGTTACCTGGGCGTGCCTGGGATCTGTAGCCTGCCGTCAAGTACGGCACATTTCCAGCACACTGTCATGTGTTGTACCCTTCAAGCTACCTAAGGGTACATCCATTTCCTGGACGATGTACCCACCTAAATTCAACCCCTAATTTTCGACCTGGGTAACCTGGATGGTCTGCAGGGCTTGTGGCTGTGGAATAATCTCACTGCATCTTGCTAGTAACTAGGCCTGTGATAACCCTAGTTAGTTAAAGTATCAAGCCGTACTCATTGCTTGGCCGTGATTGATTGAATGAGGAATAATCTGTCTAGTCTTGATCCTGCACAAGATTGTTTCATGTCTTGATTTTCTTATATTATCTTGCTGATAAATGGAAGAAACCAAGTTCGGTTCAAACGAAGGGTTACAATCCCGGTCCTTGTTTGGTTTAAGGATTGTAACCTGGTTATCGGAATGGTCCCATGGTTATCTTACCATATATCCTCGTGATGTTATATTTCTCCAATTTTACTATATGTTATTATCTTCTGTGCTAATTGCTGGTTTTAGTTCCTAAGTGAAGCTTTCTTTGTGGCACTTGCTCTTTTTGGGATCTGACCCAGCTGGTTTTGTATGGCCAGATTTCGGAGCAGCTTCAGAGGATCTACCAACTTTCCAGCCCGATGGTGACCATCAGGCGTAACCAGGGCAACGAGTGGGTTATTTTTGGCTCTTCCACTCTATTATAAAGATATTCTTTTGAGGCGTTTAGCTGACGAGCACCTGTTTAGCTCGATTGTACTTACTTACTGTCTGCCTACGGGCTGTAACATGATTGACAGATCCTAGGGTTGATCATGTATGACTAAAACTCTTGCTAGTCCTAACATTTTGTAACGACTAGCTTCATGATCAGCTGAAGATGTAATGTTTGGGACGCCTTTCTATTGTATATTTGGTGATCTAACATCTTGTAACATTTACTTACTTGCTTGTGATCGAGACACTAGGCTTGTTCTTGACCTTAAGAGACTGTTGGCTTGTAGTTAAACCCTCATGTATCTAGACAGCCGTGACCGTATAGCGAGATGGAATCCATTTCATATACGTAGCTGGCTATGTCTGCCCCCGCTCTCCAGTATTCTTGTTCTGGGGCGTGGCATTAGGGAAGGGATAAGATCATTCTCGATCTCATAGTCGAGATGATCATAAAGTTATGATCGCTAATCATAGGATAAGTGGTCAAGGAATGAAGGGATAGTGATACGGTCTGAAGCTACGACTTCTGGACACTTAGAATAATCTAATAATCAAACATGCTGAAGAAATTATACACCAGTTCGTACTATGGTCGAGCCTATCTATCAGGTTTCTAGGATGACACATGATTCCTTAAACACGGCTAGCCTAACCTTAATCCACAACCTAACTAATAGTATTTGAAGGTCTTCTGTTTTATCTCTTTTCCACTAGTACACTCCATGGTCTAGCCTATTTATTTTTAACTTCCACTAATACAATATCAAGCTCCTCATAATGTAATCTATCAAGGTCCTCGATATTCCTAGATTTTCAAAATTCAACACAGCATTTAATGCGTAAGTTTTCTTTACCTACGTAACATCTCCATCTTCAAGGACTTACAACTCAACCTCATATTCCATTTATCAACCTATTTTAGGATACTCTACTTTTCTGTCTTGACATCTTATTTCCTTCCCATCTCATGCTATTTCATTCCTTGTCCTTGTTTTCTGAACACCTTAAACTTGATCAGGTGTCTATCTACAATCTATGGTGCTAGCTTTCTAACAACATACTTGTATACCATAATCATTTTCCTTTTCCATATGTATCATCTATTTCCTTGAAATAATATCCTCTTTCTTTATTCAAATCTCAACTTCAAGGGCCTTTCTTAAGATATAGTTCTCTCTATTGTTCTCCTAAGTCATCGTAGATAATCATGGTTGTATCCTCATCCTACAATTTTGACCTTATTCCTCTTCAATTATTTAACATAATCCCAGTACTACTCGGTATATTTCTTTCTTCTTAGGATAACCACTTTGTACCCTTAAACTAAGTACAAATATTTTTGTTACAATTCCTCTAGGATTTCTAACTAACTTAGGTCGAAGAAGGGTTTACTAGCCTTCCTCTTGAGGTACTAACTCTAGTCCTAGATTCCTAGCCTGTGGCTGATAACCAAAGATAAAAAAAAAAGTCGTACTCATCCCTGAACTTTGTTCTATACTCATACAATCCCTAGGTCAATTCTTCTAGCAGCATAACCAATGTTACCCCTTTCTAATCACAAGTAAACTATATATTCCTTTTTGCTCTTATTTTCACGACTCATCGAATGATCCTTTTCTCAAGTCATATTGTTTGAAAATTCAATTGTATAGGTAGCACTATTCTTACCTTCGTCTAATTCCTAGTCAATCTATGCAAATTGCCAATCATATATATAGTCATCTTAATCATTACCGAGAATTCTTCCAATAGATCTGTAAATATGTCAACCTCTAATTTGCTTCCATATTTTCTAGTCAAGGGTCTCTCCTTCAATCAAGTAACTTTCTCATAAACTAAACCTCGATAGAGGTGCTATTCATATCCTATCAATCCATCTATTAGAGACGTCTATCCAACCCCTATGTGCCTTAAATAATTACCTACAAAATATTCTATATTACTTAGTCATAATCTAGAATAAGATATACTCAGAATGAAGATCACTCACAAAGGTTCGCCCTTCTAAGATAGAGAAAGATGAGAGTTTATAAGTAGGAATTCAAGGAAGATATGATTTGCACACAAATACAGAATTCAAAGGCGATAGTAGAAGTTAAGAGGATTTCCAATAGTAGTAGTGGATTGAGATCCTAATATACTTTCCTATTGCAGGCTCATCCGGTACAGTGACATAACTAAAATGATTTATCTCAACCTGCACGGGCCACTACAAAAATCATCTCACGCCCCAGTCCCAAAATATACGGGACCGAGCCACGTGGCATTGGCCACCTACGTATTCAACCCGACTCTAGTCTGACTCGAATACGTATAAGCTGTCTAAAATGGTGTAGCTATCACTAATCAACTCTATATCTCAATCTAAATACAGTATTATAAGAAGTGGAAAAAATGAATACTATTCTGCAGCCCAATAATCATACTCGCTCAAATATACTCGAGAGGAAAATAGACTATAAATACTATACAATCAAGCAGGTATGATATATAGGAATAAAACATACATACCATAGAAGAGTAATACTTGCAACGAAATGGGTACTCAACAAATATCCAACAAGAACTCTTCAAAACTACTCAGCCAACTTAGAAGGAAACCAGGTCCTCAGCGGCATGTAACATGATACATAACATACATGCCACTACGAATAATGAAGAAGCATAAAGAATTAGGGGTGCTCTATCAACTATGTGTAAATGTACTGAGAACAACTTTCGACGAATGGAGCTCTCCGAACCAGAGATCATCTCGCAGTGGGGTTCGTCCGAACCGCCTCCCTGTCAACAACAAATACCAATAGCAGCCCCTCCATCTAGTAACTGTCCTCTCCACCCAATGTATCTAGAGAGAGTCGTCTCCATGACATGCACAAAATCGAGTACGGGGCCTAATATGTCATAATGAAAGCATCTAGCATGAACTATACCGTCCTACATCCTGGCCGCACTGATGATCAATTGAATGCGGTGGTACGTATTCTGTATCTTTGTATCACATATTTGTACCATATCTCCATGTCTAATCTTTTGTCAGCATTGTCACGACCCATACCCAGTGTAGGGGCACGAGAAGTGGTTACGTCCAGCCTATGCCGCAATGTCGACGGTAGAACGCTGTCCTAGGTCGTATACATCTAACAGTTATAAGTTACATATACAGTTATACTCTCCGAATGGAGGAATAATATAAAGTACAACTCAATCACAGCAAAGGAAGAAAATATTATAAGATATATAGATAAGATCTGAATCTACAAAAGAAATACAAGATAATAGAGAGAAACTAAATGACTAAGATAACAACTCCATAATATCCAGAATAATAAATCACCAAATAAGTACAAGTGTATCTAACAAGACAGGATAATAAGTAAGATACTGGTTTACTTAACTAGCCTAGACTACTGGGTAATATCCTCTGCAAGTGCTGGGTCCTCCTGGGAGTCCAGCTCACATGTGTCATCTAGGCCTGCTCCGTAGTATGTGGGAAAGAACTCCTCAAGGTCATTTGTAATATTTTCAACAGGTCCAGTCATGATGGGAGCGAGCACAATACATCTTACACAGTTTATATCATGACAGGAATATGAAACAAGCAATAGAGTAATATACATGAAACGTTGAAGAATATACATGAAGTAAAAGAGAAGACTGTAATGAATATCTACTATAAGAAAGAGCTACAGTGAACTAGTGATTTAGAGTACAAGATAAACATTTGAACGGCTTGATAACAAACATAAGAGGTTGTACATGGCTACACTACTTTAGAAATGTCCACATGACTATTTCTACTCCCCCATCCCCAATCAATACACAAGGATCCGTTCAAGTTATGTTATTGTACATGATTTCACATGGGGGCCCATAAATGGGTGCACATGAATATAAACATGGGGGCTCCGTGAACATGAGAGTACATGAATTACAAGAGTGCACATGAATGGTGAAAGCACAGGAATACATGATGAAAGTGAAACGCACATGACATGATGTATTCGATGCTCCCGAGGGGGATAACATCGTATCAAAAGATCCATATAGTACTAATCCGTGTTTCCATCGTGACAGCATCAAGTAAAGTAATCTAGAGCAAGAATATAGTCCTAGCAAGTATGAAACGGTCAGAGAAAGTACTCGCCTGATATCCTGAGTATCTGAATGAATATATTGCCTGAGGAGTGGTGTCTGGCTCCTATTAGAATAGCACAAGTCACAACATATCCAAAATGGTAAAATAGACTGCTATAATGCATTCTACATGACGTTTGGGTCAATCTAGGCTAAAGTAAACCTTTGGTCAACTCTAGTCAACTACACTAGTCAAACTAGGTCAACTAGGTCAAAACCTAAACCAGACAAGTCTCACTAAGCCTAACCATATCTACCTAGCATTCACACATCATCACAATGCCATACAAGCTATCAACACACATCCCATGTATATACATTCCATATACACATAGGCTTACACATAAGAACCATATAGGCTATATCACATAGGGCTATATGCCTATGTACTAATCTACATTGGCAATACACTCATATTTATTTACCACATTTATATATACTAAAATAATATAAGCAACATACATATATATATATATATATTACAAATTATTATCTAGCAAGTTATAGATATCATATATATATACATAAATAGAGAGAGATAGGGTGACATGTGAGTGCATATATGTGTGTGTGTCTTGTGTTGTACATGTATATAGGTCCCTGTGTGTGTAGCATAGGGTGATGTGTGTGTGTGTGTTATCCATGTGTGGGTGTGTATAGCATAGATATAGGGTGTTTCCTGTTCCTGTGTACATGTGTGTGTGGGTTCAGTTTAGTGTAAGGGTGTGTGTGAGTGATATCAATGTTTGAGTGTGTATACTGTAGGTAGGGTGTTCTCAGGCCATGTGTACATGTGTGTGTGTGTGGCATGTGTGAGTGAGTGGCTCTATGTGTGTATAGGGATATCAGGAATTTGGGTGTGTATGAGTGGACAGGGTGTTAGCAGTAATGTGTGCTCATGTGTGCGTCAATTTGTTCTCAGGAAACAGTAAAAATGTGCTTGTGTATGAATGATATGGAGAAAATAGTACATACATAACAGTTCTCAGGTTGACAGTCAATTGACATTCGAAAACCTAATTTACCTAGCTAACATGAAACCTAACATGTAGATTAAACTCAGATATATGCATGTGAACCAATCAGTGATATTTAATCATCTAAAAATCAAGAAAACACATGTTAATCCCAAAAAAAATCAATTAACAGCCTAGTATCAGAAACATTGGGGAATTTACAAATTCGAAATAAGAATACAACTAACAATCAAATTAATTGGTTGGTAATTAAAGTACAACGAGTGAATGTGTCGTGCAAGTGTTTTGGTGTCCTAAAACTGGACACAAATGTGTCCAATCCAAAACCCACACACGAGCCACACTAAACAGTGCACAGTCTCGTGCACGTGTTCACTGCGTTCGTAGATACGACACACGACACGTGTGTCCACGTAGTCACGTCCACGTGTAGCCCAACACTAGGGCTACACACTGCACACACTATGATGTGTCCACGTGGTGTCCTGTGCGGACACGAGACGCGTGTCAGTGTGAGTTGTACGACTGTGCGCGCACAGTACGTGTCCAGTACTGGTCGGCTTGCTTCCCGTATGGTGATTCATATGATCCCAAATTTGGGAGATTGATGTTAGTCATGTGCCTCATGTGTCCATGAAATTTCGTGTCTAATGATGTCGTGTACAGTACGTACTACACCCCGAACAGCAGGGCATCGAGCACACTGCTCGTGCTGCGTGTCCGTGTTAAATTTTGACACAAAAGGAATAAAGTGGTCGACTCAGTCCACATGGAAATCATAACATACATATAGATAAACATTTCTATTTAATTACTTTTCAAAAAAAACAAAGTAAAATCCATTGAGGCATTCTATTAAACACCTAGAACTAGATTATGATACGTGTCCGATACGGACACAAAATCAATGCAAATTTACACAAATCATACACCACAGCTAGGGGACACCTAGATCTAGGCTATTATGTAAAGAAATCAGAATTAAAACATAATTTAGAGGGTTTACCTATAGTGTGTCAATGCCAAGGAAAAAGCCCCAAATTGGATGATTCTCCTTGCTAGCCAAAAGCTCCAAATTGTTCAAAAGCTGAGATTTCTCTCCATGAACAGAAAATAGAGTGGGATTAGGTTCTAATGCAAGAAACTAGAGTTAAAAAGGAATTAAAATGAATTAGTTATGAATTTGGGAAGATGGACAACTACCTTTCTTTCCAAAAGTTGATTTGATACAAAAGAGACAAGAACCAAAGGAAGAGAGATTATATAGTGGGGGAAACCCTATGTGGCCGGACAAGTAAGGATAAAATTAGGGTTAGGGTTTTGACTAGTGGGTTGGGCCAAGTTTAAATGGTAAAGGAAATCACTTCTTAAGTTAAAAGCCCATGAACCTAATCATCTATTCTCCTATTTGAAACTTGATTCTAAATGACTTAACTTGGATTGACTTAAGCTAGACTAGGGTCCCACCATACTAATCAAGTCACCATGGCTAGAGTCAACATCTAGGTTAGTCTCCAAAGTCTCAACTAACAAAAGTCAAAAATAACAATCATCATTCCAATAATTCAAAATAAATTCAAAATTCACAAAATGACCAAAATACCCTCAAGCTAAAATGTTGTAGTGACAAATCTACCCTCCTTAAAAGAATTTTGTCCTCGAAATTAAAAGGTGAAACTAGCCTGAGGAGAAGGATAGACAATCATACCTCAAGGTCCAAAAAAATAAGGGTATCGCTCGCGCATCTCATCCTCCCGCTCCCAGATAGACTTTCTTTGAGAATGATACCTCCATGCGACGCGAATCAAGGGTATCACCTGGTTTCTCAGTAGCTTCTCTCGGTGATCCAGAATCTCCATTTGCTACTCTGGATAACTGAGAGTAGGTCCCACCTTAATCTCTGAATGGTCAAGTACATGGCTAGGATCAGCCACATACTGTCTCAACTTTGATACATGGAATACGTTATGGACACCCACTAGTACAGGTGGCAAGTCTAGCCTGCATGCCACGTCACCGACTCTCTCGTTGATCACGAAAGGTCCGATGAAGCGCGGGCTAAGCTTGCCACCTCCAACAAAACGTATGGTACCACGAGTCGGAGATATCCTCAGAAAAACCATATCTCCGACCTAAACACAAACAAGGTCTCAAGTTACAAAATAATCAAACATGATCAAACAAACACAAACAAACAACCTACTTCTAATCCTATCTCTAAGCTATACCTCAAACTCCAAAGGCCTCCGGTGGCTATCGGCCCAATGCCGATGTCTGTCCTGCGCCACGCGAAGTCTGTCCCTGATGAGTTTCACCTTTTCGGCTGAGTCAACAACCATCTCTGGTCCCAATAAAGCTCGCTCTCCAACATCATCCCAAGATAAGGGTCTACGACACCAACGCCCGTATAACGCCTCGAAAGGTGATATCTCAATGCTGGCCTGAAAACTGTTGTTGTAAGCAAACTCCACCAAGTGCAGGTGATCCTTCCAGGATCCTTCGAAATCCAAGACGCACGTCCGCAGCATGTCCTCGAGTGTCTGAATAGTCCTCTCTGACTGTCCGTCCGTCTGAGGGTGGTATGCAGTACTAAACTTGAGCTGAGTGCCAAAACTAGTCTGCAGACTCTGCCAGAAATAAGAAGTAAAGCGACTATCCCGATCCGAGACGATGCTGATCGGAACTCTATGAATCCTGACAATCTGTCGCATGTACATCTTTACAAGCCTCTCATTAGACATATCTACTTTAAATAGCAAAAAATGGGCCGATTTGGTCAACCTGTCCGCGATGACCCAAATCACGTCTTTCCATCCTGTGTACATGGCAATCTAGATACAAAATCCATCATAATGTGCTCCCACTTCTACTTTGGAATAGGAAATGGCTGTAATAAACCTCCTGGCCTCTGCCTCTCTGTCTTGATCTGCTGACAGACCAAACACCTGGCTACGAAGCGAGCCACCTCCCGCTTCATTCCATACCACCAGACGTGATCCCTCAGGTCCTTGTACATCTTGTTGGCACCAGGATGTATAGAGTACTGAGGTCGATGGGCCTCCTGCATGACCTTCTCCATGAGCTCTCCATTCGGCACATACAGCCTGGAACCGTGCCTCAAAGTACCATCCTCTGGCAGAGTAAACTCATCATCCACCAGCCCTACTCGAACCTGTTCTCGGATACACCGCAGAGCAACATCCTCGAACTACGTCGACTTGTTCCTCTCCATCAAGTCTGATTGAATCTGAAGGCTCCACATCTGTATCTGAACTCCTGGCATAATCACCTGAATCCCCAGGCTCTCCAAATCTGCTAGCAAGTGACGATTCATAGTCAAACATATGGCTGTCGGATACCTACTCAAGGCATCGGCAACCACGTTGGCCTTTCCTGGGTGATACTGTAGTGAAATGTCGAAGTCCTTCATCAACTCCAACCACCTGCACTGCCTCATATTGAGCTTCTTCTGTGTAAACACATACTTCAAGCTCTTATGATCTATGAAGATCTCCAGCCTCTCTCCATATAAGTAGTATTTCTACAACTTCAAAGCAAATATCACTATTGTCAACTCCAAGTCGTGGGTAGGGTAGTTCTTCTCATGGGGACGTAACTGCTTGAAAGCATAGGCAATCACCTTCCCATGCTGCTGCAAGATACAACCCAAACCCCTCCCTGAGGCGTCATTGTAGATAGTGAACCCTCTTGATCCTGATGGCAATGTCAAAATCGGGGCTGTCGTCAGCCGCTTCTTCAACTGATCAAAAGCGACCTGACACTCCTCTGACCAAACAAACTCTGCATCCTTCCGGGTCAGCCTAGTCAATAGCTCTGTAATTCGGGAGAAATCCTGCACGAACCTCCTGTAATAGCATTCCAGTCCCAAGAAGCTCCTGATCTATGCTACTGAACTCGGTGTCGACCAAGCCTCAACTGTCGTGATCTTCTTCGGGTCCACTGAGATCCCATCTCCAGTCACCATATGACCCAAAAAGTCAACTCTGTCCAGAAAGAACTCGTACTTCGAGAGCTTGCCATAAAGATTCTTCCTTCTGAGTGTCTCCAGAACCACTCTCAAATGCTCCTCATGCTCCTCCTCAGTCTTCGAGTACACCAGGGTATCATTGAAGAACACCACCATAAACTTGTCCATGTACTGGTAGAAAACCTTGTTCATCAAGTTCATAAATACCGTCGGGACGTTGGTCAGCCCAAACGGCATAACCAAGAACTCAAACTGATCATACCGCATCCTGAATACGGTCTACAGGATATCCTCCTTTTTTACCTTTACCTGATGATAACCTGACCTCAGATCAATCTTCGAGAAAACCCGAGCTCCGCTCAACTGATCAAAGAGATCATCAATCCGCGGCAGTGGGTATCTGTTCTTGATCGTGAGGTTGTTGAGTACCCTGTAGTCGATATACATCCGTACCGACCCAACTGTCACCCCCAGTTTCTAGAAACAGGGGTATTTTTATCATTTTTTTATTTTTAGATTATTTCAAAATTATTTATTTATTTATTGTAATATTTTGGGGTTATTTGAGTCGGGTTCGAATTTCAGCTCAATCCGACTTGAAACGGGGACCCGGGGTAGTTTTGACTCTAGTGGACCCACACACTAGTTAGCCATGGCCCACATGTCATTTATTTTAGTTAGTGACTAGACTAATTTATTTGGGTTAGGATTAATTAGATTAGTGTGTTAGAATGACCAAACTAGCCCCCGACTTAAACTCCTTTTTAATGTATTGCTAATAGGCTAGAGAGGGGGTATTTTTGACATTGCAAATGGGACCATAGCAGCCCATTAGGGCCGGCCACTATAGGAGGAGGGATGAGCCTCTTCTCATTTCATTTTTCCCCCAAATTTCCTCTCTCTTGTTCTTTCCCAAAGTTGAGAGCCACCTCCATTGATTTCATCTCCAAATCAACTCCTTCTTCCACAAAATCTCCTCCATTTCTTCTCTACTCCATGAAAGGAAGGTGCTAGCCAAGTTTGGAAGGATTCAGAGCTCGTTCGTGTCCTATTGGAATCTCTACGTGTCGGAAGACTTTTTCTTTTGAATCTCTCTTCCGGAAGGTATAACCTCTCCTCTAAACCATCCCTACATGCATATAGGTTAATTTTTGACCCATAGGAATAACACCCCATAGATTTGTGTCCATTCGAGTCCATTTCGTATCCATTTGGACACTTGTAGAGGTGTCCTAGGTATAGGATCGTGCCCTAATGGGAAAACCCCTATTTGGACACATGGAAAATTATTTGTATATTGATTTGATGTTGTTCTAATATTATTCCAGATTTTAGGAGTGTTTAGGAATGTGTTTTCCTATGTATCTTAATGTATCATATTATCTAATATCAATACATGTATATATATGGTGATATATATTTATATATATATATATATATATATGTATATATATATATATATATATATATATATATATATATATATATATATATATATATATATATATATATTATGGCTTATATAAAAAATATATATATTATGGCTTATATATATGTGTGGATATATATATATTATGGTGTGATACTTGGTGTTTGGATGGGTGGTAGGATCGGCCAAGGGATGGCATGAGGAATGTTGTGTTTGTGTGTGTTGGTGCATGGAAGGTGTTTGAGAGATTGGGAGTGAGGGATTAGAGGGAGGAATTTGTGTGGGTTTATGTTATAATAGAAGAGATTAGAGTGGTGTGTATGAGTCTTTGTATAGAGTTAGAGAGGGTGAGAGATTAGAGAGTTGTATGTGAGATGAGAGAGGAGTTGAGAGGGGGGAACCCAGCTAACAGCAGCTGTTCCAGCAGCATGTTGCTGTCCTGAAACAGCCCTTCATTCAGCCTCTTTCCTGTTCAAAATCAGTTCCATTTGCAGCCATCTAAACCCCCATATTCCTGTCCATTAACAGCCATCTAAACCCCCCTGAAATATGTCCTAATAAGTCCCCCTACCAACATATATTACTGTCCCACTTTGTAGCCATCTAACCATTGATAAACCCCCACATTTTACCCATTCATAGCCCCAAACCTGCCATTTGTTCAGCCTAATGGCTGTCCCCAAACAGTCCATTATCACAGCTATATAAGCTGTCCCAAACCAGTTATAAACACCTCAAAATCAGCATATAATTGTCCAATTCCTGTCCTATCAAACATCCCTTAACTTAGCCTATTAGCAGTCCTAAACAAGCCCATTTGAGCCTCAATCCAAGCCCCAAACTCCCTTATATACTGTCCCATAGCAGCCTTAAACTTAGCCTACATATCAGTCCCATATTTGCCCCCATACATGCCTACATGGCTGTCCCTTGTTCACTTCATTTCAGCCCAACACTTCCCTCTCAAACCAGTCCAGTTTGCACATGTTGGCAGTCCTAAATTGCTGTCCCCTTAGTCATACTTCCTGTCCTAAAACCCCATCTATTTCAGTCCCTTAAACCTCCCCATACCTGCCCTTTGCATCCCCCTACAACCACCATTTAATCAGTCCATGAATGTACAGTTGTAACCCTCAAAACCTGTCCCTAAATCATACCAAGTGACAGCCCCCATAGCACCCATTGACACTCCCTAAAACCCCAAAACTTATCCTATCATTGCCTATATTTTAAGCTATATACCTGTCACTGAATTATCCAAATTCAGCCTTGTATTGTCCAATTTAGTCCACCAATTTCAGACCCATTTCATCCATTAACCTGCCTCCTAACCACCCTAAATTCAGTCCCTATGTGTGAGCCTTGTGTGTGTGTCCTTGTGAGCCTAAATGTTGTGTGTGTGTGTGTTTGTGAGAGATTAGGGTGTTATGAGCCTAGGAGTGTATGTGAGCCCATATATATGTATTTATATATATATATATATATATATTTTTTATATATGTATTTATATATGAGTTTAGAAAAGTATTTATATGTATGAGAGTATATATGTATTTGTGTGTGTGTGTGAGCTATTTGGGTATTGTGTGAGTCTAGATATGGATATAGTGAGCCTATATATATATAGCTACTAGCCTATAGGTGTGATCATGAGTGTTAGCCTATATGTAAGTCTATATGGGTGTTGTATGTGTGAGTGAGTGTGGTATCAGGAGTGTCATGTGAGAATGGTACAAGGGTAAAGGTAAGGTAATGGGTATATAATTAACATGTGCCATAAGATGACCTAGATACTAGGATATCTTGGTAGGTAACATTAGTATAGGATAGTATCTAGCTATCCTAGGAAACCTAGGCTAGTATTCCTAGGTTAGAGTGGTTTTGGACAAGGTATTGGTATTTACCATGGTATGGTAATATAGGTAATGCCTAGAAATAGGATATTTGAGTTGGAGTCTAAGATAGAGTTAGAACTTGATTCCCTTGGTTGGTAATGATCAAATATAGTGCTCATAGACTAGTTTTGACGTCGGTTGACCATTTTGACCAAAAGTCAACAAAAGTCAACCGAGGGTCAAACTTAGCCTTTAAGCGACTAGATTTGACCGGAACCAAACCAGAGGTGACCAGTTGACTGAAAGTCAACAGTTGGTCAACATGTGACTTGATTGACCTAGGGTTGACTCCGTGTTGACCAGAGTTGACAAGAGTTGATTTTTTGACCAAAAGTCAACTGTAAGTTAACCGTTGACCCAGATTGACCTAGTTTGACTTGGATTGATTTCATGTGACCTTGTTTGACCTAGATTGACCTAGTATGACCTAGTTTAGCTTGGTGTGACTTAGGTTTGACCTATAATTCATTTAGAATGTATTGTAATACATCTTATTATCATTGTAGACTCATAGTGACTTGTACTGTTCTATAGGAGACAGACACCACTCCTCGGACTATATATTCTTTTCAGACACTCAGGATATCAGGCGAGTACATTCTCTGACCGTTTCATACTTGTCTGGATTTACATTCTTACTCTAGATTACTGTACTTGATGCTGACACGTTGTTATCACGGATTGGTACTATATGGATCTTTTTTTGGAATGTTATCCCCTTGTATTCAATAAATACATATTGTGATGTGCGTTTCACTTACATATTGTATTTATTGAATACCCATATCCTTGTATACTCCTTGTGTATATTGTACTCTCAGTATCACATGAGTCTCAGGGATAGACCATTGTACACTATTGTATAACATTGTACAACTATTGTATAATATTGTACATCTATTGTATAATATTGTACATCCATTGTATAATATTGTACACTATTGTGCAAGATAACATAACTGGAGTGGATCCTTGTGTATTGATTGGGAAGGGGGAGTAGAATTGGTTATGTACTCAAATCCTATTGTACAATATTATATAACTATTATATATGTCTATTGTACACCCACGTACAATAGAGCTACCATTGCGTTTTCGTAGACCGTTTACATAACCATATTGTACTCTAAATCACAGTAGGCTTACAGTTCTTACTTATCATATATAGATATTTCATGTTATCAAATCTCTACTGTTTTTCATATACATTTTTCTTTCAGCGTTTCATGTACCTTACTCTATTGCATGCTTTATATTTCCTAACATGATATGAACTGCGTGAGATATTTTGTGCTCACTCATGTCCTGACTGGACCTGTTGAAAATATTACAGAGGATGAGGATGAGGCCTGCGTAGACACTTACTACGGGACAGCTGTAGATGACATGTGTGACCCAGATTTCTAGCCAGATCTACTAGCTTAGAGACTGAGGCTTCCTAGTCTAGGTTTACTATTTCTGTCATTTAAGGTCTGGATTGTATATATATTCTTTCATAATCAGTATTAGAGACTTGTATTGAGCTGGATGTTCTGTTGTTATGTCAGTAGACACTTAGACTTTCTGGTTGTATTATGTGGATTTCCTCATTTCAGTATTTATTTCTCTATCTATCTTCCTATTTTATCATTCTGCCTTAGATGTGATTGAGACTTTATATTGCTATGTCACCTCCATTCGGAGTGTATATACTGTACAGGTACCTTTATATTGTTAGATGATTGACCTAGGACAGCGTTCTACCGTCGACACTGCGGCGTAGGCTGGGCGTTGTTACGTTCTCGTACCCTCACAGTGGGTGCAGGTCGTGACACGTTTTTAGTGGTGGCCCATGCAGGTCGAGTTTATGTAGTGGTATTCGAACTAGAGTATCACTACAGCCTGCAGTAGGATTAGGATATTTTTGAAGGTACTCAATCACATTAGGAATAACTCTTATCTAATTCATACCATCTCAGTTCTTGCTGATATCATTTTTTCTTGAATATAACTGTCCTTCCTTGCTTTTCGACTCATTCTCAGCAATTATTTCTTGATCAGTCTCCAGGATGGTTGAGACGAGATCGCATCGCCAAGGTCAGGGGGACGCCGACGAGAGGTCTGCTACCTCTCATATCTAACAGCCGGCCCCTTGGTACCGCAGCCCAGTCATGCCAGCTGGGGTAGGCGTTTCAGCTGCGTTCGGAGGAGCCCCTCTACCAGTAGCAGGGGGTATTCCTCCACTAGATCGGAGACAGGACCCAGTCATCCCAGAGGTATCGTTCCAGCAGCCGCCGCCTACAGGGCACGTGGATGCGGCACAGATTTGCGTACATTCAGCAGTTTATGGAGATACAGCAGACCCGACAGGAAAGGGGCATAGAGCTGGCTATTACGACAGTCGCAACTCGACCAGTAGTCCAGCAGCCGAAGATACCGATGATAGAGCAGTTCCAGAAGATGAGCCCCAGAGACTTCCTGGGGATGGAGGGGATTATATATGCTGACGAGTGGATCAAGCATATAGAGGAGATCTTTCGCCTGGCCCGGATACCAGCAGATCTCCAGATTGAGGCTGCAGCTAGCCGGATGCAAGATCTTGCTCGCACTTGGTATCAGTCAGACCCCAGGGTGGGGGTAGCTGGACAGACTTGGAAGGAGTTCAAGGGCTTCTTTAAGAAGAAGTTCTTTCCAGATTCAGCACTCAGAGCCTTAGAGTCGCAGTTCGAGAGCCTAGTCCAGGGGAGTCTTTCAGTGGATGAGTACACAGGGGAGTTCGGCCGCCTCGACAGGTTCTTAGAGGGCTTGAGCGAGACGGCGAAGGCCCAGAGGTTCCGGAAGGGTCTGGTCAAGGAGGTCAAGTCCCTGACCAAGGGCAACAGGGATGCCACATTCGAGGAGATCTTGACGGGAGCCTTATTGGCTGAGGACGATCTTGAGCTGAGGCTCAAGAGGGGGCGAGACCCTGTTGGAGGCAGCAGCAGCGGAGGCCAGGCCAAGAGGCCTCACATACAGATTCAGCAGCAGTATCAGCAGCCGACGGTCCACTTTCAGCAGCAGCAGCAGCAGAGGCCTGTTCAGTATTAGGGACAAAGACAGGTGCTATATCAGCAGGCACCCAGGCAGCAGCAGAACACTGTGTGCAATTTCTGCAAGAAGCAAGGCCATGGGTGGGACGACTGTAGGAAGAGGCTGGGCATGTGTTTACTTTGCGGTTCAACAGAGCATCAGTGTAGAGAGTGTCCCAAGAACCCGACACCATTGGCTCAGGTAGCACCAGGAGCTAGGGCTCCGGCAGGACAGCAGAGGGGACCACCATTGCAGACTCAGCAGCAGATGTTCGTACAGCATCAGCAGCAGACCAGGGAAGGCCAACCAGGGCGAGCTTTCGCCATGACAGCCGAGGATGCTCAGGCCGTTAGAGATCTAGTTGCAGGTTCCGTTCTTTTGATTCAAATTCTGTAATTACTGCCTTAAAAATTTAGTTCCATTTATTCCTATCTGTTTCCTCATTGTTGATAAGTTTGATCTGGTGTTTCAGTATGATTTAATTTTCTTCTGAGATAAGTCGTATGGGCTAGGTTGCCTCGATTACGAGATTTTAGAATCCTCTAGGATCATGCTAGCAGGCATAGTGAGGACATATAGTCGGACTATGGACGTATTTTTCGGGTATGGGAATTTAAGGTTTTCGCTGCCAAGCGCGCGGCAATACAAAAATTTTAAATACCATAGTTCTAGAGGTATGTAACATAGTTGAGGACTCTGTGATTATCGTAGCCTTGCTCACTGGCATGACAGAGATTCTGAGTATCATGATGATTGGATAGACGCATACGATTATCGATTTGTATGATTTTCTGTGGTTACCTTGTTTTAAATTTTTGGATGATTCTTTTAAGGTGGATAGACTTATAACATCTATTTGAGTGTAATCTTAAATTTTATAAATTTAGTCATTTAATTCATGATTTGATTTTTGAGATTTTAATCATTTTAATTTTTATCCATGACTTGTGATTTCGATATTTTACTATTGTTGGTTTTAATTTCGAGGACAAAATTCTTTTAAGGTGGATAGATTTGTCACCCCCAGTTTCCAGAAACAGGGGTATTTTTGTTATTTTTTTATTTTTAGATTATTTCAAAATTATTTATTTATTTATTGTAATATTTTAGGGTTATTTGAGTCGGGTTCGAATTTTAGCTCAATCCGACTTGAAACGGGGACCCGGGGTAGTTTTGACTCTAGTGGACCCACACACTAGTTAGCCATGGCCCATATGTCATTTATTTTAGTTAGTGACTAGGCTAATTTATTTGGGTTAGGATTAATTAGATTAGTGTGTTAGAATGACCAAACTAGCCCCCGACTTAAACCCCTTTTTAATATATTGCTAATAGGCTAGAGAGGGGGTATTTTTGACATTACAAATGGGACCATAGCAGCCCATTAGGGCCGGCCACTATAGGAGGAGGGATGAGCCTCTTCTCATTTCATTTTTCCCCCAAATTTCCTCTCTTGTTCTTCCCCAAAGTTGAGGGCCACCTCCATTGATTTCATCTCCAAATCAACTCCTTCTTCCACCAAATCTCCTCCATTTCTTCTCTACTCTATGAAAGGAAGGTGCTAGCCAAGTTTGGAAGGATTCGGAGCTCGTTCGTGTCCTATTGGAATCTCTACGTGTCGGAAGAATTTTTCTTTTGAATCTCTCTCCCGGAAGGTATAACCTCTCCTCTAAACCATCCCTACATGCATATAGGTTAATTTTTGACAGATAGGAATAACGCCCATAGTTTTGTGTCCATTCGAGTCCATTTCGTATCCATTTGGAAACTTGTAGAGGTGTCCTAGGTATAGGATCGTGTCCTAATGGAAAAACCCCTATTTGGACACATGGGGAATTATTTGGATATTGATTTGATGTTGTTCTAATATTATTCCAAATTTTAGGAGTGTTTAGGAATGTGTTTTCCTATGTATCTTAATGTATCATATTATCTAATATCAATACATGTATATATATGGTGATATATATTAATCTCTCTCTCTCTCTCTCTCTCTCTCTATATATATATATATATATATATATATATATATATATATATATATATATATATATATATATATATATTTTAAAAATATATATATATATATATATATATATATATATATTATGGCTTATATATATATGTGGATATATATATATATATATATATATATATATATATATATATATATATATATATATATATATTATGGGGTGATACTTGGTGTTTGGATGGGTGGTAGGTTCGACCAAGGGATGGCAAGAGGAATGTTGTGTTTGTGTGTGTTGGTGCATGGAAGGTGTTTGAGAGATTGGGAGTGAGGGATTAGAGGGAGGAATTTGTGTGGGTTTATGTTAGAATAAAGTAGATTAGAGTGGTGTGTATGAGTCTTTGTATAAAGTTAGAGAGGGTGAGAGATTAGAGAGTTGTATGTGAGATGAGAGAGGAGTTGAGAGGGGGGAACCCAGCTAACAGCAGCTGTTCCAGCAGCATGTTGCTGTCCTGAAATAGCCCTTCATTCAGCCTCTTACATGTTCAAAATCAGTTCCCTTTGCAGCCATTTAAACCCCCATATTCCTGTCCATTAACAGCCATCTAAACCCCCCTGAAATCTGTCCTAACAAGTCCCCCTACCAACATACATTGCTGTCCCACTTTGCAGCCATCTAACCATTGATAAACCCCCATATTTCACCCATTCATAGCCCCAAACCTACCATTTGTTCAGCCTAATGGCTGTCCCCAAACAGTCCATTATCACAGCTATATAAGCTGTCCCAAATCAGTTATAAACACCCCAAATTCAGCATATAACTGTCCAATTCCTGTCCTATCAAACAGCCCTTAACTTAGCCTATTAGCAGTCCTAAACAAGCCCATTTCAGCCTCAATCCAAGCCCCAAACTCCCTTATATACTGTCCCATAGCAGCCTCAAACTTAGCCTACATATCAGTCCCATATTTTCCCCCATACATGCCTATATGGCTGTCCCTTGTTCACTCCATTTCAGCCCAACACTTCCCTCTCAAACCAGTCCAGTTTGCACATGTTGGCAGTCCTAAATTGCTGTCCCCTTAGTCATACTTTCAGTCTTAAAACCCCATCTATTTCAGTCCCTTAAACCTCCCCATACCTGCCCTTTGCAGCCCCCTACAACCACCATTTAATCAGTCCATGAATGGACAGTTGTAACCCCCAAAACCTGTCCCTAAATCATACCAAGTGACAGCCCCCATAGCACACATTGACACTCCCTAAAACCGCAAAACTTGTCCTATCATTGCCTATATTTTAAGCCATATACCTGTCACTGAATTGTCCAAATTCAGCCTTGTATTGTCCAATTTAGTCCACCAATTTCAGACCCATTTCACCCATTAACCTGCCTCATAACCACCCTAAATTCAGTCCCTATGTGTGAGCCTTGTGTGTGTGTCCTTGTGAGCCTAAGTGTTGTGTGTATGTGTTTGTGAGAGAGATTAGGGTGTTATGAGCCTAGGAGTGTATGTGAGTCCATATATATGTATTTATATATGAGTTTAGATAAGTATTTATATGTATGAGAGTATATATGTATTTGTGTGTGTGTGAGAGCTATTTGGGTATTGTGTGAGTCTAGATATGGATATAGTGAGCCTATATATATATAGCTACTAGACTATAGGTGTGAAAATGAGTGTTAGCCTATATGTAAGTCTATATGGGTGTTGTATGTGTGAGTGAGGGTGGTATCATGAGTGTCATGTGAGAATGGTACAAGGGTAAAGGTAAGGTAATGGGTAAATGATTAACATGTGTCATAAGATGACTTAGATGACCTAGATACTAGGATTTCTTGGTAGGTAACATTAGTATAGGATAGTATCTAGCTATCCTAGGAAACCTAGGCTAGTATTCCTAGGTTAGAGTGGTTTTGGACAAGGTATTGATATTTACCTTGGTAAGGTAATATAGGTAATGCCTAGAAATAGGACATTTGAGTTGGAGTCTAAGATTAAGATAGAGTTAGAACTTGATTCCCTTGGTTGGTAATGATCAAATATAGTGCTCATAGACTAGTTTTGACGTCGGTTGACCATTTTGACCAAAAGTCAGCAAAAGTCAACCGAGAGTCAAACTTAGCCTTTAAGTGACTAGATTTGACCGGAACCAAACCAGAGTTGACCAGTTGACTAAAAGTCAACAGTTGGTCAACATGTGATTTGATTGACCTAGGGTTGACTCCGTGTTGACCAGAGTTGACTTTTTAACCAAAAGTCAACTGTAAGTCAACCCTTGACCCAGATTGACCTAGTTTGACTTGGATTGATTTCCTGTGACCTTGTTTGACCTAGATTGACCTAGTATGACCTAGTTTAGCTTGGTGTGACTTAGGTTTGACCTAGATTGACCTAGAATTCATTTAGAATGCATTGTAATACATCTTATTATCATTGTAGACTCATAGTGACTTGTACTGTTCTATAGGAGACAGACACCACTCCTCGGACAGTATATTCTCTTCAGACACTCAGGATATCAGGCGAGTACATTCTATGAACGTTTCATTCTTGTCTGGATTTACATTCTTGCTCTAGATTACTGTACTTGATACTGACACGTTGTTATCACAGATTGGTACTATATGGATCTTCTTTTGGGATGTTATCCCCTTGTATTCAATAAATATATATTGTGATGTGCGTTTCACTTACATATTGTATTTATTGAATACCCATATCCTTGTATACTCCTTGTGTATATTGTACTCTCAGTATCACATGAGTCCCAGGGATTGACCATTGTACACTATTGTATAACATTGTACAACTATTGTATAACATTGTACATCTATTGTATAATATTGTACATCCATTGTATAACATTGTACACTATTGTGCAAGATAACGTAACTGGAGTGGATCCTTGTGTATTGATTGGAGAGGAGGAGTAGAATTGGGTATGTACTCAAATCCTATTGTACAACATTGTATAACTATTGTATATATCTATTGTACACCCACGTACAATGGAGTTACCATTGCATTTTTCTAGACCGTTTAGATAACCATATTGTACTCTAAATTATAGTAGGCTTACAGTTCTTACTTATCATATATAGATATTTTCTGTTATCAAATCTCTACTATTTTTCATATACATTTTTCTTTCAGCGTTTCATGTACCTTACTCTATTGCATGCTTTATATTTCCTAATATGACATGAACTGCGTGAGATATTTTATGCTCGCTCCTGTCCTGACTGGACCTGTTAAAAATATTACAGAGGATGAGGATGAGACCTGCGTAGACACTTACTACGGGACAGCTGTAGATGACATGTGTGACCCAGATTTCCAGCCTGATCCACTAGCTTAGAGACTGAGGCTTCCTAGTCTAGGTTTACTATTTCTGTCATTTGAGGTCTGGATTGTATATATATATTCTTTCATAATCAGTACTAGAGACTTGTATTGAGCTGGATGTTCTGTTGTTATGTCAGTAGACACTTAGACTTTCTGGTTGTATTATGTAGATTTCCTCATTTCAGTATTTATTTCTCTATCTATCTTTCTATTTTATCATTCTGTCTTAGATGTGATTGAGACTGTATATTGCTATGTCACCTCCATTCGGAGTGTATACTGTACAGGTACCTTTATATTGTTAGATGATTGACCTAGGACAGCGTTCTACCGCCGACACTGCGGCGTAGGCTAGGCGTTGTTACGTTCTCGTACCCTCACAGCGGGTGCGGGTCGTGACACCAACCTTCTTGGGTACAAAGAGTACCGGTGCAACCCAAGGTGAAGAACTCGATCGGATGAAGCCCTTGTCCTGCAGCTCATCCACCTGCTTCTTTAATTCCACCAACTCATTGTTGTTCACTCGATAAACATGCTGAGAAATCGGCTCCGCGTCGGGAACCATGTCTATCGAGAACTCAACATCCCTGTCCGGTGGAAGTCCTGGCAACTCCTCCGGAAAGACGTCCATGAACTCCACAATTAAAGGATGTGGAGCCGCCTGCTCCTCGACTGAAACTCCACAGAAAAGTTCGCTGCTCTGCTCCGCCTGCCGTCGGGTGAACTCAAACTCTGGCTCTCCTGGCACTCTGAACAGAACTCTACCCCCACAACAATCTATGCTGGCGTTATGTCTGCTCAACCAATCCATACCTAATACGATGTCGTAGTTCGATAGTGGCATTACGAGCAGACTCACCACCAACTCTCGGCCTCCCAAAATAACACTCCGCCCTCTACAAACATCACTCACGAGGATAATACCACCCCCGATCATGATCTTGCAGGTCCTAGGCAATGATTCAGATACAAGGCAGTGTCTAACAACAAATGATACAGACACAAAACCGTGGGAAGCCCCAGAATCAAAAAAGACGAAAGCTGGAATGGAGTCGAGAAGAACAGAACCTACGATCAGCTCTCCAATAGCCTCTGCATCCTTGGCCGCTATGGCGAAAGCTCGCCCCTGCTGGCCTCCCCTAGCCTGCTGCTGATACTACACGAACCGCTGCTGCTGAGTCGGCAGCGGTCCCTTTTGTGGTACCACTGGAGCCTTGGCTCCTGCTTCCTGTGCTGCTCTGCCTGCAAAGAGGGAACAGTCCCTCAGCTGATGCTCCGATGAACCACAGAGAAGATACTTCACCAGTCTCTTCCTGAACTAAGCCCATTCATACCCCAGTTTCTTACAGAAGGTACAACTAGTAGACTGCTGCCTCAGGGCCTGCTGCTGCTGTCTCTGCTGCTGATGCTGAACTGACTGAAGTCTTGGCTGCTGGAACTGTTGCGGCTGAAAATGTCTCTGTTGGTGCTGCTGCTGAAAGTGTGGCCTCTTGGCCGATCCTTCGCTACCACTGGCTCCCTGAGTGTCTAGCCCCTTCTTGAGCCTCAGCTCAAGATCATCCTCTGCTGCTAAGGCATCCACCAGGATCTCCTCAAAAGTGGCATTGTGGGCACACTTGGTATATGACTTCATGTCACGCCCCGGTTCCAAAATATGTGGGACCAGGAACACGTGGCGTGCCAGCTGTACGATCAAGTATAGAAAAACCCCAATTTAATGGACTATACTCGATCGTAGTACGCTGAAGTAACAACTAAATAACAATACAGGCAGGTAAATACTAATCTCATCCACAGGAAAAATCACAGAATAAAGCTGGAAGGAATAAAAATAACTCTGAATCAAACTACAAGTCATGACTAGTGGAAAATAATCCACCAATAAATGTATGAATGAACTACTAAAAGAGTACAACTGAACCAGAAAAGAAATAGATAGCCACTAGCAGAAATCACCTAAGAACTCAAGAAACTCACGAGGCTCAACATTGAAGTCCTCGTCAGCAAAAGTCTCCAATCTCCGTAGTCCGTCGGTACCTGTGCTCGTCCCAATCTGGAAAAGGTGCCAGGTCCTCAGAGGGACGTAACAAGTACACAAGAAATCGACATGCATGATAGTACAGGGCAGTATATAAATAACTAGAACAAAATGTAACATAACATCTCCCCAACCAAACAAGGACAGGATATATCATGCAACATACGACAGGTAAACTAACCATCTATGTGTAAAATGCACTCGAGACATCTCTAGTGGCACATGAGAGGGGGAGAAGAAGAAGAAACGGCCACCAAGCGTTCTACGGTTTGAGAAACGAGGGGCTACGAGCATCCAGTGTCCATTGGAAACAGAAATTCTCATACACCACTAGTAGACTCTCCCCACCCAATGTATATCCATACCGTATATGCGGTACAAATAATATGCAAGACGTCATAGTATATATAAGTAGACCTGTACCAACCACTAGACCAGACGGGAACTCACGTGCCAATGATCAGTCGACACACAAATCCATGCTCTCAACTCACTCATATAGTGATCGTGTATGATACGGTGTCCGGCTAGAAGGTACCACATACCTTCACAATACACGGGATAAGTCCACTACTACTAGACTCGTGCACACAACTGAAAAGTAACTAGGTAACATAAACTAACTGCAAAAATATACAATCAAGCAAGGTGTACTTGCCTGTGTCCAGCAACTGAGTATCCGGGTCCAAGATAGAGTCCGAGTCCCGCGAAGCAAATAATCCTATATAAGCATTAACTCTAATTAATTACTAATTAACCAAATTAAACCATATATTGAATTGCTAATTAATCAATAATTAATATCAAACCATCATTACTAGCTAATCAATACCAATAATTATGAATAATAATAATATACAATAATAAGTATGAAATACTTATTACTATAATTTTATATTCTGAAATTATTAATAAAATTAATATATATCTAATAATTAATTAATTACTTATAAATAATTAATTAATCATTTAAATAACACAAGCGTTCACAATTTTCTAATAATACCAACAAAATTTGTAAGAATCCAGGAAAATCATTTTTATTCTAATAAGCTAAATAATGACAGAAATAATATATATATATATATATTATTTGCAAAGAAACCATAAATAGGATTTTCTTTATTTAATATAAAAATCTATCTAATAACTAGATTAGTGCTAATAATTATAAATACTAGTTAATAAATAGTAAAAAGATCTAAATTGGGTTATAAAATACTTTTCCATGATAAACCTACTGTAAATAATATTTTTAATATTATTTACCTAATTATAAGTAATTAAAAACATTTAACTACTACATATATAAAATTACTATTTTAGCTATTAAAATTAGAATTAAATATTAAAAATTCACTAATAAATTGTGAAAATTCATATTTCACAGAAAATAACATTTTTCCAACAGTGACTATACTTTTATGAACATTACCATAATAATTTATATTTAATATAAATTAAAACTAGTAATGAACTAATTACATAATCAATAATATTTAACACTGATTTAATATAAAATAAATAACAAACTTAATTATTTTATTCTGAAAATTTTACAGTAAATAGACATAATTATTATTTACAAGTTTTATATAAAGCTCATTAATTAATTCTTAGTGAATTAATTAATAAAAATCCAAAACAGTGTAAATAAATAGTCATTTAGATTCAGTAATTCACAGTTTAAAATATAATTAAAATATCGAAACTATTTATTAAATCCTGAAAATTTAACAGTAAATATATTACATAATTACCTACAAATGATGTATAGATCATAACAAGTAATTCCCGATGAATTAAATTCTAAAAATCAAAAACAGAATATATAATACTGTGGAAATTGCACAAAAACTGCAGTAATACATTCCCTTTAAATGTTTAATAAATACTAATAAATTGTGTAAAAATCTATCATAATTAATATAGGATCTACACTAATGACTCTAATCATTAGGCTAATAATTTAGATACTTTTTACTATCAATTAATCAATAATTAATTGATTAACACAGCCATAATCACACAAATTAATTCATCAATGCAAATAACCTAATTGTTTCAACCTAATCACACGTGTAAGAGGACACGTGGGGGGGTCGGGGTAGTACCTCGCCGAGGCAGGGCTCGACGGCGAACCCTCCGGTCGCGGTGGCGCCGGTGGTAGCGGTCGGTGGTGGCCGCCCGGTTAGCTGCAGTCGCGGCAGTCCCGATCTCGCGGCCTCGAGCTCCTCCGGGGGGTCGTCGGGATCCTTTGGCCGACGGGGGGGGGGGGGGGGGGTGACTAGGGGATGGCCGGCTATGCTCTAATGGTGGTGGCGACGGCTAAATTGAGTAAATATGAGATTAGGGTTCGGTTTAGCCTACACAAGGAATAACTATATGTATATATACTAAGTTGAGTGTGATCCTTTATACAAGGAACCCTAACGGGTTTGGGGTTCGGTTTGGCCTATCGGGTTTGGGCCTAAGTTAGGGTTAAACTTAAGGAATGGTTTGGTTGCTAGGAATTTTAACACCACATCTATATAAGTATAGATATATATATAATCTAAAAATAAAACCAATTGAATGATAACACTATATATATATATAATTATTGATATAAATATAATCTAATAATAAATCTATATGAAACTTGGTTAGAGTTTATAAATAATTTAATAATTAATGTAACAGCATTTATTTAACAAATAACAATATTTAGTAATCTTGCATCTATATATATATTTACAATATAAATTAAAACCTGATTAGAAATAATTAATTATTTATTTAATTAAAATAATTTAACAAGCTATTCTTCAAATAAAAAAATAATTTTAAAAAATTCCCTAAAAATTCTGGGGGGTTACAATCTACCCAACTTATAAGAATTTCGTCCTCGAAATTTAAAATAATTCTAATACCGAAGAAATAATAAGAAAATCAATGAAAAGTAAATATGTAAATTGTAACTTACTCAACAAGACAATTTACAACGATACTTGGGGGTTTATAGAGGGGTCAAAACTGGCATCATATCCTACAAGAATATGTTCTAGATCCTGCATAGGTCATAGAATTTCCAAGTGATCAGGGAATAGATCGATATTGCATGGTCAAATCTAATAGGATAAGGAGAGGACACAAATAGTCTATTCTAAGGGAAAGATTTGTCAAACAAGTAGAGTTATTAAAATAGAGCACATAAAGGTGTGTTTATGGGGGACATAAATGTCATGTGTATGGTACGGTTTGTCTAGATCATAATGGTGCAATTATTGGAAGAAAAATCCTAATATTGTGCTTCAATTATCCAAGTCATGGTAAGGGATCAAATGATATGAACCAAGGAAAGGATAATAGGAAAACTTTTATTTGCTAAATGTCCGACTAAAATCAGTGTAAGATGGCTACTAGGGTGCTAAGGGTATTAATAAAATAAGATATCATACAAGGTATACTTAACTGACTTAGTAGAAAGATGGTTCTACTATAAACCATAGCTAATAAAGGGTTATAAAGAGAAATTCTATACTAAGATGCAGAATAAAGAAGAGTCCAAGGGGGATGTGGTCGATTACAAATTTGGAGGTCAAATGCGAATAAATATTTCAAGCAGAAAATTGTCAAACGGTCGCAAATAAGATCCTAGGACAAGTTTACTATATCTTTATCTGCATAAAATAATCATATAGAAAGCGAATCAACATGCACTAGGTTGGCCAGACCATCATGCACCGATTCTGATTAGACAATATTTTAGTGGGTGCACCCAATAATATATGTGTCAAGAACAAGCTTGAGAAAAGAAGAAGCTTGTAAAAACTAGGCTATAACAGCAATATTAGTCAAGACGATAAAAATAAACGTACAGAAGAAAAGAAAGTACAAGATAGTTCAAGTCCAAAACACAAATAATGATTTGACCTTTCTAGTTGCCCTATGAATCTCTAACCTTAGTTGAGCTAGGGATAGGAACCCACAAAGTTATGTCTAGGTAACCTAAATACTTATACCAACATATAGTCAGTGATCCAATTATAATTTCTTAATGGTCCTGAGAAAAGTATGATGCTAAACTACAAGGTATACTACCCAACTTATAAGAATTGAACTAGTACCTCTAACTGTCTCTTTAGGGAAGCAAGTTTATCCTACCAAATTGTAGCAACAACATAGAATTTTCTAGAGAAGCAATATTAATCCTAACATGAGAAGAAAAAAAAATCCTTTGGTCTATTCAAAGGATAAGACGTAATGATCTGCTTTCCATTATTGCTAAAGAAAACAAATTTTGGATCGATAGTACTAGAATTATGCAGCACGATAAATAGTAAATCAGGAAAGAAAATAAACTAATTAGATAATAAAAAAAAAGTCCTTATAGCATTTAGCTCGGCAACCGTGGCATGAGCTAAAGGTGAAGGAAAATTTTTATTACGGAAAATATCAACCAATATTGTCTACAGGTAAAGTAACAAACAACTAAATAGATATTCCTAATATTAATACTAATAATATAATACTAAAATATAGGAGAAGATATACTGGTTGACGGATTTGGGGTATGGTCAAGAAAAATTTATAGACATCTATAGCTCTAAACAATTAGGGAATCATGATACTAGTTTAGGGTCGAGAACAAGGATGATAAAATTTTAAGAAGAAGACATAGTCACATGGGTCGATGACTTAACTATAACTGCATATAATCACTATCATGGCTATGAAAAATATGGCAACTAAGGTGTGACACTTCTATCTCATTAGAGTAACATCCTCTATGTTTATTTCCTCATCAAGATAAAAAAAAAATCAAATTCCTGTAAATAAAATTTCTTCATAAATTCCTTCAGTATAAAATCTTTAAATCAAAACAATCATCCACCAGTTTCCTTAATCTCTTTAAGATCGTCGCATATAATCATAATTATAACTTTAAAATACCCAACCAATCCTTTTATCATCACACCAACTCCCTTTTATTTTCCCCCTTTTTTTTCCTCAACTTTAATTCAGTTTACCTAATATAAAAGATTGTAATTCTCTTATGAAAATACTTAAATCAATCACCGAGATAAATATTATCATAATACTAAATTCTTTTTTTTTTCCAAAAGAAACTTCAATAAAAATTTATCAATCTAAAAAAAAAGATTTAAATCTCAATTTTTTTTTTCAATCAAAATTTGTTCCATCAAACAAAATTCAATCACAAAAAAATACCTCAAATTTCTAAATCGATCCTCGAAATAAACTTTATTATAGTACAAACATCCTTTTCTTTTCTCCTCAAAATTTTTAGATTAAAATTATCCAACTCCAAATTTTAAATCACTTTATGAAATGCATCAAATTTCTAAATTCTTCTTAAATAAACCCTTTTTTTCATCAAGGTCAAAATATTCAATCTTTAAAAAAATATAAATCTCATAGGCAACTCTTAACTATTTCTATTTACAATCATCTATCCTCGAATTTAAAAAAAAATTTATTCTTCTATTTTGGAAACCAACATAAATCATCAACCAATTTAAATCTCATGTAGCAATGTGAATATTTAAATTTTTAATCATCAAGTTGATTTTATATCCTCTCTAACCAATCATAGAATTTTTTTAAAAAAAAAACTCAAATCAGAACTTTAAATCATCCTCTCAAATCGATCATCGAGTTTATTTTATTAATCAACTTCTAACAGTCTTTCCCATATGAGTATAAGTAATCTTTCTCACTATCATTCGAAATTGATATATCATTACTACTCAACTTTGAATTAACTAATCATTCATGCAAAAATTATATCTTTCAAAAATATGGTGTTCATCAACCTGCAATATTTAGTACTTTCCAAGAATTCAATTATAGACTCAACCGCATAATTAGCTGCCAAGGTAACCCATCTAGCCATATAGTTAACTCAAGAGTGTATATAATATAGCATCTTCCAAACCTCTATCAATCATGACAAGCAAGGGGTACGGTAAATTAGATCGAGAAGGATATAATTGCAAGGAAGTCAAAGAGTCAGAAGATATAAATCAAAGAAGAGATCAAGTATTTCGAGGAGTTTGAAATGAGTCAAAATCAAACGAGATCAAAGGATAAAAAATAATCAATTGTGGATGAGACACAATAGTCCTAATCCTATACGCAGGCTTGCTTGGTACGGTAAAGTAACCAAACAATATTTTCTCGACCTGCATGGGCCACCACTAAAAATATGTCACGCCCCGGTTCCAAAATATGTGGGACCAGGAACACGTGGCGTGCCAGCTGTACGATCAAGTATAGAAAAACCCCAATTTAATGGACTATACTCGATCGTAGTACGCTGAAGTAACAACTAAATAACAATACAGGCAGGTAAATACTAATCTCATCCACAGAAAAAATCACAGAATAAAGCTGGAAGGAATAAAAATAACTCTGAATCAAACTACAAGTCATGACTAGTGGAAAATAATCCACCAATAAATGTATGAATGAACTACTAAAAGAGTACAACTGAACCAGAAAAGAAATAGATAGCCACTAGCAGAAATTACCTAAGAACTCAAGAAACTCACGAGGCTCAACATTGAAGTCCTCGTCAGCAAAAGTCTCCAATCTCTGTAGTCCGTCGGTACCTGTGCTCGTCCCAATCTGGAAAAGGTGCCAGGTCCTCAGAGGGACGTAACAAGTACACAAGAAATCGACATGCATGATAGTACAGGGCAGTATATAAATAACTAGAAGAAAATGTAACATAACATCTCCCCAACCAAACAAGGACAGGATATATCATGCAACATACGACAGGTAAACTAACCATCTATGTGTAAAATGCACTCGAGACATCTCTAGTGGCACATGAGAGGGGGAGAAGAAGAAGAAACGGCCACCAAGCGTTCTACGGTTTGAGAAACGAGGGGCTACGAGCATCCAGCGTCCATTGGAAACAGAAATTCTCATACACCACTAGTAGACTCTCCCCACCCAATGTATATCCATATCGTATATGCGATACAAATAATATGCAAGACGTCATAGTATATATAAGTAGACCTGTACCAACCACTAGACCAGACGCGAACTCACGTGCCAATGATCAGTCGACACACAAATCCATGCTCTCAACTCACTCATATAGTGATCGTGTATGATACGGTGTCCGGCTAGAAGGTACCACATACCTTCACAATATACGGGATAAGTCCACTACTACTAGACGCGTGCACACAACTGAGAAGTAACTAGGTAACATAAACTAACTGCAAAAATATACAATCAAGCAAGGTGTACTTGCCTGTGTCCAGCAACTGAGTATCCGGGTCCAAGATAGAGTCCGAGTCCCGCGAAGCAATAATCCTATATAAGCATTAACTCTAATTAATTACTAATTAACCAAATTAAACCATATATTGAATTGCTAATTAATCAATAATTAATATCAAACCATCATTACTAGCTAATCAATACCAATAATTATGAATAATAATAATATACAATAATAAGTATGAAATACTTATTACTATAATTTTATATTCTGAAATTATTAATAAAATTAATATATATCTAATAATTAATTAATTACTTATAAATAATTAATTAATCATTTAAATAACACAAGCGTTCACAATTTCCTAATAATACCAACAAAATTTGTAAGAATCTAGGAAAATCATTTTTATTCTAATAAGCTAAATAATGACAGAAATAATATATATATATATATTATTTGCAAAGAAACCATAAATAGGATTTTCTTTATTTAATATAAAAATCTATCTAATAACTAGATTAGTGCTAATAATTATAAATACTAGTTAATAAATAGTAAAAAGATCTAAATTGGGTTATAAAATACTTTTCCATGATAAACCTACTGTAAATAATATTTTTAATATTATTTACCTAATTATAAGTAATTAAAAACATTTAACTACTACATATATAAAATTACTATTTTAGCTATTAAAATTAGAATTAAATATTAAAAATTCACTAATAAATTGTGAAAATTCATATTTCACAGAAAATAACATTTTTCCAACAGTGACTATACTTTTATGAACATTACCATAATAATTTATATTTAATATAAATTAAAACTAGTAATGAACTAATTACATAATCAATAATATTTAACACTGATTTAATATAAAATAAATAACAAACATAATTATTTTATTCTGAAAATTTTACAGTAAATAGACATAATTATTATTTACAAGTTTTGTATAAAGCTCATTAATTAATTCTTAGTGAATTAATTAATAAAAATCCGAAACAGTGTAAATAAATAGTCATTTAGATTCAGTAATTCACAGTTTAAAATATAATTAAAATATCTAAACTATTTATTAAATCTTGAAAATTTAACAGTAAATAGATTACATAATTACCTACAAATTATGTATAGATCATAACAAGTAATTCCCGATGAATTAAATTCTAAAAATCAAAAACAGAATATATAATACTGTGGAAATTGCACAAAACTGCAGTAATACATTCCCTTTAAATGTTTAATAAATACTAATAATTTGTGTAAAAATCTGTCATAATTAATATAGGATCTACACTAATGACTCTAATCATTAGGCTAATAATTTAGATACTTTTTACTATCAATTAATCAATAATTAATTGATTAACACAGCCATAATCACACAAATTAATTCATCAATGCAAATAACCTAATTGTTTCAACCTAATCACACGTGTAAGAGGACACGTGGGGGGGGGGGGGGTCGGGGCAGTACCTCGCCGAGGCAGGGCTCGACGGCGAACCCTCCGGTCGCGGTGGCGCCGGTGATAGCGGTCGGTGGTGGCCGCCCGGTTCGCTGCAGTCGCGGCAGTCCCGATCTCGCGGCCTCGAGCTCCTCCGGGGGGTCGTCGGGATCCTTTGGCCGACGGGGGGGGGGGGGGAGGGTGACTAGGGGATGGCCGGCTATGCTCTAATAGTGGTGGCGACGGCTAAAATGAGTAAATCTGATATTAGGGTTCGGTTTAGCCTACACAAGGAATAACTATATGTATATATACTAAGTTGAGGGTGATCCTTTATACAAGGAACCCTAACGGGTTTGGGGTTCGGTTTGGCCTATCGGGTTTGGGCCTAAGTTAGGGTTAAACTTAAGGAATGGTTTGGTTGCTAGGAATTTTAACACCACATCTATATAAGTATAGATATATATATAATCTAAAAATAAAACCAATTGAATGATAACACTATATATATATATAATTATTGATATAAATATAATCTAATAATAAATCTATATGAAACTTGGTTAGAGTTTATAAATAATTTAATAATTAATGTAACATCATTTATTTAACAAATAACAATATTTAGTAATCTTGCATCTATATATATATTTACAATATAAATTAAAACCTGATTAGAAATAATTAATTATTTATTTAATTAAAATAATTTAACAAGCTATTCTTCAAATAAAAAAATAATTTTAAAAAATTCCCTAAAAATTCTGGGGGGTTACACTTCACCTTCTTGACTAGTCCCTTCGTGAACCTCTGGGCCTTCGTCGCCTCGGATAACCCCTCAATAAACCTATCCAGACGGCAGAACTCCCCGACGTACTCCTCGACAATCTGACTGCCCTGTACGAAAGCCTCGAACTGAGTCTCGAGGGCACCAAACACTACGTCGGAGAAAAACATCTCCTTGAACAGCTTCTTGAAAGCTGTCCAAGTCTGCCCAACTATACCAACCCTCGGGTCTGTCTGGTACCACGTGCGAGCCAAATCCTGCATCATACTAGCCGTCGCCTCAATCTGTAGCCTTGCTGGAATCTCTGCCAACCTGAAGATATCCTCCATGTGCTCAATCTACTCATCTGCGTACAAAATGCCCTCTGTACCCCTAAAGTCCCGCAGGTGCATCTTTTGGAAATCCTGGATGCCCTTCTCCTTCGGCTGATACTGTGGCTGAACTGTCGGAGGCTGAGCTGCTGCCCTCTCAACTGTTGTCAGGGCCAGATCGATGTCCCGACTGAACTTTGTGATTTGACGCTGCTGTTGGGCCTGCTGGGCCTCCATGAACTGCTAGAAGAAAGTGATCAACTGGACTGTGTCAACAGATCCTAAAGGTGGCTGCTGCTGCTGGAGCATCTCCGGAACCACCGGGCTCTGCCTGTGTACTGCTGGTGGAGGAGCTCCTCTGAATGCAGCTGAAACACCCACCCTAGCCGGTATAACTGGGGCTGCGGTACCGGGGGCTGGCTGCTGAGGACGAGAGGTGGTAGACCTCTCATCAGTGTCCTCCTGTCCTGGGCGATGAGATCTAATCTCGGCCATCCTGGAGACAGATCAACAAGAAACAATTTATGTGAATGAGTCGAAATAGCAAAGGAGGACAATTTATATTCAAGAAAAGATAATAAGCAGCAAATTTAGATAAAAGGAATCTGATTAAGAGTTTTTTCTAATGTGATTGAGTACCTTCAAAAATATCCTAATCCTACTGCAGGCTGCAGTAATACTCTAGTTCGAATACCACCGCAATTCTAAGAAGGACCTGCATGGGCTACCACTAAAAATATGTCATGACCCGCACCCAGTGTAGGGGCACGAGAAGTGGTTACGTCCAGCCTATGCCACAGTGTTGGCGGTAGAACGCTATCCTAGGTCACATACATCTAACAGTTATAAGGTACCTGTACTGTTATACTCTCTAAATAGAGGAATAATATAAAGTACAACTCAATCACAACTAAGGAAGAAAATACGATAAGATAGATAGATAAGATCTGAATCCACAAAAGATATACAAGATAAGAGAGAGAAACTAAATGACTAAGATAACAACTCCATAATATCCAGAATAATAAATCCCCAAATAAGTACAAGTGTATCCAATAAGACATGATAATAAGTAAGATACTGGTCTAGTTAACTAGCCTAGACTACTGGGGTAATATCCTCTGCAAGTGCTGGGTCCTCCTCGGAGTCCATCTCACATGTGTCATCTAAGCATGCTCCATAGTATGTGGGACAGAACTCCTCAAGGTCATCTGTAATATTTTCAACAGGTCCAGTCAGGACGGAAGCGAGCATAATACATCTCACGCTGTTCATATCATGACAGGAATATAAAACAAGCAATAGAATAAGATACATGAAACTCTGAAGAATATACATGAAGCAAAAGAGAAGACTGTAAAGAATATCTACTATAAGTAAAGATCTACAGTGAACTAGTGATTTAGAGTACAAGATAGACATGTGAACGGCTTGATAATAAACATGAGAGGTTGTACATGGCTACACTACTTTGGAAATGTCCATATGACTATTTCTATTCCCCCATCCCCAATCAATACACAAGGATCCGTTCAAGTTATGTTATTGTACATGATTTCACATGGGGGCCCATAAATGGGTGCATATGAATATAAACAAGGGGGCTCCGTGAACATGAGAGTACATGAATCATGAGAGTGCACACGAATGGTAAAAGCACAGGAATACATGATAAAAGTGAAACGCATATGATATGATGTATACGATGCTCCCGAGGGGGATAACATCGTATAAAAAGATCCATATAGTACTAATCCGTGTTTCCATCGTGATAGCATCAAGTAAAGTAATCTAGAGCAAGAATATAGTCCTAGCAAGTATAAAACGGTCAGAGAATGTACTCGCCTGATATCTTGAGTATCTGAATGAATATACTGCCTGAGGAGTGGTGTCTGGCTCCTATTAGAACAAGACAAGTCACAACATATCCATAATCATAAAATAGACTGCTACAATGCATTCTACATGACGTTTGGGTCAATCTAGGCTAAAGTCAATCTTTGGTCAACTCTAGTTAACTACACTAGTCAAACTAGGTCAACTAGGTCAAAATCTAACCCAGACAAGTCTCACTAAGCCTAACCATATCTACCTAGCATTCACACATCATCACAATGCCATACAAGCTATCAACACACATGGCATGTGTATACATGCCATATACACATAGGAACCATATAGGCTATATCACATAGGGCTATATGCCTATGTACTAATCTATATTAGCAACACACTCATATTTATTTACCACATTTATATATACTAAAATAATATAAGCAACATACATATATATATCTTACAAATTATTATCTAGCAAGTTATATATATATATATATATATATATATATATATATATATATATATATATATATATATATAAAAATATATATATATATATAAATATATATATATATATATATATATATATATATATATATATATATATATATATATATATATATATAAGGTAACATGTGAGTGCATATATGTGTGTGTGTGTGTGTGTGTCTTGTGTGAAAAAAAAAAAATATATATATATATATATATATAGGGTAACATGTGAGTGCATATATGTGTGTGTGTGTCTTGTGTGTGTACATGTATGTAGGTTCCTGTGTGTGTAGTATAGGGTGATGTGTGTGTGTTATCCATGTGTGGGTGTGTGTAGCATAGATATAAGGTGTTTCCTGTTCCTGTGTACATGTGTGTATGGGTTCAGTTTAGTGTAAGGGTGTGTGTGAGTGATATCAATGTATGAGTGTGTATACTGTAGGTAATGTGTTCTTAGGCCTTGTGTACATGTGTTTGTGTGTGGCATGTGTGAGTGAGTGACTCTATGTGTGTGTAGGGATATCAGGAATTTGGGTGCGTATGAGTGGACAAGGTGATAGAAAACCCAAGGTGTTCTAAACCAAGTAATTTGATTTTTTGGGTGTGTATGAGTGGACAAGGTGTTCGAAAACCCAAATTACCCCGCTAACCTGAAACCTAACATATAGATTAAACTCAGATATATGCCAATCAGTGATAATTAATCATCCAAAAAATCAGGAACACACATTTTAATCCCAAAAAAATTAATTAACAGCCTAGTATCAGAAATATTGGGGAATTTACAAATTTGAAATTAAAATACAACTAATAATCAAATTACTTGGTTGGTAATTAAAGTACCACGTGTGAATGTGTCGTACAAGTGTTTTGGTGTCCTAAAACTGGACACAAATGTGTCTAAACCAAAATCCACATACGAGCCACACTAAACAGTGCACAGTCTCGTGCCCGTGTTCACTACGTTCGTGGACACGACACACGACACATGTGTCTACGTGGTCACATCCATGTCTAGCCCAATAGTAGGGCTACATACTGCACACACCACGACATGTCCACGTGGTATCCTGTGCGGACACGAGACGCATGTCAGTGCGTGTTGTACAACTGTGCTCGTACAGTGCGTGTCCAGTACGGGTCGGATTGCTCCTCGTGTGGTGATCCATATGATCCCAAATTTTGGGAGGTTGATGTCAGTCATGTGCCTCGTGTGTCCATGAAATTTTGTGTCTAATGGTGTCGTGTACAATACGTACTACACCTCGAACAGCAGGGCATCGTGCACACTGCTCGTACTGTGTGTCCGTGTCAAATTTTGACACAAAAAGGACACAGTGGTCGACTCAGTCCACATGGAAATCATAACATAAATATAGATCAACATTTCTATTTAATTACTTTTTAAAAATAGCAAAGTAAAATCATTGAGGCATTCTATCAAACACCTAGAACTAGGTTATGATACGTGTCCGATACGAACACAAAATTAATACAAATTTACACAAATCACACACCACAGCTAGGGGAGACCTAGATCTAGGCTAATATGCAAAGAAATCAGAATTAAAACATAATTTAGAGGGTTTACCTATAGTGTGTCAATGATAAGGAAAAAGCCCCAAATAGGATGATTCCCCTTGCTAGCCAAAAGCTCCAAATTGTTCAAAAGCTGATATTTCTCTCCATGAACAGAAAATAGAGTGGGATTAGGTTCTAATGCAAGAAACTAGATTTAAAAAGGAATTAAAATGAATTAGTTATGAATTTGGGATAATGGAAAAATACCTTTCTTTCCAAAAGTTGATTTGATACAAAAGAGGCCAGAACCAAAGGAAGAGAGATTGTATAGTGGGGAAACCCTATGTGGCCAGCCAAGTAAGGCTAAAATTAGGGTTAGGTTTTTGACTAATGGGTTGGGCCAAGTTTAAATGGTAAAGGAAATCACTCCTTAAGTCAAAAGCCTATGAACCTAAT